>CM053574.1:67742202-67846287 GCA_028646485.1 Cryptoprocta ferox
AAAGAGGCAGCGATCTTAAGCAATCAAGGTCAGAGTATCTTACCATGGTCAAGTTTACAAAAGCCAATGGCCAGGAATGTGTTGCTGGGGCTCCAGGTGAGAGGCCTGGAGCTGCCTTTTCATCAGCTTCCAGGTAAACCTGTTTCTGGTAACCCTGGGTGCATCATAAGTGTGTCTCAGGGAGTCATTTTCTGGGCCCTCGAGTCAAAGATCCTTGTTTGAGGCAAGCTTGCTTATCTGGACATCTCGTGGGAATGATTTGTCAAAGTAAATTCCATTAATAAAAAGCCTCTGTTGGGCTCTGACTCAGCCCCTTGCACGTTTCCTTCACCCAACCAGGCTCTCTGGGGAAAACCAATCTCCCTCTCTACACATGCGAGGGAGGGGTGGAGGGGGGAGGCCGGGGCAGGGCATTTGTTCGGTGTGTATTTATTCCTCGCGTGTTCTGTGCCCAGCACTACCAAGTGCCTGTGTCACACGCATCATGCCCTGCACTTCTCAGGACGACCCTGGTGAGTGGCTGTTATGATTAGTTCTGGTTTGCAGATGAGCCACGAGGTACAGAGAGATTGTTTTCTGCCCATAATCACACGGTGAGGACATTTCAAAGCGGTAACTCAGCACCAGGTCTGTCTGACTCCCCAGGCTGGTTCTTTCGTGAGAGAACTTTGACTTTCAACTTTTCATGAAATGAATGCAGCACACGTCTTGTTTTAGTTTCTCTAGCGAAGCCAACTGTATTCGCAGCAGTATCTGGTTATAGCTCCCCTTTCTTTACGTCGGATCTTGTGGAGCATGATCTCATTGCCTGCTAAAATAATTAGGGAGTGGGGCCAACAGGATTTCTTGACCAGCTTTTAAGTTCCTCTCCTCCCCTCTGATGGTAATGCTCTTTCCTTGCTTTACCCGTCAGAGCCCCTTTAAGCTTGTCAATGCCACACTTCTCTCTTCCCCTGCCACACCATGGATTGCCTCTAGAATATGCCACCTGCCTTTATTCTGCACAGCAAAAAGAGTCACCTTGTTGAATCACTTGCTTAGCTTGTCAGGGCGGTGTTCTGAATGTGGACTGGCTTGCCAACATGCTGTTTATGGGGAAAGGAGGCTGTCAGTTCAGACAGTCTGCAAACGCACTAATTAGCTGGATGGAGAAAGCCCGAGTGCGGGCAGTCGCTTCTCCCCTGCAGATGAGATACCCCATCGGAGACAGCTTCCTGACTGCAGTAGCAGCGCTTTTTCATCCCAGGCCAGGCTGGGGACAAGGGTTCAAGAACAGGACTGACTCCTTTCACTCAGGGTCTCCCAATTTCTAACCACTGACACCCAGGGCCCGACTGGAGGTGGAGGAATGGAGGCACTGGCTCGTGAGATGTTTAGTAGCATCCCTGGTGGCTATTTAATACTCGTCCTCCTCCTCACCCCAAATCATAGTAATCAAAATACCTTCACACATTGCCAGGTGTCCCCAGGAAGCAACATTGCCCCTGGTTGAGAACTACTTCCTGAGCCCTGTCTAAGGATGGCCACCAATAGCTTACAGTTGTGTTGATTCTTAAGGTGTGGGGTCAGGAAACAGAGTGGCTTTTGGCTGTCCTAGGGAGGTGACTCATTGTGGGAATGTTCTAAGGTGGACACAGGGCTCAAGGTGTCAGGCCTGCTCGATGAGAGGATTGTGAGGAAGAAGATTAAACCTTTCAGTATGGAAGCACACTCATTGTTCCGGTCAGCTAACCTGACGTTGAGGTGGGTTAAGCTTGGTGGGTAAGATTTCTGTGGTCAGAGACCCCGGTGTGAATCCCAGCTTTGCTCTTAATTAGCAGTGTGACTTTGGATAAGTTACTTTACCAATCTGTGCCTTGGTTTCCGTATTTGCAATATGGGAATGAGAGTATCTGCATCATACAGTTAAGAATTCAGTGAGAAAATGCATATGCTAGGCACAAAGTAAGTACTTAAACACTGTAACCCACTTTTTAAATTTCTGGACCAATCTTTGATGATGATGATGATGATGATGATGATTTTTTTCTTATTTTTAAAAATGTTTATTTATTTTTGAGAGAGAGAGAGAAGCGCGTGCAGGGGAAGGAGGGTCCAGGCTCTGAGCTGTCAGCACAGAACCCGACATGAGACTCAAACTCACCAACCCCGAGATCATGACCTGAGCCAAAGTTGGACAGGTAACCGACTGAGCCACCCAGGCACCCCTTGATGATGATGATTTTTAATGTAGATGAGTAGATCTCTGCTCGGGATCTCCAGATAATTCTGTCAACCTCCTGCTTCATTGATTATGGAAACAGTATATCAAGCAGCAACTTTAGAGTTTCCTTCTTGCTCTTTTTTAATTTTATTTTTTATTTTAAGTAGGCTCCACGTACAACGTGGGCTCGAACTCACAGCTCCAAGAATGTCCTTCTTGCTCTTTTTTTTCCAAACAACTTTTTTAATGTTTATTCATTTTTTAGAGAGAGACAGAGAACGAGCAGGGGAGGGGCCGAGAGAGAGAGAGAGAGAGAGAGAGAGAGAGGGAGACACAGAAACCGAAGCAGGCTCCAGGCTCTGAGCTGTCAGCATAGAGTCCTACATGGGGCTCAAACTCATGAACCTTGAGATCATGACCTGAGACGAGTCAGACGCTTAACTGACTGAGCCAGCCAGGTGCCCCATCCTTCTTGCTCTTTATGGGAAGTACGGACACCCTCTCCTTGAGGTCTTGCATGGTTATCCACCAAACTCAGTCACCCTGCAAAAGCCCTGCTCACCACCCGTGCCCCATCAGGTTCTTGGCCATAAGCCCGTCAGTCTACAGTGTGCTTACTCTGCTTGTGCTCAGCCCGAGGTGTTTTGCAAACATTTTTAACCCCATCATGTATGGGCACGTAAGGGTTTACTAATGCATTCAATCCCAAACAAGAGGTAATTTTTAAAAAATGGAAAGCAGTGAAAAAATAATGAATGTTGCCCTTGTGTATGGACTGAGTCATTCAACATTAGAGAAGATTCTAAAGGACAAAGGATAATTGTGTGATACATAAAAGCTGCCTTGCTTCTATAGTCAATAATCAGCAAGAGATAGGACAAGCAATAGACAACAAGGAAAGGGTTCCAAGTGTCATGGCTTGGAGGCTTCCGTATCGAAGAGCCTACCAGCCTCCTTCAGGAGCCCGCCAGGATTTTGAAGACACAGTGGCTGGAGGGATGACATGCTTGCCCCAGGCCACGGATATTTCCTCCTTCCAAGTCCTCTTTGAACTTCAGAGTGCAGTGGGGGTGGTGGCTACAAGTGAAGGACATGCTTACAATATTTGTAGATCTTCTCTCTTAATGTGTGTTCGGTGCGGTGAAGAACAGATTTGTTGGGGGAAATGTGCCAGAGGGAACATATATCAGTGAAGAGGAGGAACATGCGCTTTATTTTATGTATTTATTAAAAAATTTTTAATATATATTTTTAAAATTTTATTTTAGAGAGAGAGAGCATGAGTGGGGGAGAGGGGCAGAGAGTCCCAAGCAGGGTCCACACTCAGCACAGAGCCCGACGTGGGGCTCAATCCCACAACCCTGGGATCATGACCTGAGCTGAAATCAAGAGTTGGATGCTCAACCAATGGAACCACCCAGGCCTCCCATGCATTTGATTTTAAAACAGTCCTATTTGGGAGCACCTGGGTAGCTCAGTCGGTTAAGCGTCAGACTTCGGGTCAGGTCATGATCTCGCGGTTTGTGAGTTCCAGCCCCGTGTCAGGCTCTGTGCTGACAACTCAGAGCCTGGAGCCTACTTCAGATTCTGTGTCTCCCTCTCTCTCTCTCTGTCCTTCCCCTGCTCACGCTCTGTCTCTCTCTCAAAAATAAATAAAACATTAAAAAATTTAAAAAATAAAATAAAATAAAACAGTCCTATTTGATGGACAGCAGCCTGAGGGCTGCAAGTGGAAACTCCTTCTAGGCAACTGGGATGATATAAACAGTGCAATTAAGAACAGTCTTTCAGGACCCCGCCTGCTTCCTCGAGGAGGAGCTTCTGAAACGGAAACCCTGTGGCAGCTACTTACTTATTACTCCACAAAGGTGACATGTAAGCTCAGGTTTGTAAACACTGGCATCGGTTTTAAAATTCCAAGGGCATAAACAGATGGTCTAGTTCTACCTAGACTATATCCTTCTGTAATCTTTCAGACACAAGAAAAGAGTGGCTTTCTTAGAGGTTGGAGCTCTGCAGAGCAGGAGCTGATGTAGATGTAGAAAATTGTAGAGGAGCTGATGGCCAATGTAGAAAAATGAGCAAGGCGAATCAGCCAGGCAGCTGGTCCAGGTACCAAACTCAGAAGTCACCATTAGGGTTGAGCACCGGCACCATGTGCATCCCCAAGTCCACATCATTGCTGCATGAATCTTAGATGCGGTGACAGATCAGCTGAGGATGCAAAATGACACTTTAACATAGTATGTAGTTTTTAAAAAACTTTTTTATTTATTTAAGCAATCTCTACACCCTGTGTGGGGCTCGAACTCATGATCGTGAGCTCAAGAGTCGCATGCTCTTTTGACTGAGCCATCCGGGCGCCCCATAGTATGTACTTTTTAAAAAATCTATTAAAAAAATTTTTTTAAGAGACAGAGAGAGATAGAGAGCAAGCGGGGCAGGGGCCTAGATAGAAGGAGACACAGATTCTGAAGCAGGCTCCAGGCTCTGAGCTGTCAGCACAGAGCCTGATGCACAGCTCGGACCCATGAACTGTGAGATCATGACCTGAGTCAGATGCTCAATCGACTACCAGGTGCCCCTGATAGTATGTAGTTTTTAAAAAACTTACATTTTGCAATAATTTTAGCCTTATAGAAGAGTAAAAATAGTACAGAGGATTTTCATATATCTGTCACCCAGCTTTCCCTAATGTTTACATCTTATATAATCTTTATACAATTATAAAAACTAAGAAGTTAACTTTGGTACAATACTATTAACTAAACTATAGGTTTATAAGGAGTTTGCCAGGGATGCCCCCTTCCCAGGATCCCACAGTGCATTTAATTACCATTTCTCCTCAATCTCCTCCAGTCTGTCACAGTTCCTCAGTCTTTGCTTGTTGTTCATGATTTTGTCACTATTGGAAAAAAACAAAAAAAACAAAAAACTACCAGTTATTTTGTAGAATGTCCCTGGATTTGGGTTTGCCTGTTGCTTTCTCATGAATTTTTAGCAAGAACACCACAGAAGTCATGTGCTTCAGGGCATCAGACCGGGAGATTCATAATGTCAATAATTCTTATGTTTTTATGTTTATTTCTTTTGAGAGAGACAGAGAGAGTGAGCAGGGGAGGGGCAGAGAGAGAGGGAGGGAGAGGATCCCAATCAACCTCCATGCTCATCGTGAAGCCCAAGTCGGGGCTTGATCTCACGAACTGTAAAATCATGACCTGAGCTGAAGTCCAAAGTTGGATGCTTAACCGACTGGGCCACCCAGGCGCCCCCTCCCTCCCAATAATTCTTAGAGTTAGTGATATTTATAGATTTTAAAAAATCTTTATTTATTTATTTTTTGAAAGAGAAAGAGCACGAGCAGGGGACGGGGAGAGAGTGTCCCAAGCAGGCTCTGCACTGTCAGCATGGAGCCCTACGCGGGGCTCGATCCCACAAACCACCAGATCATGATGTGAGCCGAAATCAAGAGTCAGACACTTAACCACCTGAGCCAACCCAGGTGCCCCACTAGTGATGTTTACCTTGATCACTTGACTAAGGGGCTGGGTTTCTGTGTTGTAGAGTTACTGCTTTCCTTTTTTCAGTTAATTAATATCTTGAGGGAGATACTGTTAGATTATACAAGTATCCTGCTGCTTCTCAAATTTTTGCCCGGTAATTGTGGCGTCTGCTGGAGAATCTTGCCTGCAACAAGGATATCCTTGATGTTGTAATAGTGATTCTGTATTTTCCTCATATCGTCTACATTTTTTTTTAGTGTTTTATTTTTATTTTTGAGAGAGAGAGAGAGTGTGAGCAGGGGAGGGTCAGAGAGAGAAGAAGACTCAGAATCCGAAACAGGCCCCACCCTCTGAGCTAGCTGTCAGCACAGAGCTCGATGTGGGGCTCGAACCCACGAACTGTGAGATCATGACCTGAGCCGAAGTCGGATACTTAACCGACTGAGCCACCCAGGCGCCCCTACATTTTTTAATTAATTAAAAATTTTTTATTTGTATTTTGAGAAAGGGAGTGACAGAGAGAGACAGAGTGTGAGCGGGGGAGGGGCAGAGGGAGCTAGAATCAGAATCCAAAGCAGGCTCTAAGCTCTGAGCTGTCAGCACCGAGCCCGACACAGGGCTTGAACTTGTGAACTGCAAGGTCATGATCTGAGCTGAAGTCGGAGGCTTAACTGACTGAGCCAACCAGGCGCCCCATCTTCTACATTTGTTAACTGGAATTCTTCTATAAGGAAGAGCTACCCCTTTCTCCCTCCATCCCTCCCTCCATCCATCAGTTCATTCATTCATTCATTCATTCATGTATTTGTATTTGTATGCACTCATGGGTATTTATTTTGTATGGACTATAATCTCATTATATTATCATTTATATTGTACTTCAGACTGCTCCAGCTGTGGCTATTGGAAGCACTTTCAGGTTGGTCCCTGTGCTCTTTGAATCCTGTGGCTTCATCCTTTTTGGGGTACCTTCTTACCTTCTGGCTTCACAAGATCCTCCTGGCTCATCTCCTGTTTCCACTCTCTGAGCTAGATAACCACTTCTGAAAGAGCCCTGGTTCCCTTTAGTAGCTCATAGTATTTAGAGACCAACATCAAGGTGCTAGGCGGGCTCACCGTATTGGGGTGTCATTGCTTCTAGGCCTTCCCAGCAGGGAGAGCTAGGAAATACATGCATGTATAATAAGCCAAGTATGTACACATCTTTATGTTCATTTCTTTATCTGTTGAACTGTATACATATTTTAAAAAAAACAGGAGAGTTTATACCAATACCCCTGACTCCAATCAAACACCACAGGGTTTATCCTAGACTTTCTCCTTTCCCTCTCTATAACTTTTTCCCTGACAGTGGGAAGCCTGACTCTCTCGCTTAACACCGTATTTGCTATTCTGTTCAACCCTAGTATACACGTAAGTAATTTGAGAATTGCTAACCCATAGTCCTCTGAGAAACAAATTTAGTGACTAGAATGCACTATTTGCATAGAGTTCTTTTTGTCCTAAGCCTTATAGTATCCTGTTCAAATATGCGTGCTTGAGTAGCTCAGTTGGTTAAGCGTCCGACTCTTGGTTTCGGCTCAAGTCATGATCTTGCTGTTTGTTGAGTTTGAGCCTGAATGGGGCTCTGCACTGATGGTGCAGAGCCTGCTTGGGATTCTCTCTCCCTCTCTCCCTGCCCCTCCCCAGCGAGCTCACCCTCTTTCTCTCTCTCTCTCTCTCTCTCTCTCAAAATAAATAAATAAACTTAAAAAAAACACCCTACTGTTTTCAAAGTTCTTTTCATCCCTTTCATGTGGTTATGTTATTCATCTGTAATACACTTAGGTTAATTTGTTACGGCTTATATTCCTTTTGGGTTCCCTCCCATACCCTGATTCATTTGGTTTTTTTAAATTTACGCACAGCAAACTTCACACTTGGTGGTGTACAGGTCTGTGGGTTTTGATAAATGCATAGAGTTGTGTGTCCACCACCAAAATCATACAGAATAAGTCTATCACAAAATTGCCCTGACACTGCCCTTAGCAATCACTGACCTGTTTTCCATTCCTATAGTGTGGCCTTTTCCAGAAAGTTAAATGAATGGAGTTATATAATAGTGTTTTGATCTGGCTGATCATTTAGCAAAACGTATCTAAGAGTCAGCCATTCTATTACATGAATCAATGATTTGTTCCTTTTTATTGCTGAATAATACTCCACTTTTTAGGCACCTCAGGCTATTGTTGCCATTGCTATCGCACTGCCTTGAGTCCGGGTCGGGTATTCTAGGAGAACAAATGATATAACTACTGCTGGTGCGGTCATCCTCTGGATTCTGGTCTCCTTTCTCAACTGCCTGTTGCTGTTTACTTTTCTGATTCATTCTCAATGGGTTTTAGAATGGCAATCCATGGGCGAGGCCAGGCGGAGGGTACATTGACCATCATACCCAGAACCGGACCCTCTGTCCTTTGTCTTTTGTCTTTTAAAAGTTTGAAGTCAGTGTGTTTCCTGATCCTTGTAATTTGACCTATTTTATCTTCACGGAAACCCACAGGATCGTTTTTTTTGTTCCCAGTGGGTCCCCAGTGGTTAGAAATTGCCCAGTGATGTTCCGTGGACAATTTTAATCCATTGTGTTGGGTACTTGGTGGACCCTTGCATTCTAGAATGGCATGATTTGTTCTTGGAAAACTGCTTGAATAATTTTGTCGATGATTAACCTTCTATTTCTCATTTCTGTCTTTCTGAGGTTTCTTCTCTTATTTATTTATTTATTTTTAATTTTAAATGTTTTTTAAATTTATTTTTGAGAGAGAGAGACAGAGAGAGAGAGAGACAGAGTGAGCGTGGGGGGGGGGGTGTCAGAGAGAGAGGGAGACATAGAATCCGAAGATAGCCTCCAGGCTCTGAGCTAGCTGTCAGCACAGAGCCTGACGCGGGGCTCGAACCCACGAACTGTGAGATCATGACCTGAGCCGAAGTCGGACGCTCAACCGACTGAGCCACCCAGGTGCCCCTCTTCTCTTATTTAAATGTCAGACTTCTTGGACCCATACTCTACTTTCCTTTTCTCCTTCATTTTCCATCTCTTTGTCTTTTTGCTATCGTTTCTGGGATACTTACCATCAACTTCATTTTCTAGTCTCTCTATATTTAATTTGTCATCTGTGCAGTCTTGTTTTTAGTTCCCAAGAGCTCTTTGGCTGTTGTTCTCTATATTTCTTCTTCTTCTTCCTCTCCTTCTTCTTCTTCCTCCTCCTCCTTCCTCCTCCTCTTCTTCTTTTATAGCATTCTTTGCTTAGATTTTCTTTTGCTTAGATCTTCTGTCATTGCTCTGAGGATATTAATCATTGTGGGGACAATTTTCTTCTCCCTGCATAGACTCCAGGTTGCCCTTTTCTTTGGTTTGTGGTGTGTCTCTCTCCACGAAAGAGTCGAGAACCAATAAGCTAGAACTGGAAGCTCTGAGCTCAAGGCGGGGTTTGCCGACTGTGAACTTCACTGCAGGGTGAGCTGACTGCATGGGCTATTTGTGGAGCATTCCCTAACTTCAGTATCTTTGGGCGGTTTCTCTTGGGCTGGACAGAGTCTCCAGAGCAGAATTTTAGTCTCCTGCTTGGAAGTTTCATATCTGGCTGCCAAAGTTCTGGGAGCTAAGCTGGGGAATGGAGGTCTTGGCACTCGGCACTCATTGTGTATACACGCATTCAGTCTTCTTCGCTTGGACATGGTGCTTACAAGTTCCCAGTCCAAGGACTTCTATTTTACACTCTTGGGAGGATGAAATCTCTAGACTCTGGTTAAATGGGATAAAGGCAGTCTCCCAGGATACAGAGTGGGGGCAGGAATATAGAGATCTGTGTCCTCTGGGGGTTTTAACCCAGTCCTTCTTTTAGCTACCCCATTTATATCCACCAGTGCCTGGTGCTGTTGGTTCCTGAGTTTTTTTGAAGATTCTATGGTGCCAAACGAGCTCACCCTTAGCTTTATCTACTGTCAGCTCAAGGCCTGGTAAGTCCTTTATCACTTGCTCACCTGCTTCCTGGCTTCTATAATTTTGTTGCCATTTTCTCCTCTCCTGTCCAGCCTGTCTTTGTGGATGTGTCTTTAAACAATCTCTTTACTGTAGTGTTAGTGTATTTTGGGAGGAAGCAAGTGAGATGTATATATTCACTCTTGCATCCTAAGAAAAGAAGTCTAGAATGTATATATTTTTAAATATCAGAAATCATAACTTTTAACACTAAAATGGTAGTTGGATGCCAGTTTCGCTGGGCCTCGGTTGGACAGGTGACTTGCACAAAGTCACATGGCTAGTTTAGGAAGAGCAGTTTTAGAACCCGGGACCTGACTTGCCTAATTTTATTTGTACTGTACCAGCATGGTGCCCCTTATCATTATCAAATAACATTTAACAGACCTTTTATTTCGAAGTCATGAAAAGTTCCAAAAAATAGTACAGAGGGTTCCCATGCGCCCTTCACTCAGTTTCCCCCAGCAATAAGGTCTTATATGACAACAGTACATCGTCAAAACTAGGAGCTTGACATTGGTATAATACTCTGACGAGAGTCAGGTACAGACCTTCCAGCAACATTTCCAATGTATTAAACTTACGTATTCTGCTAAGCAAAAGCCAGAAAAAGACTCAGTCTTTTCATATCGAGGAGCCTATGATCTAAATAGACATACGAAGATAACTCACCAAATAACAACACTCAAGTACAGTCCAAAATATATTTTGGGGCTATCCTCCAGAAAAGCAAGAAGCGGTAAAAAAGAGTGCAGGCTTTGAAATCAGACAGACCTACGTCCGAATTCCACCTTGCTGCTTAAGATTTCTGTGTCCCTGGTCCAGGAATTTCCCTGAGCCTCATTTCCTGGGTGTAAAATGGTGAATATTGTTATCTACTTCTTAATACAGTGGGAATGAAATCACGTATATTATAGTCTGGAATAGTGCTTGGTACCTAGTAGATATTCAATAAATGGTCACCATAGTAATTATTTGTAAGATAATAATCCTCAAGGATCATAATCCTCTGGTTGTCCACTTGATCTTGAGTCCAGCTCAAACACTAGGTAGGTTTCTACCTCTTAGTTTACTCTATTGGGTTTAGATAGAAATCAAAGAACAGTTCCTCATGAAAAGAGACCTCACAGGACCACATGACTTTTCCCCGAAGAGGCAGCATAGGTGCGTCCTCTGAACCTCCTACTTTTACACCTGCGCTTCCGTATGGGAAGATGGTCAAACATTTGCCTAAATGCAAGTAATTTATGAAAACTTTGGAAAATGACTATGACTCTTTTGGGTGTAGTGCAGAGTAGGGACACGTATCTGATGGCTAAAGGGATGATGTTTATCTCTTGCCCACATTATGTTTACAGGTCAACTTAAGCCCAAGTTACAGACACTTGCTCCTCCCCACCCCTCCACTTGCAAGTCCAAGGGTCTCAGCCCAAAGGGGAAGTTGCCATCACAGGCACAGCAAGAATGCTTTGGAATTAGAAACCCGTGCAAATCCTACTCGAGCTTTGTTTGATTATCTAAACAAAAACACTTACAGGTCAGTGTGTGAACTAGCAACCTGGGGCTTTTCAAAGGCCCTTACTGGGGCCCCACTCAGCAGGGGGGTGTCCGATGAGCATCCTGCTTTACATCACACCTGATCTCCCCACTTGCCTACCTCCGGCTTGGATTTCCTGCCCTTGGCATCCGCAGAAAGGGGGGCTCGTAAAGGCAGCACCTGCCAGTTTCGCCCCACAGCAAGGAAGGAGCTCTGCTCACAAACTTGGCCATTTGCTTAACTTGCAAAGTCATCACTTTCTTTTGGGGGCACGGTGACCGGGCAGTCCACTGGGGTCCACCCAAGTAGGCTGATGGTAAGACAGGATCTGAGGATAAAGAAAAAGCTACTTCATGATCCTGTCTCTTTTCCTGTCCCTGTCGCCTTCCAGGCCTTCCTTTTTGTCCCCAACCCCGCTCCTCCCTCCCATCTCACCAAAGATTCCATTTCCTTCTGCCAGTTTCTCTCTTGCCTGTCTGCAGGTGTTTTAGGGACTCAGGTACAGCTTTTGGTAGTTTAGTAGAATTGCTAAGTCAAGAAATTCTCTCTTCTAGTAATCATGCAGTTCACATAACCAGATTATTCTAAAAGAAATTAGGCTGCATCTAAATGAACTGTGTGGTGAGTGCTGTAATATAAATGGAAAACCATGTTTGTTACGGGCTGAATTGTGCCACTCCCTCCACCCCATGTTGAAGTCCCCACCCCCAATACCTCAGAATGTGACTGTATTTGGAGATAGGGAATTAAAAGAGGTAATAATGTAAAAATGAAACATTAGGGTGGGACCTAATCCCATATGACTCGTGTCCTCATAAGGATATTAGGACACAGGCACATGTGCAGAGGGAAGACCACCAGAGGACACAGGGAGAAGGTGGTGAGTCAAGGGGAGGGGTCTCAGAAGAAACCAACACTGTTGACACTTGAACTTGGGCCTCCAGACTCCAGAGCCACAAGGCAGTAAATCTCTGTTGCTTAAGCCATACAGTCTGCGGTACTTTCTTATGGGAGCCCGAACCGACCAGTACATGGTTTAATCATAACTTCACTGTGGTTTTAATCAATCAAGTCCCAAAAGTTAACGGACATCTATTTTTTAAGATCACCATGTAAGTTGAGTATGCTGTCTTCTTTTCTTTTCCTTATAACAGCTTAATTGAGGGATAATCAACGTCTGATAAACTGGACAGACTTTAAGTGTACAATCTGATAAATTTTGACATCTCTCTCCACTCATAACACCATCACCACAATCAAGATAATGAACATATCTGTCATCTTCAGAAGTTTCCCTGAACTCCTTTGTACTCTCTCTGTCCCCCACCCTTCCCCATTTTCTAGGCCACCACTGAATCTACATTCTGTCACTAGAGATGAGTTTGTCACTTCTAGAGTTTTACATACATGGAATGGATCACACAGTATGCATTCTTTTTTGTTTAATTGCTTTCACTTTGTTTAATTATTTGGAAATTCGTCCAGGTTATTGTATAGAGCAATAGTAGTATTCCGTTGTACACTTTCGTGAAGGCCCGCCTGCTTATGTGTGAAAGGATTCTTTAAGGCTTTAATTTTCTTTCTAATAAAAAAATATGTTTTAACTGATTAATAATATAAGATGATTAAGTACCACATTGTCTTTATTTACTGTCTTATCCATGTTATTTTATTTTAAGGATATGAAAATAATTGTAATAGCTTTTCTGATGGTAGCAAGGGTCTCTATTGTTTTCCAAAAAGGGTTTAATTTCTTAATTATTGGAGTGCCCTAGAATGGGGGTTTTAAGACCGTGATCTGGATTTTAGTTGATGCTTAGGTATGATCTTGAACCATAATGGATTTTTTTCTCCCTTTTCACCCAATTTAATCAGGTGTTCTGTTTACAATCATTTGAAATTCTGAAAAGAGCTGCTATAAACATTTATGCACAAGTCTTTCTGTGGACATATGCTTTCTTTTCTTTTGGGAAAATACATAGAAGTGAAATGGTTGAATCATACAGAAGGTGTGTTTAGCTTTTTAAAAATTGCCAAACTTATCCCCAAATGGTTATACCATCGTAGAGTATATATAATAGAGTATATATTGAGCATACTATACAATAAACATAGTTGGGAGTTCACCATTGTTGACTGGGTGAAGTGTCCCCTTCTTTTGTTCTTGTCCAGAAGGTCATGCTGTTTTTCCATAATTGGGTGTCTTCCCCATGGACAGCAGGAAGGCAGGAACTGTGATCAAGTTAGGCTTAAGTTGCACCCGACAGGTTCTATTCTCGTTAGTTTTAGCAGGAATGGATTTATTATAGGCTGTTGCCTCGCAGCAAGCTTCTTAAACTTTAGCATGCATCAGAATCTCCAGGAGAGTTTGTGTGCGTGTTTTGTTTTGATTTTGGAGAGACAGAGAGTGCATACGCACAGGGGAGGGGAGGAGGGGCAGAGAGAGAGAGAGAGAGAGAGAGAGAGGGAGAGAGAGAATCCAAGCAGGCTCCTCACTGCCAGTGCAGAGCCCAAGGCAGGGCTCAAACCCACAAACCATGAGATCATGACCTGGGCCGAAATCAAGAGTTGGACACCTAACTGAATGAGCCACCCAGGGCCCCCTATCCAGGATGGTTTGTTAAAGCCAGGGTTATGGGGCCCCACCCTGGAGTTTCTGATTCAGTGGGCCTGGCATGGAGTCCTAGAATTTCCATGTCTAATGAGGTCCTGGGTGCTGCTGATACTGCTGGTCCAGGGGCCACTCTTTGGGAACTGCTGGGCTACAGAATGGTCACCAGGGCTTGAGACAGAGGCTCCGGACTGGGCATTTGGACACAACTCCCAGAGTCACGCTGCAGAACCGGCTTGGCCAGACGATTGGTGCGCCTGCTGCCTCCACTGCTAACCCCAGAGTCACACTGCCTCTGCCACAGGCAGGGAAAGCTGCAGCACCAGGAGGCTGTGCTGGGGCTGCTCGGTCCCCTGGGGTTAGAGACTGGCTCCACATTAGTGCCTCTGTCACCCTTGCTGGAGAAGGTCCAAAGCATCTCCACCTCCGTGTGAGACAGGGGGCCAAAAGGGAGCCCAGGAAAGACTTGGTGGTTTTGCTCCCTCTCGGTTTCTCTTCTTGCTAAGACCTACACCCCTGCCTTCTAGAACAGATCATGTGTGTCCTCCTTGTAAAGGTCAGGGAGTTCATGCTTTCTTTGGAGCCTTCCAGCACAAGAGAGAAGATCAAAGGAGTGACCAGAGGAAGATCTTACTTCCTTCTTGGTCCATATGCAGGTTTTCCACGACCACTGACTCACCAAGACCCCTGGCTTGAGGGCGAAAGTGACTTATGGAGGACACCTAAGCACTTCTCTTTGTTTCTGGATGCCTGAGAAGACACGTGCATCAGACCTCATCGCTCAGTGAAAACCCCAGACCTCAAGCCAAGACCAGGCTGTCTTTCCTTTTCCTTTCTTAGTCTCCCAGATGCTCTGTCTGTATGTGCTCTCTCTTTTTCTCTCTCTCTCTCCCTCTCTTCCATCAACTCTGCTCTCACTTCCTCTCGGCTCACGTTTGATTTCCATTCTGCACAAAGCCCAGAACCCTCTTGGCTGGTCCTGCGGGACCTGCTCTGGGCCCTTGACCTGGGCCCTGGGCCACTGGCCTGCCTCATCTGCTTCCAGAGGGGCAAGGGTGGCGGCCACGTCCGGCACTTATCCTGTGTGGTGCACCAGAGCATCTGCCTGGGGTGAGAGCTGCTGCTATTGTCAGAACAGACTGCAGGATACTTGTGGAATGCTTAGACCAAGGGAGTTCAGAAAATCAAGACTTAGCATTCCTAGGAGACCTTGCGAGAAGAGGTTGGAGTGGTTTTGAATGAGGCAAGAGCAACATCTACTTTAGACTATGGTTTTCATCTTGCTTTCTGGTATGGTGCCTGGGCCCTAGGACTTGGCACAGAGTAGGCCCTCAAGGTCCCCCTCCCCCCTTTCCTTCCCCTGTCTGGTAGCCTCTGTCACCCACCTACAATACGCTGATGGGTAATGCCTTGCTGGGGGCAGGAGAGTTTGCCGGAGGGTTTGCCCTGCCGATAAAATCTGCCAGACTCTTGTCTGGGGTCTTCCCGCTGCTTTTTCCAGCAGTGAGGTGGGCTTTCTGAACATGCCAGGTATCCTGGCAGAATTTTGCGGTGATGGGTTTGCCTGAGACCATTCCCATGTGGGAGTTAGTGCCACTGGGCTCACCTGGGATCTAGGTCACTGTGTCCTTCCCCACAGTGAGCTCTCTCCAACTTCTCCCCTCCCAGGGCTCATCAGCAGAGACTGGAACCCTGGTGTGGCCTCTCTGTTGTGAGAGGCTCCGAGACTCATTCCATTCCCTGAAGGCAGATCTGATCTCTGTCCACTAATGAGTTATAAAGCAGTTCAGAGCGAACCCTCTCTCCCTGGGGCTTGCAGACCTCCCGGTGGTTTGCAGTGGACCCTGTAGGCAATAGATGCAAATAGTCAAGTTGCCTGTTCACTACCACTAGCTCAGGTCAGGGTGTCATTCAGACAGCTTCTAAGGCCTGCTCGGTTCCCCGCCTACGAGCCCAGAGGGGTGGGTTGGGGATAAAGGGGGGTATGATCAGAGTTCAGGCCATACCTCCTCCAATCTTAAGATCCAGTCTCTCTCTTTAAAGCCACACTTCAGTGCCACCCACAGCCTTTGCCGACCATGACATAAGCAAACTGTTTTAAAAATTTTGGCAAAGCTCATAGTGCCAGAGCCAAGCTTTCAACAGAGAGGCGTCATGACAGCGGAGGGAGCACAGGATTTGGAAACAGAAGGTCTCCAGAATCGACTCTTTTCTCTCTGTTGACTCCTTGTGTGACTCTGGACACGTTTCTTTTTTCTTCTTTTTTTGGACACATTTCTTAACCTTTTCTTGCCTCAGCGTCTTCACCTGTGAAAAGAGAAAACTCTGCCCTGGAGAGTTGTGAGGCTTTAATATTAAGTGCTTGATATATATTGTCAAATGGTAGCAATTAGTAATATTTATATGCTCCTAAACACGTGTACCATCTCAGTACATGTATGGCCTTAGTGGGACAGAGACTATACTTATAAATTGCTATCTCAAATCCTGTCTAGAATAAGGCAAGATATAAACATCATTTTTTATATTGTACACTCATTTAGTAAGGCGAGCACCTCCCCTGTTCAGTGCTGGAGATACAGATCTGAGAGAGACCGTGCCTGCCCTCACGGACCTCATGGTCAAGGTGGCAAGGCCATCACGTGCTTCTGATCACAGACAGTGAGATGGGTTGGGTCACAGGGGTGTGCCCGAGGTGCTGAGGGCCGGGAAGAGGGGTGGCGAGCATCGTCAGCAGGCACTCACGTGCCAGACTGAGGAGGTGCGACTCTTGTAGGCTGTGGAGCCCAGCAAGGAGAGAGAGAGCTGGCTGGGTTTGCGTTTGGAGCCCTCACTGCTGCAGCTGGGGCTGGAGGGACGGGGGAAGGCACAGATGCCACCATCCAGGTGAGCAGTGGCAAGGGAATGGAGCCCATGGGTGGCTTCCAGGTCTGGCGAGAGGTCCGCTCAACAAGATGTGGGCACTGACTGGATGCAAGGACAAAGCCAAGAGGCAAGGACACGGCTGACTTCAGGGCTCCTGGTTTATGCAACTGGGTGGACGGCCATGCTTTGGGCCACCTTTCCTTTCCTTTCCTTTCCTTTCCTTTCCTTTCCTTTCCTTTCCTTTCCTTTCCCTTTCTTTTCTTTCCTTTTCTATCTTTCTTTCTTTCTTTTTTTTTCAAAGTTATTTATTTATTTTGAGAGAGAGAGAGAGGAGCGTGGGAGGGGCAGAGAGAAAGGGAGAGAGAGAATCCCAAACAGGCTCTGCACCATCCTTGCGAAGCCCAATTCAAGGCTCGAACTCACAGGCTCCGATCATGACCTGAGCCGAAGTCAGATGCTTAACTGCTTGACTGACTGAGCCACCCGGGACCCCTCCCTGGGCCACGTTTTCTTTGAACGCGACAGCAAAAATCGTGGCGTACTCTTAGTAATTCTGCTTTCCTGTGGGTTACTTTTGGGACCAGAGTTTATTTAGACATCTCATTTTCTCTAATAAAATTCTATCTGGTAACTAGTAGGGACTGTAAATAAGAGGAGAACAAGGGCATGAGTCTTTACTTTCTGCCCCTTCCCCCTCAAATAGGAAGCAATTCAGGGTAATTTATTGGCTGTTAACTTACACAGCCATTCGGACAGAGAGCGGAGTTGGAGTGGCGGCTTGGGCACGGATGGGAGGTTGTCCAGGTGCTGGGTGAGTGCTCCAAACAGCTTCTGGCCCAGCCACTTTGCCGGGCACCAGCCTCCCCCGCCAGGTTATGAAATATTGAATACTGTATTTGTATGGGAGAAATGCAAGCAGGAGAAAGAAATGGGCCCTAAATGTAGTCTGACCGGATTTTGCTTAACTGACTGGCTTAAGGAACGGGAACATTTCTGACCAATGCACTTAAGGAAGAGAAATGAAAACAAAAACAATAAATTGTATTTTTCTCAGAGTTGGGTGAACTTGAAAGGAAGATGTTTTCTCGGTTTGAGAGAGAATTTTTTTTTCCTAATGAAGATGAATGTAAAGTTTAATTGCAAAGACCCCAGGGAAACTACACATTGACTTTGGTGAACTTTAAAAGGTAAAAGAATTCATGTTGGAAGAAGTGGACTCTAGCTGAGTCTCGGATGGCTCAAGTGTCTTTTACTTTACTGAGTATTGAGATTTTAGGCTGCAGAGCATATATGCTTACCATTGGTGTGTGTGTGTGTGTGTGTGTTTATTTTACACCAAAGACCGAGATCGCAAAGCAGCCTCCGTTAGCAGGTGTAATGATTCTCTTACAAACCCAGCGGCATACTGGATTGTTGCCACGGACTTATTTTCTTCAAACATATCTTTCTGGTATAATGTTCTCTTTCCGGAAGCAAACAACTTCTAATGCGGGATTCTTGAGTGCATCGTGAAGCCTCTCCAAATACAAATATATCTACTGCATTTTTAAAGTAATGGCCTGCATAGCTATTTATCTCCGTGACTGGTGACTGGTGGTACATGCCAAAAATGGCATCTAAGAAGTATTAATGAAGTAACTATCCCTGAATAGTCAACAGTCAGAACCAAGCCTCTGAATCGACACCAAAGAGGGGGAGGAATGTCAAGGTTGAATCCTAACCGAGCGTCTAATTAACCTGCAACCACGCATGGCAGTGGGGTCAAAGGTATGTCACAGCGCTCTGTGGGGTGCTTGGAGCCCCTTGGCTGGCAGGTTGAGAGTTGCTTGCTCACCCTGCCCAAAACAAGAGGTGCAAAGGGACAGCGACTGAAAGACAAGTCATAATTTGTAGCCGACTGGCTATGCTTGATGTGCCCCCCATGTATTGATAATCTTTCAAAGCCAAATTCAAAGGTTCCTCTGCCTCGTTAATCATCCGGCTACAATATTCTTGTTTATCATGCTGTTTGTCGCCACAAAACCTGAACTAAAGTAAACTTCTCCTTCCCAGATTTTCCCTCGTAGCCGAAGAGCTATGGCTTTAACCTTTCTAAATTAATAGCAACCCACGTCTGTTTCAGGTTGGTCCTCAGGGGCAGTAATTGCAGAAGTCTAACCTGGCAGTTAGATCACGTGGTCCCAGAAACCGCCAGGGCACCAACGTGCTTCCTGCCAGGCGACCTTTGGCAGCTGAAGACACCCGCACCCCATCTGCAGCCACGGTCGGTACCCTCGCACAGTTCTCTGGTGTTCCCAGGGCGTAGTGGAGGTGCTTGTTGAAAACACCCCCATCAAAACTCGGGACCCTGAGTCCCCAGTACCTTATCAGTTTCCTGTGCATGGACTGGCGAGCTCAGGTGTTAGTTGGCAAGGATATTTGTTTTGCTTTTGTTTTTTTTCATCAAAAGGACTTGCATGTTAGTATGAGACATTTCCTACTTTTGAATCAGCTTAGGGCATGTTTCCTACTAAAAAGATAAGCATCATCTGTACCAGGGTGCCGAAGAGCTTGCTCAGTAGAGCACTTGGGAAGGGAGACGTAGCTTTGAAGCTGAGGGGGCTCAGGCAGCGCACAGCCTTTGTGGTTGAGAAGGTAGGTGCCGGGGGCGCCTGGGTGGCTCAGTTGGTTAAGCTTCTGACTTTGGCTCATATTATGATCTCGTGGTTCATGGATTTGAGCCCCACATTGGGCTCTGTGCTGACAGCTCTGAGCCTGGTGCCTGCTTCGGATTCTGTGTCTCCCCCTCTCTCTGCTCCTCCCCTGCTCCCGTTCTGTCTCTCTGTCTCTCAAAAATAAATAAATGTTAAAAATTTTTTTTTAATATATAAAAAAAAGAGAGAAGGTGGGTACTAGAGATGTTTGGCGCTGGTCTGGTTCATATCTCAAGCCTCACTGTCCTCATTTGTAGAATAAGATAGTTGTGAGGCGTCTGTGAGATAATGCATATATATAATGAGTAGCTACTACTAGTGTAGCCCTCACAAGGTCCCAGGCACTGTTCCTTTACTAACTTATTCGCTCCTCAGAGCAATTCTGAGCTGGAAGTACTATTGCTATCACCCCTGTTTGGGAAATTGAGGCGAGAATAACTTCCCCAAGATCACACAGCTACTAAGTGGCAGACCTGGGATTTGAACCCAAGCTTGACTATAGAGCTCATGTTCTTACTCAGAACATTAAACTGCCTTTTTTAAGATAGTTGCTGAGTGCCATGTAAATACCAGAAGCGGGGTGTGGGGGTGGCAAGCAGATTTCCCATACCAGAAGCCATGTTTCTCGTCTCTGGAGGTTGTGCTAAGAGGCATGGGTGGCCCTTTAAAGGCCTAATAGGGTGCAACTGGGTGGCTCAGTCTGTTAAGCCTCTGACCCTTGGTTTTGGCTTAGATCATGATCTCGAAGTTTTGTGATGTTGGGCTCTGTGCTGGTGGTGTGGAACCTGCTTGGGACTCTCTCTCTCCCTCTCACTTTGCCCATTCCCCACTCGCGCTGTCTCTCTCAAAATAAATAAACTTAAAAAAAAAAAAAAGGCCTAACAGTACTGTTTACTTCTCAAAGGGTAAGTCCCTTCTCTGTGGCCCCAGGAAGATGGGGCAACCAGAAGTCTGGCAAGGTGTCAAGCCAACAGACAGTCAGTGTGGGGACGGTAAGATGCCACCATGTTGGTGCCCAACAGGACCACGCTAGTGGTGGGCCACTTTAGGCCATGGGGTGATCTTGATGGGGGTTACATGGGAGCAGGGCTGTGGCAAGGAGGAGACACTTGACCTGCGTGCATGTGCCTAGGGAGGTGATGGAGAACCTTAGGTGACTTCCAGTCCCGGGAAAGGGAGCTTGGGCTGAGATCCTGGGTTTTGACTGATGTCTCAGGTGCATTCACAGTCAGAGACTGAGAAGGATGATCAGGGCTGATTGAGCGAAGGCACTGTGAGTCCTCCCTCGGGTCTCTGTTTTACAGACTATGGAAGATGTCATAATGGTAAAGAGATGCCTACAGGATGTGACAGCATGCACAGGTGTGGAGTAGCCATGACTCTGGCATTTCCTCCCAGAAGGCTAGAGATGCCAATGGTCCTGTGCTGAAGCTTGATGTAGGTTTTTACCCTTTGTGTAATTCTGCTCTGTGACCGGCCAGGCACTACTGTAGGGGCTCGCAATTCAAAGATTGCAAAAACACAGTCTTTGGCCTCAAACAGCAAACGTGCATAGGAAGAGACAGACCCGTCAACAGAAAATATAAATCAATAGGGTAATCCAGAGGTAAGCATGGGGGATCATGGGACCTTTGATAAAGACATCTAACCCTGGGAAGGAAGTGGTGGGATGGGAGGTGGCTGGTGATATCTGCCAAATGTCAGCCTCCAAGGCAGAAGGAAGTGGAAGGATAATTTCAGGTGTAGGTCACAAGGAGGCAAGAGTTGAGTTTTGTCTTGATGGGGTTTAAAATATTAGGTGAGGCAAGGTTGGGGATGAAGATGGGGAGACAGGGCCATGTGTCAGATAGGAAGGACCTTGGGCTTCATTGCCTCTCCAGCAACGATGATTAGATATAGGAGTTGCTTTGTAAATAGATCCCTCTGACAGCAGTATGGAGGATGGAATTCGTGGGAGAAGAGACTGAGCCGGAGAGATCTGTTGCAACGAATCCAGACAGGATGACAAGGGCTTGGGCCAGGACTGTGATCCTAGGAAAGCCAAGGAAATAAACTGAGCAGTACCTGATGTTTGATTGGCTCTGGGTGGAGGGCTGGAGGAGAAAGAATTCATTTGGCACTAACTCCCAGGTTTCTAGCTTGGGTGGCTGGAAGATGGTGGTGCAACCACTGAGTTTGAAATGACAGGAGAAAAGCTGGGCTAGAACCGGAGATGATGAGGTCAGTCTTGAATACACTGAGTCGGAGGTGCCTGACAGAGATTTAAACAAAGGGTCTGGGGGCGCCTGGGTGGCTTGGTCAGTTGAGCGTCTGACTCTTGATTTCAGCTCAGGTCATGATCTTACGGGTCATGGGTTCGAGCCCCACATCGGGCTCTGTGCTGATGGTACAGAGCCTGCTTGGGATTCTCGGTTTCCTTCTCTCTTTCCGCCCCTCCCCTGCTTGAGCTCTCTCTCTCAAAAATAAACAAACATTTAACATAAATAAGTAAATAAGTAAATAGTCCAAGAGGCGGCTCCAGAGGCCTGTGCTCATGTCATCAGCCTCTCGGGGCTTGTTGACATCTCGCAGGAGAGATGGGCTCAGCCGGCAGCAGGGTGGTGCTCTGAGTAAGGATGGTGGCATTGCTGGCAGCCTGAGCCCTGCAGTGGCACGGGCTCAAGGCGTCCGTTGCTGCGAAGCTCAAGGGCTCTGGAACAGAGCAACCGCCGGAGGGCAGAGGCGCTGCAGCCTACACAGGGCTTCACAGGGGAACTGTGGATGGTGGGCCTGTTTCAGGGCCTGGGACATCATGGCTCAGTGCTGGTTCTGATGCAGGACTGGGGAGCAGGGCAGGCTTAAGGAGGAGACACGGGTCACAGTGCCCTGCTGGCTAAGGGGGCTCTTTCAAACGGGAACCTTTAAACTATGGGTGAAACACCGTAGAATGTTCTGGTCGGTGGGGCCCAGACAGAGGTTCTTAGGCAGGTGAAGGGGAGGAAATCACCTCCACGGCCTCTTCAACTTGCAAGCCGTCCCCCCCCCCCCCCCGCCCACAGATGCTCACAGTCATAGGCTTGTGACAGGCCTAGGAGCTGTCCTCTGGGGAGGGGCAGTGTGGGTCCATTTTGAAACCGCTCCTGGGGGTGATTTCTCCCCAGTGGAGGACCCCTGCTATAGGGGACGTGGGACCAACTGGAGAGAGGTCTTGGGACCCTCCTTATACTTTGTACTCCTAAGGCGAACTGTTTTCTGCCAACACTTCAAAAGTCTTCCAGCCTAACAGTGGTACAATTCCCCCCCTTAGAATTTCTACGCGTTTACACACATTGCAGTAAAATAATCATAGAATCATCACTCAGTCACCTGGCATTGTCGGGAAGGCTCGGGGGAGCACGACGCTCTTTGTAGACGACCAAGAAATAGTGACCTATTTATTTCTATTAAATGATTTAAGACCATTTTATGGGCAGAAAGTATGACTCTATAATATATGTATGCAATCTAAAATTACCACCAACTGTCCATGAAAAAAAAAATCAAGCTGTCACACCAAGCCTAATTGGTGATTTCTGTGTTTTTCAGCTAATTTGTGTTAGCTATGCTCATTTATTTGTTTTATCATAGACGTGTTCGCTGGCAGACAAATGGTAGCAGTTGCCAAAGTCTTCAGAAAAATGTAGGAGATAAATTTCAATCGAGAACACCGAGGCCCTGGAGCGTTTGGGACAGTAGTGCAATTCCATCAGCCTGACAATGGATAATAACGGCACCCGTCGCATTTTACTTGTAGAACCCCTGAGTCCAGCTTATGGAAGAAATCCTACTTAAATGATGACATTTATTTCTTCTTTAACTGTCAAACAGCAACTGTGTTTATACGTATCTTCTCGCCCAACTAATGGGTGAGCTTTACGGCACAGGAGGACAAGACTCAAAATGAAAAGTGTCCCCTGCGTGTGTTCTTGCTCCGGAGACTTGGTCCCTGGGTTCTTTCTCCCATTCTCCCCTCAATCCACACCAACAGGAAGGCTGGCTTCTAGGCTGGCTCAGTTCACAGGCCATTTGCTGAAATCATTATATACCAAGGGCTGAAGGTCTCCCAGAGAGAGGCATCTTCCAGATGCACTGCAGGGAGCTCTGATTTCTGCTTGAGTACCTTCAGGGCCGGGGAACTCACTACTTCACACCGAAAAGATTTTCATAAAGCACCTTTGGCCCCCATCTCCAACTTCTAAAATCACCCAACCCATAAATTCTGCTTCATTTTTGCCATCATCACTTTCTCCCTTATATTTTTAAAAATTTTTTTAAAAATTTGTTTTTTTTTGGGAGAGGGACCGAGAGAGAGCACGGGAGACACAGAATCCAAAGCAGGCTCCAGGGTTCTAGCTGTTTAGCACAAAGCCCAACACAGGGCTGGAACCCATGAACCGTAAGATCATGACCTGAGCCAAAGTTGGCCCTTAACCAACTGATCCACCCAGGCACCCCCTCCCTTAGTTTTTTTTATATGGGCACTTACCTGTCACTCTGTGGTAAGGGGCTCAGGTTTGGGAATCATTTGGGCTGGAAACTTAAAATCATAATTTCCTTCACTATTTTACCAACTGTGTGACCTTGGCAAGTTACTTAACCTCTCTGAGCCTCAGTTATCACGTATGTAAAATGAGTGTCACATTAGTGTCTATTTCAAGGATTCTTATGAGGCCTAAAGTAATGGAAGGAAATTGCCTTACAGAAAGCCATCAATGTAGGTTAGATATTATTATTATCCCCTCTCTTCGATTACAGAGTCACCGAGGGCTGGGACCTCTTCTTGGATATCTTTGAATCTCTGCATACCAGTCAGCAACGTGCCTGTTCGAGGACTCTAATGAACGTAGGACATGAAAGAGCCTGGGCTGACCAAGATAGACAGGAAGCTTGGATAATTATTTGAGATGTCTACAGTCATCAGAAGGCTTAAAAAATGTAATGCCAATCCTCCCTGCAAAAGAAATGTGCACAGCAGAAAACAAGACCCAGAGCAGAAAGCAGAGAACAAGGGCAGGTTGGAACAGGAAATAGAGAAGAAATTGGGAAAGGTCGTGCAGAATGAGGTCAAGTTCTCGGGGAAGAAGGAGCAAACATGAATGATGCGCAGGCGCTAATTAACGTGGTTAAAGAGAGCAGCGTGGGACAGTGGATGCCGGCAGAGCAAGGAGCCCAGCTCCAAGGCTGACCCAGCGTAAAGAAAGAAAAGCAATCTCTCCACCACACAGCTCCTTTTATAAACCTGCAAATTCCCGTGAATCTTTTCTCCCCCCCGCCATGGCTGTGTAGGCGAGGAATATGATGGCAGGGCGGTGGACCTCCCAATATGTATTAACCCTAGAACGAGCTCCTGGCGCCTGCTTCGCCCACAGCCTCTTCCTGACACCCTTTTCCTCCGTGCATGACTGTAGGTGCTCGTCTGGGAGCAGGAAGTGATCGCATGCTCGTGCTTTTCTGCAGTTAGTCTTCTAAAGAGAGAAACAAAACAAAGCAAAAAAGAAAGCTGGCTGTTTAGAGGTATTCTAAAACCTTTTCAAGACTGGCTGTTAACCAAAGCAGGGAAAGAAAGGTGGAGACTGGCCTTTTAGATTCCCTGGAGTGGGGATATGGAGGAATTCATCTCGGGCTGGTTTGTGTGTATTCTGCACTTCAAAGTGACTTCACAGGTTTATGTGGGGATTCCAAGCCAGCAGAGAAAGGAATACCTTGCAAATTCTCGACTGTACATTTTTTGAAGAGAGAACACCACTCTGGGAGAACTTCGGACAGCAGGCACGGGGGCCAGGGCCATGCACCGATCACTCACTGTTCAGATCAAATCATGGCCTTTGTTTCCCTCCTGGAAAATCAGCTGTTAAACATTCACAAGCACCCCCGCCGTGTATACACAAGATCCAAGAGGAACCAGTTAACCTGCTAGAGTGAACAAAGACTTTAGCCCAAAACTGTGGGCAGATAAGCAGATGAAGTTAATTGTATTATGTATCCCTTCATTAATGAAAGCCTGATAGGAATGTTACCTTAACATGACTCAGGAATTAGTGCCATTTGCCATACATCCTTGGAAGCAATAGGATTGCCTTTTATTATTTCTTTTGTTTTGTTTTTTCCCCCCCTACAACGGAGGCCCCAGTTCCAAAACTTCCAGTTTACAGATTACATGTGCGTGATGGGCATGAAAGAGTCTGGTATAAGAATTCGGGGTGCTGCCTGCAGCTGGTGGCCGCAGATAGCGCCATGGAGCTCAGGGCCAGGGCGAGGTCCCAGAGGTGCAGGCTGGGATCTGGTGTGTTTATCTCAAAGCTGGATTTCTATCCCTCTCTTTTAAACCTTATAATGATTTTCCTTCAGTAATCCTGTGTACCAGGAGTGCCGTTGCGGCCCGAGGGCGGGGCTTTTACATTGTTTGGGGATCCATCTCCATACTCCGGAAACTGCAAGCCTCAAGATCGACCCCACCAAGATACAACAAGGTGTAATGGAAAAAGATGGGATGTGGAGTCAGAAGACAAACTAATCACTGGGTATAGAAATCAGATAGTGGTTGAGGGTTTTCTGGGAAAGGGCCTGAGGGGATTTTCTAGGTGATCAAAATGTTCTATATCCTTTTCGGGAGGTAGTTACATAAGCATATACATTTGCCAAAATTGAGCAAAGACACTGATGATCTGTGCGTTTTATTGAATGTAAATTACATAGCAATTGTCTCTCCTACTGTATAGCCAAGTCCTTCATCTCTTTGAGCCTTCGTTTCTTATCTGAAAAATGGAAGGACCACTTATGCCCAAGCCGTGGGTGATCACATATATTATTAAATGAGACCACGTGAGTCCAATGTGCTTTGTAAATGATAAAAAGCCCTTACACGGGGACTACCATTGTCCTGCTTTTTATCTAGCTGCCTTCTAGGGCAGATTATTGAGCTGGTACAAATCTGTGGGCTCTGCCCTGCAACTTTCCCTTGGAGATTAGTGTTTATCTATCTATTTTAAGGAGACTCTGGAGGTATCAGAATGCTGCAGAAAAGCAAATGGAATATGGATTTGCTGGGGAGAGGAGGGTGGGCTGGAAAGGGAACAGCTGGGGAGAAAGCCATCAATCCAGCCGGGCAGCAGGGCCAGCCGGGTGCCGAGAGGGAGCCGCTTAATGCCTGTGAGAGAGTCGTGACCAGGAAAAGCAACGTGAGTTAAAAAAAAAAAAATCACATCTTGCCAAACAAACTGGGTCACATTCGTGATGGAGTTAGTCACTGAGCAGAGACGGGAAAGCATTTTCAGAGGAAAAAGCAGAAGGCTGGGGGACCATGGTGACTCAGCTGAAGTGGCAAGGGCCACTTTGGCCTCCTGGCCTGGTGTGATAGTTAAGTGAGAGTCTCTATGTGGGCCCTGCAGTGCGTCTTGTTGTATTTTGGGTTTGAACTTGATCTTCACTCCTAAAGGCAATCACAAGCAACCTTTACATTGGAATCAAGAGCACAGCACACATTTTAAAATAGAAAAGAAAAAAAAAAAACATCTTAGCGAGAAGCCAAGTTAAACTAAGACCGGAAGAGCGGGGAGGCCACTGTGGAGTTCACCCCCGGAGCTTGAGTGGGAGGTAACAACTGTCTGAATGCAGCCCAGCTCCTGAGTGATGACACTGGCAAAGTCTTTGAATTTAGCAATGTTAAAGTCAGAGCAAAGAGCAAATGTCCTTTGGCAGCAAAAACCTGTAAGATGATTGAACAACGCTGAATTCAAGTTTAAAATTTTTGGCCACTAAAATGAAGTTAAAATAGGGAACGATGTAGCAGGAAGAAATAATCTACAAGACAAATCTGATGTGTGAAATTTTGATTTTATCCTCATTATAAAAATTTTGGTGCTTTCTGCTAGATGGTTCTGCCAAGAAATGTGATATGTTGAAAAAGCAGAGGAAATGTACTCTAGACGCTGAGGCTATAAAAGGCTGTTTAAAGTGATAGGAATCAGTCGAGGCTCTCCCCATGACCAAGGTTATAAAATTAGGATCTTCAAACTACCAAATCTGGGTGAGAGAAAAGGCTCCAGTAAAAGCCATATCTACATTTATCTTAATATAACTTACATTTTCCCACAGTGTGTGTCTTTTCTCTGGGCACATCTCTATTTGGGGTGAGCTGGGGAGCTGAGGTGAGGAGGCACAGTGAGAAAGCAAGGGTGTCTTTCCTGGGACCTCTGAATCGGAAAGAGGGTGCCGAAAGACACAGACACTTGCATGTGGGCACATCACTGTGTTGATGCCAGGTGAAGGAAGCCTAGCTGGGAGCACCCTTCCCCACCCAGATCTTTGTGTCACTGGTATCTGCCACCTCAAACCACCACCTGGACACTCAGAAATACAGTTTCTAGCTGTGTCACCCTATTAATTAGCGCGTGGAGTCTGGGACCTCCTGCAGCCTGGTGTGGCTCCAAGTGCTTCTTAATCCTACTTCTCCCGGGTCTTCAGGAAGGCTGGACACACAACGTACCCCCAGATCACCAGTGGGCTGTGAATCATCTCTTATTTCTCCCTGGCTTCAGAGGGAGATTTGGGTGTGACAGATCTGGGTTTGAAGCTCAGGTCCATGACTTATTGGCCATCCGGGAAACCTCTGTGAATGCTGAGTTTCTTGCCTTGAGAGGTGGCGTAGAGTAAGGCACCAATACACAGGGACTATAATTAGCTGCATAACGTTTTTCCCAAAGAGTGCGATGGACCTTCATGGTAGGATAGCCCAATCAATGTGCAATCAGTTATCATTAAAAACAATTTTTTTAATGTTCATTTATTTTTGAGAGACAGACAGAATGTGAGTGGGGGAGTGGCAGAGAGAGGGGGAGACACAGAATCTGAAGCAGGCTCCAGGCTCTGAGCTGTCAGCACAGAGCCGGATGCGGCGATCGAACCCACAAACCGCGAGATCATGACCTGAGCTGAAGTCGACCCTTAAATGACTGAGCCATCCAGGCACCCCTGCAGTCAGTTATCTTCTGATAGAAGGGAACAAATAAGAGAGATCATAGGATCCTCAAAGGCTGTGTTTTGGTCCCAAAGCAACTTTCCAAGGACAGAACTGGCAGCATGATCTAATAAGAAATATGTGTTTCGTCTTCTTGCCTGGTTCTTGGCACAAGATGGTCTAAACCCCTTTGGATTTCCTAAATGATAGGAGGGAGATGAGCCTCTTTTGTTATTCATAACAAGCCCCTCTTGACCACACCTGGATTTATGCTCATGAAGTGACTTCATCCCTTCAGGATGAGAGCTGTTTGCCAGAGGAAGCAACTCTGTGATAAGATGATTGGAGAGAGGGGCTGGAGATGGAAGTAATCGCCAATGGCCAGGGATTTCATCAATCACACTTAAGTAATTCACACTTCATGAACCTGCATAAACAGTGGAGTTCAGAGAGCTTCCAGGCTGGTGAACACAGCAAGGTGTGTGTGTGGGGGGGGGGGGTGTACCCAGAGAGGGTGGGGAAGATCCCCGGGCCTGCCCTCCCTCCCCCCTGCTCCATGCATCTCTTCCCCTTGACTATTCATTTGTATCCTTTATAGTGTCCTTTACAATAAACCATTTCCCTGAGTTCTGTAGGCTGTTAAGGAAAATGATCAAACCTGAGGAGGGAGTTATGGGAACCCCTTAAGTTTACAGCCACTGGCCAGAAGCATGGGAGGCCTCAGGATGTGCAACTGACATCTGAAGTGAGGGCAGCTTATGGGACTGAACCCTTCAGTTGTGGGGTCTGTACTACTAACTCTGGAGAGATTGTGTGAGACGTAAATTATAGAACACCTCATTGGTGTCCAGAGAATTGGGGAACTGTTTGGCGTGGGGAAAAAACCCGCACTCATTTGGCGTCAGACTGTCGTGGACAGAAACAGCCTGTGAAACAGATTTCGGAGTCTGGTCCACAATGAGCCTCCTGCTGGGACTGCTGCTGAACAAGGTAATCTGATGGAGTCAGAGTTTTTCGGTGGCAAGCAATTGAAAGAGATTCTGATGAACTTAATTGGAAAAGGACTTTGCTAGAAAGGTATGGAATAGTTGGTTGCTGGGTGCTGAAGAGCAAGGTCTCAGAAAGAAGGAAGGCTGTTGGCAGGAATAAATGGACAGACTCTATATTCCTCCATTAGAACTTCTAAGCTCCAGTGTTTTCTTTTGTTCTCTCAAAGGTTCCAAATGCTAGAAACCAGTTTGAATGGCCTAGATTGGGTTTTATGCACCAATAACCTCCCAGTAGGAGAGGCCATGGAGAATCTTTGACTGACGGGCCCTCAAGACTTCTCAGAATGGGGGAAGAGTTAATTCCCTAATAGGAAATCAGGGTACATTTACTCCAAAAGGTGGAAAGGTTATGTATGACAGGCCAAAGCAAGAGATCCCTGGCATGCTGATTTTAGGCTCTACTGTTAAAAGACAGTGTAGAAAAACAAGGAAATGATTCCATTTTACCCTTCTCTGGCCAGGATCAGGCCAAGTTCTGGGAAGCACACTGTTGGAGGCCTTTGACTGCTTGGGAGGTGTTCAAAAAGAGCAATTAAGACAGGAAAGCATGACACATAAGAAATGGAAGATGAGGAGAAGGAACCCAAAGAAGAGAAGATGGAGTGCGCCTCTACTGGCTGTTCTCAGATATCTGAAGGTCTGGAATGTAGAAGAAAAGTTTTGTATTTGGTGGCTCTGAAAGGAAAAACTAAAACCAATAAGGGAATAGATTTCAGTTCTGTGTATACAAGAAAGATCTTTCATAAAAAAAACCCAACTACTGGAATCGAAATGAGCTGACGTAAGGGAGGGAACTTTCCATCCCTGAGAAACCTTGGTTCCTTAAGTAGCAAGAGCAATAAATACACCCCTCACATTGCATTCCAACACCAGTGTGTCATGGTCCTGCTTTTGAGGACCTCGAACTAATGGCTGTCGATGACACAGAACTTCCTGTTTGGCCACCTCTGCTAGAGAGCACTTTTCCACATGTCAAGGTCTGGATGTGCACTGTGTGAGTAATGATGGATGAAAAGGACAGGAGCATCTCCAAATATCCTTTCTAACCACTTGCCCGGGGCCACATGGTATAGACGTACCAAGGGTGGGGGTCCTTAATTTAGAGCATTTTTCCACTCAAGGACCCTTTTGCCATGGTTACATTAACGTGCATCTTTCATGTACCTCCCAGTGCAAATCAAGCCAACATCTTGCTTTACCATTGAATGATACTCAACAAAACTATATCAAGTCTCTTGGGCTATTCCTATTACTAGGAAGCTACCATATCAGTGTTGGGAGGAATTTTGTGGTCAACAGGTTTACAATGCTTGAATATATCCAATGGCATTCTAGACAAGCTGGTTCATAACCTGGTCTTGGTTTTTTCAGACACTCACAACCTCCTAAAGTAGCACACAGCACTTCGGGCAGTTTCGGTTGGTCAAATCCTTTATTATTTTGGGGTCAGATCTGCCCCTCTATGTGACTAGATCAATCAAAATTTGACCAGCAATTCCACTTTTCACAATTTATCCTACAGATAGAGTCCCCATGGCTTCAAAGACATGTGTGCAAAGCTATTCATCAGAGCAAAGGGCTAGAAATTATTTAAATGTTTAACTGCGGGACTGATTAAACAAGTTATGGAGTAGTATCTGTTTTGTGGAATATCAGGCAGCTGTTAAAAAATTAAACTATTTTCAGGGCACCCAAAAATGGCTCAGTCGGTTAAGCATCTGATTTCAGCTCAGGTCATGATCTCATCGTTCAGGGGTTCGAACCCCACATCAGGCTCTGTGCTGACAGCTCAAAGCCTGGAGCCTGCTTTGGATTCTGTGTCTCCCTCTCTCTCTCTGCCCCTCCCCCATGCGCTCTCTCTCTCTCTCTCTCTCTCTCTCTCTTTCTCTCTTAAAACTAAATAAACACTAAATTTTTTTTTTAATTTAAACTATTTTCAAATACTGACAGGGAAGTCTTTACATTGGCTCTTCTGCCCCTGGCCATGCTGATTTGTGAGGAAGAGAAAGTGGCTCAGTAACACATATCACATTTATATAATCAAAAAGGAGGGCAGACACAAATGTATGTTTAGGTTTTACCTGAAAAGATACTGGCAACCGTGGTTGCCTTTGGGAAAGAAAATTAGAAGGCTGGCTATCAGGTGGATGGGTGAATTTCATGTGCATATGTATATGAATATATCTAGGTATGTTTATATGTGTATGTACATGTCTCTCATTGTCTTTCTCTACCTGCCCCCCTTTCTCTTTTGAAATTTTTTACCTTGTAAAACATATCACTTAAAAAACTTCTTTAAGGGGTGCCTGGGTGACTCAGTTGGTTAACCCTCCTATTCTTGATTTCGGCTCAGGTCATGATCTCACAGTTCATGAGACCAAGCCCCGAACTGGGTTTTGCACTGACAGTATGGAGCCTGCTTCAGATTCTTTCTCTCTCCCCCTCTCACTACTCCTCACAGGCATATGTGCTCCCTGTCTCTCTCAAAATAAATAAATAAACATAAAAAAACTTAAAAAAATGTCTTGTTATAGAGAACAAACTGAGGGTGGATGGAGGGAGGTGCATGGGGGTGGGTACTAAGAAGGGCACTTGTTGTGATGAGCACTGAGTGTTGTATGTAAGTGATGAATCATTGAATTCTACTCCTGAAGCCAGTATTGCACTGTATGTTAACGAACTAGAATTTAAATAAAATTTTGAAAAGAAAAAAATATGTCTTCTTAGGCAACAACAACAAAAAATAGGCAAATGAGACAACCTCACGGTTAAAAACTTCTGTGCATCAAAGGAAACAATCAACAGAGTGAAAAAGCAACCCACGGAATGGGAGAAAATGTTGGCAAATCATGTATGTGATAAGGGATTAATAACCAGAACAAATAAGGAACTTCTATACATCAATAACAAAAACCCAAATAACCTGATTAAAAAATGGGCAAAGGACCTGAATAGGCTATTCCCTGAAGAAGATATTCAGATGGTTAACAAGCATATAAAAACATGCTCAATATCACTAATCATCAGAAGTATGTAAATCAAAATTACAATGAGATATCACCTCATGCCCATTAGGATGACCACTATCAAAAGAAAAGAAAATAACAATTGTCGGCAAGGATGCAGGGAAATTGGAACCCTGTGCGCTGTTGGTAGGGATGTAAAACGGTGCGGCCATATGGAAAACAGTATGGAAGTTCCTAAAAAAATTAAAAATAAAATTACCATATGATCTAGCAATCCCACTTCTGGGTATATATATCCAAAAGAATTCAAAGCAGGATTTCAAGAGATAGTTGTACATTTATGTTCATTAGACCATTATTCACGATAACCGACAGGAAATGACCCAAATGTCAATGAACAAATGAAATAAATGACATGTGGTATATATACACACAGTGAAATATTATGCAGCCTTTAAAAAGAAGGAAATCCTGACACAGGCTACAACATGGATAAGCCTTACCCACATTATGCTAAGTGAAATAAATCAGTCACAAAAGGACGGATACAGTGTGATTCCACTCACATGCAGCATCTCTAGTAGTCAAAATGATAAGAATAGAAAATAGAAAGGTGGTTGCCAAGGGCTGGGGGGAGGGTGGGCAGGAGAAATTCATGGTTAATACTTAACGGTACTGAATTGTACACTTAAAAATGGTTAAGATGGCTTAAAAAAAAATCTGACCTCTTAAATCCTTGGACAGGGCCCACCCGGCTCTATGTCTAAAATTGTACAATACATTTTCATCTTTTTTCTGCTGCAGCAGGCCTTTGAAGACTTCCCCCAAGGCCCCTTAAACTGGTTGCCTCTTCTTTCCAGGTTAAACAAGTTCTTCTTTACATCGGTTCTGTCCGTTTCATCTTACCACCCCTCTTCCAGCAGATCCAGAATGGCCAACTGAAGCAGATTTGGGAGAGAGGCCTCATAGACACACACCCCTGTCTGGGGAGACCCTGTCCTGAGCACTCAGTAGGAACATAGTGGCTACTTGGTGAGGATATCTCATAGTGAGTATCTGGGGAGGGAAGGACCTCAAGTGGGATATGGACCAAGAAGGAACTGAGGCTGGGTAGGCAGAGGCAAGCTTTGCTAAGTGTGGGTGGGATGCCCTGACTTTACTGCATGAACTTTCCCTGTACACAGTCACAAATTTGCTGGAATAAGAGAGAAAATCAGGATCGCTTAAATTCACATGGCTCCTTCATACTTTTTCAGGCGTTTTGCAACTGGATTAAATGTGCTACTCACTACAATTCTTTGAGGAAGGCAGCCAGCAACTATTGTTCTTGTTTCAGGAAGAGATGACCTCAGCCAGAAGGATTAAGGACTCACTCTGTCTTCTGTGTCATCCTTTCTGAGCTGCCCCTTTCCACTCTGCAGCCTGCCTTTGATTTCGCATAAAAACAAACAAAACAAGCAAAACAAAAAGCAAAAGCAAAAATGACCATTTGGTCAATTGTCCCAAAGCCTTATAATTTTGAAAGATGGGAATGTTTTCTATAGAGATAGATGCAAGAGACTGAACTACCTCCAGCTCATAATGCACACCAGAACAGTGCCAAAAACTATTCCTGGGGTACCCTGGGATGAGAGGCCTCACTGAGCCGCAGGCGCCGGGACCTCTCCTTTGACTGCTGGTAACACCTGAACCTGCCTCCTCCAGAGGGTAGGAGACCAGTTAAACCTCTGGCTCTGGGGAAAGAGAAGGCCTCTCCCCTTGGCTGTATAAGGATCCAGAACATCCTTAGGGCCAGGAGTCCCATAGCCTGGGCCCTCCACAGGGCCCAGGGGACCCTTTCCTGCAGGGGCTGGAAACCAAAATGGCAGCTGACAGCGATGGAAAGGCAGAGGCAAAGAGGGCCACCAGGCAGCCAGGATTAAATACTGTGGGTGTCCAAAGGCCTCCAGCAAGCAGCACGGTGTACATGCCCAGGCCCTGGCTGTCTCTCCCTGCCAGCACATGGCCCTGACGCTGCCCTTCTGCCTATAGTAACTTCATTTTCCCCTTTTAGGATGCTCTCCCTGGCCATTTTAACCTAATTTCATGGGGATAAACAAGTTAGGGAAGTAAAAGGAAGAGGCACATAGGAAAATTTCCTTGCAGTCTGGAGCACCGTGGTCCCCAGGGGAATGAGAAAAGGGGCTTCTCTGCTTGCACACAGAAAAAGACATTTTGCTGCAAAAGACACTCCCTGGTGTTCTAAACTGGCAAACTCTGGGCAAGGGAAAAGGGAGGCAGGGAGAGGAAGGTGGAGGGCCTTCTGCAGGAAGTCGGCTTTCTGGCCTCTCGCCGATAGATCCAGGGGCAGGGAGTGATATTTAAAATATTTAACCAGCGGGCCCGGCCAATCAGAGCCTGACTTCCAGCGCCAGCTCCGGGAGGCCCTCTGCCGGTCCCCGCGTTCCAATTCGGTGGCAGGCCGGTGGCGGTGGGGGAGGGGCCGCCAGGGGAGGAGCCAGGGCTGCGGCTGTTTACCAAGCAGCGCCGAATCGTTCCCACGTAACACGTGGTGGGGCTGCCGCGGTCCCCAGCAGCTGGATGTCGTCCCGGTGGGGGTGGGGCAGGAGCCTGTGGTCCCCGGCGCCTCACCCGCCGCCCTGCGCTCCCTGAAAGGGCTCAATCCGAATCACTGGTGGCCCCGGTGGCCTCCTCCAGCTCCCGGGCGGAATCGTGCCTGTCCTCCTGCAGAGTCAGGCGGTGCCCTGACGTCCTGGGGGTACAGCCGGGCGCCCCTTTGCCTGGAGGAGTTCACGTGGGACATCCGAAGCGGAGGCACGTCTTGCTTTCCCAGGCGGCGTCTCTCTCTGGCTGTCTCCCCCTCTCCTTCCAGGGTGACAGGCAGCGGGGACGCGCTGGCGGAACGGACGCCGGGGCTTGAGAAGCCAGAGCCCTTCCTCCGTAAAGAGGAGGGGCCCGGGCTTCCAGAGCCACCAACAGATGTCTGCGGGAAAGGGCTGCCACACCTGCCAAACCGCCAGCTTCCTTTCTCGTTCTGGAGGACTCGACGTAACACGAGCTTTTGAAAAACGTGTCGTGTGCGCCGCGGTTTCCACTTTCACCCGAGGCCAGCTACCTCCTCTGCCGAGAGTGAAAAATCAGGTGGCCTAGGTCCCTAAGGCGGGAGGCAAGGGATGGCCTGTGAAACCAGGTGCGTGTCCCCAGGCGCCTTGCTTCCTAACACCAGCCTGACCACAAGAGGGGCCGGATTAGACCCCGAGACGCTTTGTCCTGAGAGGGAGACCTTAAAGATCCCTTTTGATTTTCAGTGTCTGAAAACTTCTGCCCCAAGGAGGCTTGAAAATGAAGAGGCTCGTTTCATTATGTTTATTTCTATACATATGACTTTTACTTTCAATCCATATATATAGTTTTAAAATTCACATGTTTACAAGGCTTGTAAAGAAATCACAGGGCCGTAGCCTCCTACCCCCCATTCTTATCTGCATTTATTGATTCCCAGAGCCAACAGCTGTCTATGATTTTAGTTGTACTCCAGGCATTTTTGCAGCAATCATTCTGGATAATATGCTTATAAAGCTGTATCTTTGTTAATTTTAGAAATCGTCCACTGACGGGGGCACCTGGGAGGCTCGGTCCGTTAAGTGTCAGACTTGGCTCAGGTCAGCCCAGAGCCCCCTTTCCTTCCGATCCTCTGTCTCTCTCTCTCTGTTCCCCTCTGTCTGTGCCCCTCCCCTCTTTTGTGCACTCTGTCTCTTTCAAAATGAATAAGTTAGTTAAAAAAAAAAAAAAAAAAAAGGAAATCATCCCCTGACTTATTACTGTGGAAGATGAGGGTTTAGCTCTTTCCTCCTCCCCCCCAGACACAAATACTCCAATTTCCCTTCACTTCCCAACAGAAGTCCTGTATTTCTTCTTATCCTAGATGCCATCCATTATACGATGTGGCATTATTTATGAGTCACTACAAAAGAACAAAAGTGCTTTCAGTTAAACTACGATCCAATACTTTAAAAAATTATGTTTATTTATTTATTTTGAGAGAGTGCATGCCTGTGCATGGGGAAGGGGCAGAGAGAGAATCCCAAGGAAGCTCCATGCTGTCATCATAGAGCCCAACATGAGGCTTGATCTCACAAACCATGAGATCATGAGTGAGCCGAAATCAAGAGTCAGACGCTTACCCCACTGAGCCACCCAGGAGCCCCTGATCCAATACTTTCTTACCACATTGGCCACAAGATTCAGTTTGATTTTCAAGATGTTAAAATGTGAAAAATAGGTGCACTGTAAAATATTATGAATTTGGGGGACATCACAATATCTAATTAAATCACCAATCAGTATTTACATTATTTTAACTATGTTAGTATTGTTCTAAGTGTACTATAATTACATTCTTGCACATCTTTTCCCTTTTGGAGCTAATACTTGCCTTGTCTATTTAACTGTGTAGTTTTGGGGAGGGGGGATTTATGAGTAATTCATCCCAAGCTCTGCCCAGCGTGGTGAATGCATTGGCAAGTTTCAAGTCGTTCCCCGTGGGGACATCTTCCTGCTCCAAGCTCAGCGTGGTTTCTTCTGGACCCATCGCATTTACCGTCTCAGAGCGTCCCTTCAACATCGTCCTGGGATTTCCCTTTCCTTCTTTTCTGTGTTGGATCCCCTGTTCCCTGGAGCTCCTGCCTTCTTTCTCCGTCTGTTCTTTGTTTAGTTGGAGCACATCTTCCAGTAGCTCCCTGAGAAAGGCCCGTGGCAGATAAATGTTTGGAGACTTTGTAAATGTCTTTATTCTACTCTTGCACTTGGTAGCTTGTCTGAATATATTACTGGACCTTGGAAAGAATTTTTCTTCATGTTAGAAGCTTCCCTCCAATGTCTGGCGATATACTGCTGGCACTGAAGGGATGTGTGCAGGCGAAGCTTGCTGACCAGTAGGCTCCCTGTCTGTGATTCTGCAGCGATCTGGATACTTCACTGGGAGAATCCTGCTGGATTGGTCTCTGTAAGTCTTTTCCCTTGGACTGGTCGGCTTCCCTAGAACTGAATCGTCTGTTCTTTTTGCCTGTGGGGTATAAGCCTCATTGCCAGTGTCCTGGGAGCCACGAGGGTGAAGGGGACTGTGGAATCTTACAATCTAAAATGCAGACTGTCATTTAATCTCATTTCAGTAGTGTGTCTCATGCCAGCTCTCCGCTGTGCCCACTGTCCAGATGACCTGTGCCCACGTTCTGCGACAGAGGGAACCAATCTCTGTTTCTTTCTGAGGTTCTGTGGTGTAGCTTGTGTGCTTCTTACAGCCTTCCTTTTCTGTGGGCTTGTTTTTGGCTTTATCTTCTCTGCTAAATGAATTACGTCTTATTCATCTGCTTTTTTAGTTTCCAGAAGATTGTTGACATCTTTTTGTTTGCTGTTGTTTTTGTTCCCATCTTCTCCTCGTCCTTATGGATCTAGACAGGGTGTGCTTCTAAATGTTTGGCAACCCACTTTTGGGGGCAGGGGGATCCCTGACTTGTAGCAGTCCAGTTTCTATGATATAAATACTCCTACTGTGGCTAATTTCAAGCTACCAAAAGGACATCACTGAAACATGCAGATGGGAAGAAATGCAAAGTAGCCTATCATTATATAATACAGATCTGCCTTGACATACAGTGGGGTTACAGCCTGATAAACCCATTGTAAGTTGAAAATGCACTTAATATACCTAACCTACTGGTCCTCATAGCATAGTTAGGCCCACCTTAAATGTGCTCAGAGCTCTTCCATTACCCTACGGTGGAACACAAAGCCCATTTTATAATAAACATTGAATATATCCTGTAATTTATTGAATACTGTACTGAAAGTGAAAATCAGAATGGTTGTCTGGGGACCGAATGGTTGTCAGCGCACGGGCTGGGGACTCTCGCGATCACGGGTTTGACTGGGATCTTCAGCTGCTGCCCAGCGTCAGGAGAGAGGATCGCACTGCATATCGCTAACCCAGGAAAAGATTAAAATTCAGAATTTGAAGTCTGGTTTCTATCAAATGAGAATTGCTTTCACACCATCAGAGAGTCAAAAAATCTTACATCGAAACATCACAAGTTGGGGGCTATCTGTATTTCCATTGTATAGACACAATAGCCTTAAAGAGTAGACTTAAATGACCTCCAGAGAGTATATAATTATATAATTACTATGAATAATAAGTTCTGAGAATTTATGGAGTTTGTTTTTAATATAATTTAAAATATTTTAAGCATCTATAATTTAGTTTTTTAAGTGGCTGTATTTAACAACCAGCTCAAAACAATTCCTGAAACTTTCACAATCCATTTTCATGAGCCACTAGCTGGTCCTAGTGTATACCATTGGGTTAATGCCTTTTTAATGATCTAATTGTTATTTAGGTATATTATTAAAAATCTGTTTTTCAGTTTGCTGCTCTACTGCACATAATTACCTTTCCTCCTATATTAGGGTTTTCCCCAAGTTTTATTGAGATATAATTGACATATGACTCATATGTTATTAACACAGTGGTAATCCAAGCAGAATTCACATTCTCCAACTGTAACTTTCCACCTGTGGTGAAGAAAGAATGACACTTCAGGGGAAGGAAATGATGCTTGATTTGAGGGGTTAAAAAGAAGAGTTAAGATAAAATAAGATGTGGGGCAGTCATCAGTCCCCATGGGTAGTACTGGGAGGAAAGTCATGTCGACACAATTAGGCATGAGGTCTTACTCGGACAAGGTGGCGACTGGCCAACCTTTCTGTTCTGATTTAATTTCAGTTCGAAGACGATTTAGTATATCTACATTTCTGGGTTTTTTTTAATGTTTATTTGAAAGAGAGAGAGACAGAGACAGAGCATGAGTCGGGGAGGGGCAGGAGAGAGAGGGAGACACAGAATCAGAAGCAGACTCCAGGCTCCGAGCCGTCAGCACAGAGCCGGACGAGCGGCTCAAACCCACAAACCTCGAGATCATGACCTGAGCCGAAGTCGTAGGCTTAACTGACTGAGTCACCCAGGTATCCCCAGTATATCTACATTTCTTAGTAGTGCTCTGAAGTGGTGCCAGCCAACCTCTTATTCCAAACACACATGACCACAAAGGGTCCATGTGATAATGTGAGTGCTGGAGCAGTGCTTTTGTTAGCTGAGCTCAAAGCATTTTACCAACAGCGCCTCCTGAAGTCCCACCACACCCTAGTGTGGGAGCAGAAGGGAGTATCACTATCCCCATTTTACAGCTGGAAGAAACAGAGGACTTGAAGCAAATTCACAACTGCTGAAACTAGCTTTTCAGCTTGCAGATTTCGCCAGCTAGCTTTTCATGGTAACAGGATTTAGGCGCTAATTTGTATTTTTCCTCTATCTGGCCAGGTAAGGGTACAGTTTTATTATCTGAAATATCAAGGAGTTCCCTTAAGTCCTAAATTATGTGATTCTGGTTTGGGCCTTTGTTGACCCTCCCACACTTTCCAGAATGCATGGTTTTATGTTTTTTTGTTTTTAATTTTTTTTTTAACGTTTATTTATTTTTGAGAGAGAGAGACACAGAGCGTGAGCGGGGGATGGTCAGAGAGAGAGGGAGATACAGAATCAGAAGCAGGCTCCAGGCTCTGAGCTGTCAGCACAGAACTCAAACCCACGAACTGTAAGATCATGACCTGAGCTGAAGTCGGCCACTTAACCAACTGAGCCACCCGGGTGCCCCAGAATGCATGGTTTTATGTATAGGTTATGTATTAGTATGCAACATAACTCCAGTCTGGCTGTAGGAATGGGAGAGCATCAGCAAGAATAGAAGACCAGATTGTGGTTTGGTCTCCAGGTTGAGCAGATCACAGAGCATTAATGATTGCCAAAATTGGCGATGGACTTTTTGAACACTTACTACGTGCCTGATATAGACTTTAGTACTTTATATACACTGTCTCATTTAAATTATCTGAATCTTCACAACAACACTTTGTGGTTGTGTTAACATTTTCCTATTTTACAGATGAGGGAAGTGAGGCTTAGGGAATCCAAGTAAACACAGCTGGCCTCTTGGCTGTAATGATTGGTACAGAGATGGGTATCACCCAACATGGTCCTAATGCAGGACGTTCCTAGCGGGACCTAGCAGAAGGACCCTCTCTTTTTTGGCCACGGAGTCATCTGACTGTGAACCCAGTGAGCGCGGGCACCCATGTCCACTCTTGGGTAAAGAAAAGCTCTCTGGAGGAGGAGAGGATGCAATCCTCTCACAGAGAAAAGCAGAGACAAGGATGGGGAGAAAGCATTCTGATGGCATTCAAATCCTTGCCTCCCAGTCCCCGACTTTCTTATCTAAGCTATTTGGTTGAGTTCAGCTTTTGTCACTTGGCCAGTGGGTGAGTTCTGACCAATAGAGTGTTTACACATCTTGCTATTCATTTTTAATATTTTAAAAAATTTTATTTAAGTCCAAGTTAGTTAACATATAGTGTAATGATGGTTTCAGGAGTAGAATTTAGTGATTCATCACTTATGTATAACACCCAGTGCTCATCCCAACAAGTGCCCTCCTTAATACCTTTCACCCATCCAGCCCATCCCCACACCCAACACCCCTCCAACAACCCTCAGTTTTTACTCTGTATTTAAGGGTCTCTTATGGTTTGCCTCTCTCTCTCTCTCTCTTTTTATCTTATTTTCCCTTCCCTTTCCCTATGTTCATCTGTTTTGTTTTTTAAATTCCATGTATGAGTGACATCATAAGATATTTATATTTCTCTGACTGACTTATTTCGCTTAGCCTAATACATTTTAGTTGCATCCACATTGTTGCAAATGGCAAGATTTCATTCTTTTTTATTGCCAAGTAATATTCCGTATACATCTTGCTATCCTGACGCTAGACATTACCATATTTACCAGGATAGGACAGTCTATCCCTTGGTCCCTTGGACTTACCCAGAAACTTACCTTTCTTGAGTTCCACATATGAGTGAAAACATATGATATCTGTCTTTCTCTGACTGGCTAACTTCACTTAGCATAATACCCTCCAGTTCCATCCATGTAGTTGCAAACGGCAAGATTTCATTCTTTTTGGTCGCCGAATAATATTCCATTACATATACCACACCTTCTTTTTTTCTTTTTTACATTTATTTATTTTTGCGAGACAGAGACAGAGCATGAATGGGGAGGGGCAGAGAGAGAAGGAGACATAGAATCTGAAGCAGCCTCCAGGCTCTGAGCACGCATTCAGCACAGAGACCAATGCGGGGCTTGAACCCACGAACCGTGAGATTATGACCTGAGCTGAAGTTGGACACTTAACCAACTGAGCCACCCAGGCTCCCCTTTACCACACCTTCTTTATCCATCAGTCAATGGACATTGGGCTCTTTCCATACTTTGGCTTTGTCGATAGTGCTGCTATAACATTGGGGTGCTTGTGCCCCTTTGAAACAGCCACACCTGTATCCCTTAGATAAATACCTAGTAGTGCAATTGCTGGGTCATAAGGTAGTTCTATTTTTAACTTTTTGAGGAACCTCCATACTGTTTTCCAGGGGCACTGCACCAGTTTGCATTCCCAACTTCTTCCCTTCTAAGCACATTCTGTATCTTATCCATAGGATTCTTCTCTGTTTCTTCTTACTTGGCTCCAGTCTCCTAATGTGGACATCTTAGAGTTGCTATGCATTACTTAGTCTTCTGACCTCAAGAGGCAGAACAGTCATAGTACTAACTGTACAAATGACATGGTGGCACTACTGGCCCCAGCTAGGGGTCCCCAGACTGCACAATTTCACAGGTCAGAAATTTTTTTTTTTTTATGAAGAAGAGGTATAGGAAAGCATAGAGTTGCTGACTTTTTATTTAGCCAAACTGGGGCCAGTAGGCTTACTTGTATCCTCCAATTCTTAATTCATTTATTTGTTGACACGGCTAGTAAATACTCTGCTGTAAGCCCTGAAGATATACAACAAGCTTACATTCAAGCCACTAGAAGACTTTAAAGGGCCACGTTAATTCTACAATTCTACTCTTGGCTTTACTTGATACCTTTGATCATGGTCTAGAATTTAGGGGACGGTATATGGAGATTATCAGTCTTGCTGGCAATAATCTAAACAATGAGTTGGAAACAAGAAATGGCAAAGGAGGTGAAGAGGAAGCCAAGGCGGTAGAAGATAATGTAGGGCATCCTTGGGACAGGTGGAGGGAGTGAGGCAGGCAAGGGGCCCTGCCTGCCTGTAGGGTCCAGCAGCCCAGGAGCAAAGGGAAGTGTGAGACCCGCTCTGTTCCAACGGGCTTTGGAATAAGTAGGTGAGGCTTCCTATCTCTAATGTTAGGCCTTGAGGGACTGAAATCCCTCTCGCCTCCATGTAATTGAGCAGTAAGCTACATTTGGCCGACGCTGTGTCTTTATGATTATAACCAGAGCAAGACTCACAGGAAATCAACAAGAGAGGCACTCATACATAGGGCCGGACGCAGAGGAAAAAAACCTTCTTGATGTGTGTATTCTTGATGCGTGTAGTATTTGCATCTGAACAAAATAAATTTATAAAAATCTCCTTGAACCTGCTGGCAAGGAAATCTGAAAAAAGTTCTGGTAAAGCAAAACATAATGAAATGGAAATTAGTTGTATAGTACCTGTTACCTATAATCTAATGTCATTGATAAGCTCTTTATTTACTGTATTGTCTGTTATTTTATTTTAATAAAATTAAAAATTTATCCATTAGAACTTTTGAAAATACATTTGCAAACATGGGCCTTCAACCTCATTTCTTTTTGGTGGCTTTATGTTCCTGAGCTCCCAGTTCTCTTGCTGAGGGGATTTCAGCATCGGGGCATCTTGACTGGGGAATGTGGTAGGCTGCCTCCAAGATGGCACCTCATATTCCTGCCTCCTGGTGAGTGCTCCTGTATGAGTCCCTGGTAGAGGAGCTGAGTCACCTTCGTTTCCTTTGCTGAACTGAGGGTACTGGTATTTTGAATGAGATAGAGAATGATATTTCCCTTACATTCATCATCATACACTTCTTTTTTTAGTTTATTTATTTATTTTGGGAGGGGCAGGGGCAGATAGACAGAGGAGAGAGAGAATCCCCAGCAAACTCCACACTGTCAGCTCAGAGCCTGACGTGGGGCTTGAACCCACGAACTGTGAGATCATGACCTGAGCTGAAACCAAGAGCTGGACGCTCAACTGACTGAGCCACCCAGGCGCCCTAATCATCATACACTTCTAATCCCTTGTCTATTCCTTTGCTATTTGCATGTATGGATGATAAAGCACATAGAATCTAGAGGATGATATAGACAGTTCTTTTTGTCCCTGTCCCAGCTGGATGGAGTATGGAAAACATTTTTTGTACACATGCAGGCTTTAGAAACTGGTCTAAATAAGAACCTCTCTCTCTCTCTCTCTCTCTTTTAATTACAAAAGCAATAATATATGTGGTGTAAGAAATAAAAAGGCAAAACCATTAAACACCTGTAATTTCACTATCTGGTTATAAATACTATTAACTGAAGCAATTCTACAACTATTTCTATCTATGTTATACAAGTAGGTAATACAATAAGTGCCATTTTATGAATTGCTTCTTAATTAAGTATATTATGAGCCTGTGTTTATGTCATTAATGTATTATATTATCTACAATTATAATGTTATTTATTTATTAAAAAAACATTTTTAAGATTTTATTTTTAAGTGATCTCTACACCCAATGTGGGGCTCGAACTTACAACCCTGAGATCAAGAGTTGCATGCTCCACTGACTGGGCTGGCCAGGCACCTCTCACTGACAATTATAATTTTAAATGGTTGCACAGTACCCCATTATATGTCATACATTTTCAAGCCATTTCCTTGTTTTTGGGCATACATTTATTTCCATTTTTGCTCATATAAGAAATGCTATAGATTCAGCTTGTAGCTAAATATTTGTGCCTATCATTGACTTTCCCCCTTTAAGAGAAATTATTAAGGTAGAACGGTTAGATTAAGGCATATATACATTTTTAGAGCTTTTTCTACATATTGCCAAATTGCCTTCCAGAGAGGTTATACTAGTTTATACTCAGTGAAATTTATTACTATGTCTATTTCTTCGTGCCGTTGTCGGCATGAGTAATTTTTTTTTTTTTAATCTTTCTGGCCTGTATTTGAATGGCAAACATAAGAATTTTTGAAGAAGGGAAGCTCACATTCAGAAATTGTCCACAGCTGTGAGGGTGAGCAAGCTCTGCTTTCACCCAATGCCCCATCAAATGTGAGGGAAATGAAACGCTGAATTGAATCTGGCTCTCAAAGATTATGCTCAAAGATGAGGAGAAGAATGTCAAAGCTCACGTGCTCAAGATGGAAGAACAAGGACCAAACACACAACAGTCAGCCCCTTTGGTTTTGTAATTATACTTTTGGGAATTTAGCCTAAAGAAAATTCCCAGGAAAAGGAAAAAACACATGTATGTGAAAAAAGTTTATTGTAGGGGCGCCCGGCTGGCTCAGCTGGTGGAGTGTACAACTCTTGATATTGGAGTTGTGGGTTCGAGCCCCACATTGGGTGTAAACGTTACTTAAAAAATAAAATGTATTATAACATTACTTATATTAGGGAAACGTTATAAACAATTTGACATAGGAGAAATGGTTTAAGAAATTGAGGTGTATCAACTTGATGGAATTGTATGCAGTTGTTAAATTAGTAACTATAATGGTGATGTACAAACATAGATATGTGTTCGAATGTGTTCAGGGTGTAATGCTAAGAGCAAAAAGGGTATAAAATTTTTAGCATTTAAGAGCGATGCACTAGTTAAACCTGCATTGATGAAGACTGGAAGAAAATATAAAAACTAAAATCAGTTGTGGAAGAGAGGAACACCCTCGATTCGAATTTTTTCTTTAAAGTCTACCTTTGGGCAATGATAATGGAAAGCAACAATTTTGAAAGAGGTAGGGAAAGGTTCCTATAAAGAGGCAAATGAATGTACTTGAGGGACAGCCATGGAAAATGCTCGGTCATCCCTGGGTAGTTACTCAGGGAGGTGTTGTGAAAGATTGGGAAGAACGAGGCAGTGGAGGCAAACAGAGCTGGGCTTGAAGCCAGCCTCCACTTCATACCAGAAGTATGAGCCCAGACAAGTTACTTAACTTCCTACAGTTTAGTTTACATAGCTGTAAAAAGGGATGAGTAATGCGTGCCTGGGCAGTGGTCGGGGGAGGGGAGCATGTGTGCTCACCAGCAGGGACGCGATAGGTGCCCATCCAGTGGGGAGGATCGTATAAGTGATGCTGCTCTTTTTCTGTATTTATCCGTTCATAATTATTGATCCTGCAGTTGAGAGAAGTACACGCAGCTAAGAGAAAAATATTTGCAAGGGTGTTTCTTGCGAACGTAAGGCACATAATTCTGTCCAGAATGAACAGAGTGAATGAAGATTCTTTTCTCGTTGGATGGTTATTGAACAGGCTTAGTGGTATCTCTGACGCGTCTCTGTTAAGTGACTTCTCTGGACACCTTGATTGATAACGACACGGCGTAAATAATACCACAGCAGCAAAGCTTATGCCATCCATATGGCAGAAATGAGATTGGACAGCAAAAGGTGACAGCCAGAAAAAAATTTCTGGAAAACTAAATCTTACATAATATCTATCCCCGTGGTATTAAAAAAAAAAAAAAACAGTTATATGGAGTAATTGGGGACGAATTTTTAGTGTTGGCTCTAATGTTACTCCAGTGATTTGAAATCAGCGTGGGAAGAGCAAACCACACTGAATTTTGCCTTCTGTGACATCTCCACAACTTGCCAATTACATACGGATTTCCAGATTCTCTAGCACTAGGGAAAACTCAGAAGGTGGAGAGAAAGTGTCCTGACTCACAGATCCTGAGAAACTCAGTGGCCACCTGGTACAGAGAAACTGACCTCCTGAAAAAGTCTCTCTGTGCCTTCTCGGAGACTTGAGGCCAAAAGGATGGGGACAATTTCTCCACAACACCCACGACACCCACGACACCCACGCTTTTATAGGGAAAAATACATCAGCACCTTGTTTGTACCCAGTCCTTTCTGACAAATTCCTTGTCATATGGAGAAGCTTTTTGCCTTGTCCTCTTTGAAAATCTTTTAGCATCACAGCAGCTCGAATAATGGGATTTATTTCAGCATTAAAATGCAGGTAGATGTAATTTCAAAGGAAACTTCTTTTGCTGGGTATTCGGTGTTACACGGGGATTTGGGGAGTTGATCCAAACTGACTCTGTTGTCGGAGAAAAGGAAAGAAGAGCTGCTCTTTCTAACCACTCTTCCCTATGGGCATCTGTCTCTTTTGTACCCCGGAATTAGGGGAGACGGAGGAGATTCCTAGTGGTTATCCCACCGAGCCTCTTGAGGCAACTGGACTCTCCTTAAAACCTCCAAAACAGATGCTGTTGGTCATAGTTTTAAAGCTCTCAGGTATAGGCATTCCGCAGCCTCTCTTGTTAACTACTACCGGTCCTTAAACTTCTTTCATTTGAATAATTAAAAAAATTTTTTAACGTTTATTCATTTTTGAGAGACAGAGAGAGACAGAGTGTGAGCAGGGGAGGAGCAGAGAGAGGGAGCCACAGAATCCAAAGCAGGCTTTGGGCTCCGAGCCATCAGCACAGAGCCCGATGCAGGGCTCGAACTCACACAGTGTGAAATCATGACCTGAGCCGAGGTCAGACGCTTAACTGACTGAGCCACCCAGGTACCCTTGAAAATTTTTTCAAATGACACCAGCAATAGTAGAAATTTGAAAACGAATGCTCCAAAAACCCATGCAAGAAGCTCCCAATGCCAATATATCACTTGTAACCATGTCGGTACATTTTCAGTTTACTTCAGAGAGAGCTGGAGTTAAGGAGACACCATTTTATAAAAACATGGTATTTTTTTAGATCTATTCCTCTCAGGGCAGAGGCTGTGTCACTAGGGGTCCTGAAACCCCAGCTAGGAAGCAGGCCTGGGCTTATGTTCCTGTGTGTGTGTGTTCCGGAAGCTTCCGGAAGAAAACACCCCACCGCCCTCTCACCACACTTCGCTCCACCCAGGATGGGATTAAAGTCCACAGTTCATCAGCTGTGACCACTGGGGAGCGTCGTGTCACTGTCCCCCCTTCTGGAAGGTCCCCACAGTGTCTGCAAGTGCTTCTCCTGAATTCAGGGTTGGCAAACTACGGACAAGAGGCCAAACTTGGCCCGCTGCCTGTTTTTGTATAGCTTGTGAGCTAAGAATGCTTTTTTTTTTTTTTTAACTTTTTACGAGGTTGAAAAAAATGAGAAGATGTGAAAATCATACGAGTTTCAAATTTAAGTGCCCATAAATAGCTTTATTGGAGCACAGCCTTGCTCATTCATGTGTGTCTCATTCGTTACTGTCTATGACTGCTTTCATGCTACGGTGGTCGTGTTGAGTGTTTGTGACAGAGACTGTACGGCCAGCAAATCCTACAATATTTACCATCTGGCCCTTCACAGAGAAAGTTTACCAACCTCTGTCTTAGAGCCTCCCATCACTTTGGAATCCATTTCCTTCTTTTCCCACAGGGAGGGTCGGTAATCTCTCCTCATGAACACTACAGTCCTCCTTCCCAAGACAATGAACCCCAAAGACTGTCATGTCTTTCTCAGGCTTTTTCTTGTTGGGTTGGTTGTAATAGGGCTGGTTCAGGCAAGGTCATATTTGGAGGTCAGGGATAAGGGGGAGGAGAAGGCACAGGGTAGGAAGGGGGAAGGGTCTGTTCTGGTCCTGGTCATTTACAGTGATCTTTAGGATGTGAAATAATTAGGTGTTGTTTTTCAGCTGTGAGATCTAATTCTCATTCTGGAGAATTAGAAGCAACAGGAAATGGAACACAGGAACCCAGGATAAGTCCGCTGTTGTATGCAGATGGGAAAGACTGGGGAAGGGACAGGTTTGGGCGGGAGAGACAAGACTCAAGATTTCACTTCACATGAACCAAATTTGTGATTTAAAAAAACATTTTTTTAAGTTTACTTATTTATTTTGAACAGGGAATGGGGCAGAGAGAGAGGAAGAGAGAATCCTAAGCAGGCTCCGCACTGTCAGCACAGAGCCTGATGCGGGGCTCAAACTCACGAACAGTGAGATCATGACCTGTGCAGATCAAATCAAGAGTTGGACGCTCAACTGACTGAGCCACCCAGGTGCCCCAAGTTTGTGATTTTTTTTGAAAGGACAAGTAGATGACTGGTCACCCGGGTCTGGGATGGAAGTCTGCATTGCAAGTCATTAGCAGATGGATGGTGTGGAAAGCCTTGGCTGTGGATGACATCACCAGAGGAGTGAGTACTAATGGAAAGAGAAGACATCTAACAGCTTGTAAAGGCTCTTCAACATTTTGAAGTCAGGTAGAAAAAGAAAAACCCATGAAAGCAGGATTCTGGATACAGTACCTGGCATACACTATGTGCTCAGTAAATTCTTTATAGACTGTATAAGCGAACTCAACTTCCAATTAACTAGAATCTTCCACTTTTAAGAGACATCACAGCACTCTAACATCATGTTTGCCTATCATTTCTTCCTGTCTCTCTTTCTCATCCTTCCTCTCCTTCTCTTTTCTTCTGCCTTCTTGCCCTCTTCTCTAGTGTGTTAGCCCATCCGAGGCACCCAGGCACCCCTACCATACTTGAGCATTGCTTCCCTGCCTACAACTCTGGGTGAAACTGGTTGATGAATCCTCGAACTGGTCAATATACATCCTTCTTTTTGTCTATTTCGTCTGCTTCAAAATGTGTGAGTTACACTTGTTCCTGCTGAACCTCGCCCTCATTATGAACTATTTCTTAAGTCAGTTAATGTTATTTTGACTTCTATTTCTACCCTCTTACTAATGCCCCACAACCTGGTGTCACCTGTGATTTAATTAGGAAGTTCTCGGTTACATCAGTGGGGTAAAGATAGAGCTGTTCAGCACCAGTGCCAGCTCTGACAAGAGTGAGATCATGCGGGATACTTCCAGGTTGAGGCTGAGTCATTGATAAGCCACATTTTGGGTGATATTAATCAGCTCTTGGTACCTGCACCTAAGAAATAAGGGTCTTTATTCTCTTTCTTTCTTTCTTTCTTTTTTAATATTTATTTTTCAGAGAAAGAGGGGGAGAGAGAGAGTTAGGAGGGAGGGGCAGAGAGAGGAGGGGGGACAGAGATCCGAAGTGGGCTCCATGCTGACAGCAGAGAGCCCAAAGCGGGGCTGGAACTCACAAACTATGAGATCATGACCCTGAGCTGAAGTTGGACGCTCAATGGACTGAGCCACCCACGCGCCCCTCTCTTCTTCCTTTCCATCTCGGTGATGAAAAGTCACTGGCAGTGGAATCTGAGGTCATACTCCAGCACAGAGCGATTGTATCTCTTGCTCATTCCTTATCTACACGGCCTATCCATTCATCAAAGAAAATTAGATTGGTCTGCCAAGATTTGATCTTTGCATACCATTGAGGTGAGTGCAAATTGATTGTGTGCTGTTGCTGGACTCATTTTCTACTCATGGAGAGGACTTGTGCTATGGCTTGCTTGGGAGCTGTGCGGGGTAGGGCAAGGCAAATCAGAGAGACTTAACAACAGGAGGCCATACTTTGCACCAGGCAGAATGCCGGGTGCTTTGCAAGGAGTTGCTTGCTTATTATTCACAACAGCTCAGAGAGGTTGGTATGAGAATTCCCGTTTTCCACGTAAGGAAACTGAGGCTCAGGAGGCAGAGTACCTTGTACAAAGCCATACCGCAGGTTGGCGGCAGAGGTGGAACGTGAACTCATCATTTCTGAGGATTCCCAGCAGTTACAAACGTGTGATACCTTAGACAATATTGCATTCTGGGAAAGACTTTAAACCTCCTAAGGTTTCAAATGTTATCTGGGTGCAAATGACTTCAAAATTTGTAACTCTGCCCTCTGAGATCCAGTTCCACTCTCTGTCTGTTTCCTGGACATTTCCACTTGGACATGATGCCAAAAACTATAGTTCAGCGTGTCAACTCAAACAATCACCATCCCTCGGGGACCCAGGACCCCCACCCCTCTCGTCACCGCCTTGTGATTCTCAGTGACAGCGCATTCTTTCAACCTTCTCAAAATCTGAGTTATGTTAAACCCTTCCCTGGAGATTCTTGCTCTAAAATAGTTCTCACCTCATCTCCCATTTTCTATCTCCACCACCCTGTTAGCCTTTACCGTCTAAGGCTTAGATGATTGCAACAGCTAAATACACCGTTAACTAGCTGTCACAGCTTAGATGCTACTTACTCAAGGCAGTTCCTTAAAAGTCAATTTTGTCCTCATATTGAAATTACCTGGGAATGTAAAAAGTACTAAGAACTATCTAGAGTTTGGGGTCTCACCTTTCCAGCATTACAGGAGCCACATCAGGAGTATTTGTATCTCTGAGACCAGCGATGTTGTCCTAAGGCTCTGGGGATCAGATGTAGCTACCAGGAGGGGTAACTCTAGCCCTACTCCTGTCTTTTTTGGATTGGATGAAGGCAAGCAGGCTTGGCTGCCAATAGAAAAAGCCAGGTAGTGAAATTCAGCGTCATGCACCCTCCATGTTCCAGAAATTCCCACTGAAGGGATCCGCTCTGTTTTCCAGCAACTTTCCCTAGAATGCTGCTTCTATGAGGTCTTTGACCCTCTCACCCAAGAGCCAAGCTTCAAACTTTCGAATTTCAGCTTACATATGTTTTGACCAACTAACTCAAAAGTCTCTTGTGGAGGACAGTTGGCAAATCGGATTAATTAATCCAGAATATAATGATCTAATGCAGTGTTTCCAAATTTATGCTTCATATAACACTAGTACTACAAGATGTCATACAACAAAAGAGAATCCCACGGCTAAAACATTTTAGCAGATCTCTTAAGATGTACTTTAGCATGTTAAAGGCTCTGCATTTAAGACCTCTGTTTAATTTCATTTATTTGATTAGTAAATTTTCTAAACTGATTTGACCATCAAACCCTTTTATTTTCAAGCACCTATTCTAATAAAACTAAAATGCCAGTATCTTTAAGCCACATTATGATTCCAGAGATATTAAAGTAAGAGAGAAATAGTCAAGGATGATGATAAGATACATTGATTGTAACAAATATCCCGATTTCAGAGACATTAAAATGTGAAATGTGCATCTTAGTCATAATTAAATCCAGTAACTTCCTTTGAGACAAGAATTTTGTGTAACGCCCCGTGGGGAACCATTGGGCAAGATAGCTCTATTTTAACGAGAAAGATACTCTCTGACATAGGAAGTGAGCAATGTGGAAGAAAGGAGAGGAGAAAAGATTTCCACTGGTCTCCTTGGAAAGGAAGGGACAATGTCTCATTGCCAGCAGCCTGAGCTCTGACTGGTCGGAGAACATGGTGATGCAGTACTGGAGAGAAGGGCAGACTCTGGCAGAAGGGAAAAGTGTTCATCCCTTTTGAATGATGAGGGAGAGCCTCTGTCTTGCCTGATGAGAAGTATCCCGAAACAGCAAAAGATTCATGTATTTTGTAATTAGGGGGCAGGGGAGGGGCATACGTGTGAAATATTATGGCTGTGGAGATGCATCTGAACTTTCTTATTTTTTAAGAAAATTTTAAAGTTTATTTATTTATTTGGGGGGGGGACACGGAGAGAGGGAGACGGAGAATCCCAACCAGGCTCTGTGCTGTCAGTGCAGAGCCTGATGTGGGGCTCGAACTCACCAACCATGAGATCATGACCTAAGCTGAAGTTGGATGCTTAACCAACTGAGCCTCCCAGGAGCTCCTGAGCTTCTTAACCTACCTGAGCTTCAGTGTCTTTATACGTAAGTAGAATTACCATAATAATAACAACAACGATCAGATGGATTATATTTGGGCTGTATGTAACAGCTGATTATGGTGGTCTAACCAAGTAAGGCTTTCTTTTTTCTCACTCGGGGATTCTAGAAGTAGGCATTTTGGGGAGGGTTAGTGACGTCAGGAGGGTTGCTTCTTTGTTCCTCGTGTGCGATCCTCAGTGTGCGGATTCTATCTTCACATTAGTCTCCTAGTGGTCCCAAGATGGCTGCTCTACCTCTCACTGAACTCTGCATTCCAAGCAGGGAGGCGAAGGCAGAAAAGAAGAAAGAGAAGCCCCAAAAGCTTTCCCAGAGAGCCCTAGCCAGCTTCCAGCTAGAACCCATTGGTGAACATCATCCCGCATGGTCACTCTTAATCTGTGAGGGAGTCTGAGTAGGTAGGTGTTAGTGGGTACTCTGCCACCGTGCTCAAAAATGGGATTCTGTCAGAGGGAAAGAAGGCAAATGCGGATACTGGGTGAGAACCTAGGTACTCGGTGCTATGAGGGGTGTGAAAGAGATAACGCACAGGAGTGTGCCCAGCTCTGTGCCTGGCACGGAGTAAGCATGCAACAGCGTTCTTTCTACATGTCCCACAGCAGATAATGGCCGATCTCTTCCCCCATTTTCACGGTTGGAGAATATGTTGTAACTTGTGGTCATGCCACCAGGTGGCATGGGACCAAGAGGGAGCCAGACACCTGGCTATGAAAACTTTGGCCCAACACACACAGCAGAGAACGTGCAGGACAGTTTGTGACAGGAAGCCCAGGTGGGCCAGTGGACGCCAACTTGTAAGCCGGACTATGGGGCAGTCATCATACAATATTCTCCTTCAGCTGGAGAAAATCTGTGTTTGGGTTAAAGTCCTTCCCTGACTGTCCCCACTGAGGGCTCCCTTCCCCTCCGTACTCCCAGGGGGACCTCTGCACAAGTCGTTTGTACCACCTTATGACACCTCTTTTATTGTTGTTTTCATGTGTTTACAATGCCCACAGTATGAACTCCTTTAGGGCAAGGCCTGCACTTTATTTATCCTTTGTCTGGGATGTTTCCAGGCCTCATCCTTCTAATGGTTCAGTGCCTTTTGGGAGCCCGCCAGGGAAACTGTGGAGTGGGCCTGGGGTAACGATAAGACAGTACCTCGCAACTTGTATGCAACACCTGCATATAGTCACTCACATTTAAATGACAGCCAAGCAAACATTGGGAAATGAAAGATCTTAGTAATGATCAGGCAATGACCACTATCATGCACACTTACACACACACACACATACACACACATGCACAATTTACCTTGTGCCTTCTGATACAAGTACACACCTATGAAGAATTATTGTCAAAAAAACAAAACCTGACTCTGACCAAGCTTCTGGCTCTAAGTATCAATTTACAGGAAGGAAGGAGATATGGGAACATGTTAAATGATACCACAGGAATGCAGCTAGCAAGATCCAGACTGTGGGAAACCCTATGGGACACAATGACCCAATTTCTTCAACAAATCAGTTGTAAGGAAAAGCAGCAATGTGGAGGGCAAACCTATATATTAAAAGAGACTTAACCACTATAATTACCAGTTGAAATATATGCTTTATTTGGTTTCTTATTCAAACAAACTTTAAGACAATATTTCAGATAATTAGAGAAATTTGACTTGATTAGGGAATTGTTGTTTTAGGTATGATAGTGATATTGTGGTTCTGTTTTTGAAAGGGTCTTTATTTTTATGGGGTGCCTGGCATCTCAGTTGGGTAAGCGGCCAACTTGGGCTCAGGTCTCGATCTCACAGTTCATGAGTTCGAGCCCTGCATCAGGCTCTGTGCTGACAGCTCTGAGCCTGCTTCAGATTCTTTGTCTCCCTCTCTCTCTGCCTTTCCCCTATGTGCGCACTCTCTTTCTCGCTCCCAAAAATAAATATACATTTTTTTTTAAAAAAAAGAAAGGGTCTTTATCTTTTAGAGATGCATACTGAAATATTTTAGAGAAATATGATACTAGATGTTTGCTTTGGGATAACACGGTATGTGTGGAGGGGAGTGGACAGGGTAGAGGTTAAGACTCACCAAAGACTGATAGGCAAGGAAGTAAGGTAGGTACAGGGAAGATCCTTGTCTAATTTCTATCTTTTGCTTATATTTAAAATGTTCATAATAAAAAGGGGGGGGGGGACTAGAAGGGAAAATCACCAGGCCAGCCAAACGTAACCCATAACAGACAGAGAAGGCTTTACCATGGATCTGCTGAAGTTCAAGCACCAGGACCACTCACTACACAGGCCTCTTGCAAGAGAATTTTGTATTCATGGTTTTTCTAAAAAAGGGCTCCCCAAATTGTAAAGGTTTCAGACATCGCAAAAGTCAGATCTACCGCTATAGGCAGGCAGCCAGCTGACTCTGATTTTAGGCATTTCATAACTGTTCACCAATATAAGTTTTAAAAACACTTAATGAAGATTTTCAAATTTACACAGTAGTTAGCCACAACATATAACGAAGCTCATGTGCCCTTCCCCCATTTCAAGTTATGAACGTTTTGCTATACTTGCTTCGTATTTTCCTTTTTCTCTCCTCCTCCTCCTTCCCCTTCTTTTTTTACCCTTAAATAGTTCTATATGTTTCTCCACTTCCTTTCATAACCACAATATCATTATCACATCCAACAAAATTAACAATAGTTCTTCAACATTATCTAAGACACAACCAATCTCCCCAATTGTCTCAGAATGACTGGATCTTAAGCAAAGATCTCTCATCAATGTCAGAGAGAGCGAATCAGAGCCATTCATGAACTATGTGCCTCTTTGTGTTGAATGCTAAAGTCACATTTTCCCACCATCACAGGTGGCACTGTATGGAAATACTGACCGAGCCTGCCCTTTTTGTAAAACCTAGCTGTGCTTGTACAGTTAAAATCATTGTATTTAATGATGGCCACTGAGGGTGAGTAGACAAGATATCAGCATGTTAGCTAGAAGAGCTTATTTAAAATATGACTAAAACAACCTGTGTATTTTCAATGTGCTCCTTGTTTCTACAGATAAATAGCTAGCATTCTGCCTTTAGCTGTGACCTTTATTTTTTCCCTTGCTACTCAGTAATTGTTTCATGTATGCTTTGCATCCTATTGTTAGGGACCAAACTGTGTCTCGCCAAATTCATATTTTGAAGTCCTGAACCCAAACGCGACTATATGTGGAGATGGGTCCTTGGAGGTAATTAAGGTTAAAAGAAGTCATAGAGATGGAGCCCCAATTTGATAGGACAGGTGTCCTTATAAAAAGCAGAAGAAATATTAGCAATCCCCCCCTCCTTTCCCCTTCCCCTGCACAGAGGAAAGGCCATGTGAGAACACAGTGGGAAGGCAGCCATCTACAAGCCAAGAGGCGAGCTCTCACCAGACCCCAACCCCTCTGGCACCTTGATCTTGGACTTCTCAGCCTCCCGAACTGTGAGAAAATAAATTTCTATTGTGTAAGACTCCCAGTGTGTGTTCTTTTTGATATGGTAGCCTGAGCAGACCAATGTACTATGTAGACTATACTATGTAGAATAGAATGCATACTCGATAGTATACTAAGCATAGCTCATTTTAATAGTTTACTAGGCATAACAAGGTTAAGGACCAATAAATTGCAAGCAGATGCATGAGTACACACACACACACACACACACACACACACACACACACACATGTCCTCAGATAAAGGGCAATGAGGAAGAGGGAGGGGAAATACTCATCAAATTTGAAATGAGTGGATCTTTAGGGACCTTATTAAGACCACTGCTTCTGTGGCATACAGAGATAAAATACACCTTGGGAATTAGCAGGAAGAGAATTGACTTGTCCTGGACACTTTAGGAGGTTGTATTAGAAGGGGAGGGACATGTAGGCTCAATGTCAATTCTGGGTGGTATGTGTCTATTTTAAGGGGAATGAATAAATGAATAGGGAACAACAAATGAGAGATATTAGATGTGGAAAGAATGTCACGAAATCATCTGGTCCAATGGTTGAAGATAGGAATGAATGCTGTGAAGAAGACGGTCACTGAGTTCACAGTAGAGAAGGGGACTGCTCCCCAGGATGGGCAAAAGGCTGGTCCTTCAGATCAAGGTATATGGGAAGATCATGATTTTAGAGGTGGATGAAATCCACAGGACAATGGTATTGGTTTTGAGGAGCACTCAGATGACTTTAATCATTTCCAAAGGTGAGTTAGTGAGGAAGTGGCTGGGATGGAGGAGGAGGTGACATGTGTACAGTGAGACTTGGAATTACAGAGGTGAAGAGTCTTCCTGAAGTTTTTGACTGGGATGACTAATTTACTGTCCAAATGAGGGACAACAGGTGTAAACCTGGAAAGTTGGGAATAAGGGCACCTGCCACTGAGGATCTGCTTTCTGGTTGGAGACATAAGGTTCTCCAATGGTTTGCAGTGTGGAGGGACAATTGTCCTCTCCCTTTCAGAAACCACAGAGGAAATGTGCGCTTCTCAGGGCTTCCTTCTGTGGGAGCAGTGAGCCGGTTCCCTTCTGAAACTGAAGAAGCAGGAGACACCCTTGTCCTTGGACAACGCTAGTGATTCTGGCGGCTAAGGCTGAGTTCGATTCTCTCCTTTGTGATACAGAATCCGAGAGAGAAATGTTAGTGTATGCATTTCTAGAACGAAGGGTTTATCTCCCCCCAGCTGGTGCCAGCAAAATAACTTTCTAAAAAGTCTGGCAAAATACTTGCCCCAGAGCCCCTAAGTTTGGAAATTAACAGCATATTAACAAATCCTTAATTTCTTGAATTTTTTTTCTTTAAAAATCTCCTGATTTTAGAATCGATTCCCCTTGTTTACAAATTAGACTTTGGAAAAGTGTGGAGGAAGAATTTGTGCTACTGCTATTCAAGAAGTTCACATGTAACTGTCAAGAATTTTGAAGGGACCAAGATTTTATCCTACATCACACTTAAAAGTTAGCCTGTTACAGTTTCACCAGTAATCCACTGGTGAAAATAGGAGTCTGCTGGGTCAGAGAAAGACAGTTTATTATTACTCACAGCCATGCCAGTAGACAGACTATTAGCATTTTTAAAAAATACGGATTTCCCAAACCTCAGTTTCCAGAGAGCAATGCAAAGAGGGCTGGATTATATCTGCATGTGCAGTGGGTTGCATTTCAGGAGAGGAATCCTGAGTTTAGGAAGCCCGAATGTTTCATAAAGGACAGTAAGCATACGTGCCCTTTGCTTCAGAGGTAGACATTATCTCTATCTTCCAAGGATAAATCCAAACCTGAGTTTTGCTCCAAAAAGAGACACTGTCTCTTTTCCTCAAGGCTGGTCATTACATAAATGTCCTTCAAAAGAAAGTCCAGAATAAAGGGCAGTAGTTTTTCTACACAAGATGTGCAGAAATTTGAAAAATCTATGGAGAGTTGTAGCCCTACAGTAATACATCCTTTTTTAAAAAAATGATTATTTCTGAGAGAAAGAGGGAGTGTGGGAGGGGGAGATAGGATCTGAAGCAGACTCCATGCTGACAGTAGAGAGCTTGATGTGGGGCTCCAACCCATGAACCATGAGATCATGACCTGAGCCAAAGTCAGATGCTTAACTGACTAAGCCACCCAAGTGCCCCTACAGTAATATATCCTTATAAGCTTAAATTCTTCCTAAGTGGAATTAGAATGAGTAAAATGATACTGTACCTTATTTTTACTTTTACCCTCAAATTGTCTATCCAACTACCCCTGCTTTTTAAAGTAATGTTGACGAGTTTCCTTTTTTAAAAAATGTTTATTTATTTTGAGGAAGAGAGAGAGAGAGGGAGGGAGAGAGAGAGAGAGCGAGAGAGAGCAAGCACGCAAGTGGGGAAGGGGCAGCGAGAGGGAGAGAGAGAATCCTGGGCAGGCTCTGCACTGCAAGCACAGAGACCAGTGTGAGGCCCAAACTCACGAACTATGAAATCATGACCTGAGCCGAGATCAAGAGTTGGATGCTGAACTGAGCCATCCAGGCGCCCTGAAGAGTTTTCTTAATATCTTGTCATTAGTGATGTCCTTGGGCCAGAGAAACTTCTTAAACACTGTGGGGGTCTCTGTACACCATTGTCTCTGCTTTAATTGTTTCTAACCTTGGTATCTCAAGTTCCTCTGGCGTAAAAATCTCTGTTTCGTGCCACTGTCCAGATAACTGCCTGCCAACACCTCTTCCTCACTCACTGGACTCAGTGCTGTCTTCTCTCTTTCTACTCCCAGGCTTTTAAATTCTCGCCATCCTGGGTTTCACTTCATTGGCTTTTGCCTACAAGATATATACAAGGAAGACAAAATGACTCCACTTCTGAAAGGTGTGGCCATTTCCTCATCGCATAAAGCTAGGAGGAATCTGAAAAGCTTTCTAACCCTACCTGCTCATTTTACAGATGTTAGGGGGTGGGGGTCTGTGGTCAAATGAATACAGGAAATACTGGTTAAAAAAAGTCAAACAGGTGCAACCACTTTGGAGAGCTGTTTGGCAGTTTTTATAAAGTTAAATATGTCTTCCCTCTGGCCTGACAATTCTTCTTTTAAGTATTTACCCAAGAAAAGTGAAAACATGTGTTCACGAAAGGACTTGCACAGAATGTTCATATCTGCCCTATTCATGATGGTTAAAACTTGGAAACAACCCAAATGTCCATTGAAAGGAGAATGGATAAACAAATCATGAGATGTATATACACACACACACACATACACAATGGAATGAATGCACTACTGATACACACAATAGCATTGATGAAACTCAAAAATCTCATACTGAGCAAAAGAAGTCAGACCCCACCCCCAAAAATCTACACAACATGATTTGGGCTTTTTTTGATGTCTAAGAAGTATACAGACTATAGTGATGAGAAATTAGATACTGCCTGTTGCTGAACAGGGACAGGGGATTTACAGGAATGGGGAAATTTTCTGGGGTGATGGAAATGCTTTATATCTTGCTTTGGCTGGTGCTAGATTTAAGTATTCAATTCTCAAAACTCATTGAACTGAACACTTAACGGTCCGTGCATATGTTAATTATGCCTCAATTAAATCTTTTAAAAAGTAAAACATATTTCTTTACTATGGGTCTTTTTAGAGGTGTTAATCAAGTAAATATACACTGTACATCTTTAAGATGGAGACACAGTACAGAGTGTTTCTTAAACATATTTGAAGACCGGTCACTTTTTTTTTTTTTGGTAAAAATCTTTGACACATACGTGCTTTTTTTCACCAAGTTTTTTTTAAGTTTGTTTAATTATTTTGAGAGAGACAGAGACGGCATGGGGGGAGGGGCAGAGAGAGAGGGAGAGAGAGAATCCCAAGCAGGCTCTGCATTATCAGCATGGAGCACAATATGGGGCTCAAACACATGAAACTGTGAGATCACGACCTGAGCTGAAATCAAGAGTCAGACACTTAACTGACTGAGCCACCCAGATGCCCCTGAAGACCAGCTGCTTTTTGAAGGGACACCAGGAAACAGAAAATGCTTTAGAGGATGTTTTGGTTTGCACGTTGAACACAGAGTATTTCACTGTGCTATTCTCTGTTCCTTATTTCCTTCCTTCTGCTTGACATAGAGACGGACTGCTCATGCCAATCCTGGACGGGACGCTGTGGCCCATCTTTTCTGTTTTCCCATTGCCAGCTCGGGTCCTTTAATGGGCACCCTTGTCTGTCCCAGGCCATTGGATCACCACAGCCCATTGCCTTCAATGGCAAGGGACACAGTTGAACAGGGTGGAGCATGGCCATCTGATGTGTTTGCAGGACGTTGCCTGTATCAGTCACAGAGTTAGTTCATTCAGTCATGTACGCATCCATTCACTAGTTTACGACCTCCAGTGAGAGGAGCGCCTCTGCATGTCTGTCATTGTGCAGGTGTCTGGAAACATAAAACTTAGTAAAGCACACTTCCTGCTTTACATGGGGGTGGGGGTGGGGGGAGGAGAGAGCCACATACACACAAGTTTTAAACAACACAAAACTGCAGTGTTGGGGTTGGTGCTAAAGGACTTGTTTTTATCTGATTCCTTCCACTGCAGACGTGCGGATTCCCTTTTCCTTCTGTGGGTCTGCCAAAGGCAAAAATAACAATACCGACCACTTGATGCCAAAGGAGAATCATTGCTTTTGACCAAAAGGTTATCCATTATAACAGAAACAGTCTACATGTGCGCAAAGTGATAGGATGGTACAGAGGCTCCAGGACCTGCTGGGGATTTGCCGCACCTTTGTGGGAGCAGCAGCTCGGAAGCAAACTCAGAAGCTGGTGCTCCAATGATTGATGACGTCCAATGGATTTTTTTCTTGTTTGTGAGGAGAGCAGAAGGGAGGTCAGCTTTACAGTTTTTGGAGAACAAGAGGGCCGTCCCACAAAATGACTCTTCACTTCTTACTCATTATTCAGCTCAAGCATGTAACATACTCTGTGCTTGAGCTGGTAGTGCGGCAGGTGGAGAGGTAAATTCAGGTATTAGTTGCACTAAAGGGCAGCAGAAACAGCCTGATATTGACCGTGGCCATGACTCCAGTGATTACCCTCACAAGCACGCATCCAAGGGAGACAGTAAAACTTCAAGTGTTATTCAAAGACTCGAAATTTCTTAGGGACAAATGTCTCTATTTGTCCACTTAAGAAAAAATAGTATGTAGCAATACTGACTCTGTGTATATGGTTGTAGCGTTCTATGCATTTTACTATATGCAGAGATTGGTGGAACCACCATCACAATCAGCATACACACATCTTTATCAGTACAGAATTCCCTCATGTTATCCCACTTTATGAACACCCTCATCCCACCCCCGACTCCTAACAACTACTGATCTATTCTCCAGAACCATAGTTCTCTTTTTCTGGGAGTGTCATATAAATGAAATTGTTATAGTACATAACCTTTGAGTCTGGCTTCTTTCATGCAGGGTAATTTTGTCTGAAGATCTTTCTTCCTTTCTCCCTTCCTTCCTTCCTCCTCCTCCTCCTCCTCCTCCTTTTTTGCTCTCTCTCCCTACCCAATCTCTCTTCCTTCCCTCCTTCCTTCCTTCCTTCCCTCCTTCCTTCCTTCCTTCCCTCCTTCCTTTTTTTCTTTCTGTAATGTCTACACCCAACATGGGGCTCAAACTCACAGCCCCAACATCAAGAGTCGCACCCTCTACTAACTGAGCCAGACAGGTGCCCCTGTCTGAAGATCTTTCTTTTCTTTTTTAAAAAAATTTTTTTATGTTTATTTATTATTGATACAGAGAGAAACAGAGCATGAGTGGGGGAGGGGCAAAGAGAGAGGGAGACACAGAATCTGAAACAGGCTCCAGGCTCTGAGCTGTCTGCACAGAGCCCGACGCAGAGCTCGAACCCACAAACTGTGAGATACATGACCTGAGCCAAAGATGGACGCTTAACCAACTGAGCCACCCAGCCGCCCCGATGATCTTTCTGTAAGCGATTCTTCTAGAGCATGTCTGCTGTCAAAAAATCCTCTTAATTTTTCATTCACCTGAGAATGCTTTTATTTATTTATTTATTTATTTATTTATTTATTAAATGTTTATTTTTTGAGAGAGAAAAACAGAGCATGAATGGGGGAGGGGCTGAGAGAGAGGGACACGCAGAATCGGAAGCAGGCTCCTGGCTCCGAGCTGTCAGCACAGAGCCCGATGTGGGGCTGGAACTCACAAACCGTGAGATCATGACCTGAGCTGAAGTCGGACACTTAACCGAGTGCACCATCCATGTACCCCAGTATGCTTTCTTTTTCAATCTCTATTCTCTCTTGTTAAGATTGGATAATTTCTATTGATCTGTCTTCATTTCTATTGACTGACTCTTCCCTCTGTTATGTCCATTCTGTTTTGAGCCCACTGAGTGAGTTTTAAATTTTTACTATTGTATTTTCAGTTCTATAATATCTGTTTGAGGTTTTTGGTTTTTTTTTGTTTGTTTTGTTTTGTTTTTGCAGATCCTTTCTAGAGTGTTTATTTTTCCTTGGACCATTCTTTATAATAGTTGCTTTAAAATCTTTGTCAGATAACTTTCACATCTATATCATCTTGGTGTTGACATCCATTGATTATATTTTCCCATGTAAGTTGAGATTTTCCTGGTTTATATGCCAAGTATTTTTGGATCATTTAATGGACTTCTTTTTTTTTTATTATTAATGTTCACATATTTAACAGAAGCTTTTTTCTTCTTAAAGATTTTATTTTTAAGTAATCTCTACACCCAACATGGGATTTGAACTTACAACCCTGAGAACAAGAGTCACACACTCTACTGACTGAACCATCCAGGCACCTCTATTCAATAGTGGCTTTAAAATAAGTATTACTACATTAAAAATGGTTCCAAACTGAATCTATAAATAGTAATATAAATTTAAAAATACAAACTTAAAGTAAATAAATTTAACATTGCATATCATGGACATTTTGAGTGTTATGTTACCAGATACTCGATCTTATTTAAATCCTGCAGAGAATGTTGATTTTTTTTTTTTTTAAGCAGACAGTTGACACAGTTGGGTTTAGGCTGTGAGTTCTGACCAGATTCCTGTGGGTTGTGGTTCCACTATCAGTCCATTTGCAAAGTCTTTGCAGTGTTATTTAGATTTTTCCTGAGTGCCCCCCATCTCAGGGTCAGTCTGGGATCCAGATGGTGATGTATCTGTTAGTTCAGTTCTCACACTCTGTGTATGCTGTTTGTGATCAACTATAAGTGTGCCTAGCTTGGGGTGAGACCCTCAAATTAGCAGAGAACTTTATGGGTTTTTTTTTTCGGCCGCCTTTCTTTCCCTGATCTCCCTGGCATTTTCCAGTTTCCTGCGGGTTCTCCTTTTTGTTCATCCATCTAGAACGCTGGTGTTTTATTTATCCTGCTCCTCGGTGCAATTCCTGTGACTCTCCCCATGGTCTAGGCCAAGGGGTGGGCACACACAGACAGGAAAAGAGCATGGTCCTTGGACCACCCTCCTTTAACTGGGGAGGAAGTTTCCCCTTCCTTGGCATTTTCTGTGCTGTGGACCTTCCATGCTGCCGCTGTCACTGCCAGAAGACTTCTTTCTCACACCTTGAACCTGCGCTAATAGGCTTTTGCTAGATCTCTCTCTGTCCACACGGGTGTCTATTTCTGGGTTTCAGGCTGCCTTGAGTCCTGTCTAGGGAACACTAAAGGGAAAAAAATGATAAATTCACAGCCAGTTTAAAGGCTCTTTGAATTCTTGTTTTCTTCCCCAATTGACCTGCTACTCTTTACTTTTTAAAAAGACCTCACATAGCAGCTCCATGCATTGGGTCTATCTCTTCCAGCTGTATTCAGTGGGGGAAGCAGGGTGCAGTGTGTTTGTTCCGCCTCACCCCAAAATAGAACCTGTGCATTGAGTTTGGCTGGGCAATTTCTCCCATATCCACTGGTCTGAGGACTGGCGACACTTTCCCAGTTACAAAGGTAGGATGGATATGTCATTATAGGCACTTACGATGGCAATTGTCAAATATGTGAGTTTGTATGTTTGCGTGTATATGGATGCTAATTAAGTGCTGAAAAAAATACAGAAGGGGCCGAATCCTTATCCTAGACTGAAGTGGAGGTCACCATGTTCCTATTCCTCGCCACTGCTGATGGGAGCAGAACCCTGTCTGCCTGTGGGCAATTATGGTGCTGCGGGTAACAGTAGGTCTGAAGCTCTATTCCTAAGGGCCTTTGGGCACATCGAATATTCTAGAAGTGGAGCTGTCAGCCCTATATCTCTTTGCAGGTCCTTTTGAAAGCTTTTCTTCTCTTTTCCATTTATCCATTTCTTCTGCCAGCCCCTTTTATGGAGTAAGGTGACATTAGGAAAGAAGGATTGGAGCCAAACAACAGAAGGGGACGGTGGAGTGTTTATATGAAGAAATGAGGTTCTTATATGCTGTGTGTGTTGTGATCTAGGCCGGGGCAGTCTTTGGTGGGGAAAAAAGCTACTGTGCAGAAAAGTCTAACTAATAAAGATATAGTTGTTCTTGCCAATGTCACCCAAGGGATAAACAGCTTGCCCGCCGTAAAATCTCATTAGTCCTGCCAGGCGAATGAAGAAATGTAAAGATTTGCGGCCCCAGTCTAACTAAGCCATTATCCCAAGAACGTCTCAGCGATGCGTTATGGGTCTATTTGAGGATTTCAATTTACCTGTAGTAGGTATGCTTTCTTTTCTTCTACTGGAGAAAAACATTCAGTCTGGTTTATGGTTTTGGATTTATTTTCAGTGGACTGAAACCGTCATAGCACTCCCTTCCAAAAAAGTAAAAATACCAAGCACGTGCCTGTCGCCCCCCGAACACACACACAGTCGTCAAGGTGATTTCCATTTCTGGAGTGACAGGGGTCAGTTTGGTGGGTGCACAAGTTGAAACGAGATGGTTGAAGGGGTTGTGAATCCATCCGTGGTTTAAAGACATGCTGAGAATCTAAGAAAAACTCAGAGAGTCTCTGAAAAAGTGACATACATGATAAATATTGTAATATTTCCCCTTTTTAATGTATTTGGTGAGTATAAGAAACATGAAGTCTCTCAACGAATGTTTTGCCCAGTGCCTCTGAATGTGCGATAAATGTAGGGTAAGGAGGACACCTACACTCTTGCCTTCTGGGAGCCGGCAGCCTGCTCGTGAAGACAAGATGGCAGTCATGGGTGGCAGTGTCTGAGCCTGCACTCAGTCACCAGGTCAGAGAGCTCGAGTCAGTCTTCAGCTGCATGGGTTCCTCACTCCCCACATTCAACTGGCTGCGAAGTCCTCCTGCTCCTATTCTCAAAATGTTCCTCAAGTTTCCTTTATTTTCTTTGTTCCACTGTTGATGTGCTTTATCAGGCTATCACTATAATCACCTAGATTGCAGCAATTTCCTCCTAACCCATCTCCAGTCAAGTCACCTATCTGATCACATATCAAAGTTCCTTCATGATTCTTTTTTTTTTAATGTTTATTTTTGTGAGAGAAAGGGAAAGTGTGAGCTGGGGAGGGGCAGAGAGAGAGGAAGACAGAGGATCCAAAGCAAGGCTCTGTGCTGACAGCAGTGAGCTCCATTTGGGGCTTGAGCTCACAAACCGCAAGATCATGACCTAAGCTGAGGTCGGACGCTTAACCTACTGAGCCACCCAGGTGCCCCTCATGGTTTTGTATTAAGTCCAGAATAAAGCCTAAACTCTTTACTCATTATCCTGGTCTAAGCGTCAGCCCCAGCTTTTCCCTCTTTAATGTCTGTCTGTTACTAGACATATAGTATTAGTTGCTTTCTGGGAAGGTTGCTTTATTTCCCACCCCCATGACTTTGTTCATGCCCTTCTTCTGTTTATGATTCTTATCTCCTTTTTCCTTCCTGGTAAAATCAGATTTCTCCTTTAATACTGAGCTCAAATGCTATCTCCTTGGTGTGGCTAGTCAGTGGTTATAGCTGCGATTTCTATGCTTCTGTGGAACTTTGTTTAGATATCATTCATTCACTCATTCATTCATTCATTCATATGATGTATTCATTAAACACTACTTTGTTGTGGGGCAATAAACCAGGTGCCGAGCAGCAAAGGTGAGACATCATTCCTGTCCTTAAAGGATGCAGTCCAGTGGAGAGAAAAATTTGAGTATAAATATAAGCCATGAGAGTGGCGCCTGGGTGGCTCATTCGGTGAAGCATCCAACTCATAATTTCGGCTCAGGTCATGATCTCACAGTTCGTGGAATTGACCCCTGCATCGGGCTCTGCGCTGACAGCTCGGAGCTTGCTTGGGATTCTCTCTCTACCTCTCTCTCTCTGCCTCTGCCCCGCTTGCACTGCCACTCTCTCTCAAAATAAATAAATAGGGGCACCTGGATGGCTCAGTCGGTTAAGCATCCGACTCCAGCTCAGGTCATGATCTCACAGTTTGTGAGCCAGCCCCACACTGATCTCCAGCCCCGCACTGGGATCTTTGCTGACAGCCCAGAGTCTGGAGCCTGCTTCCGATTCTGTGTCTCCCTCTCTCTCTGCCCTTCCTCTGTTCACACTCTGCCTCTCAGAAATAAATGAAAGTTAAAAAAAAAAATTAAAAATAAATAAATAAATAAACAAACATTAAAAAAACCACAGAAGATATAATGGCTATAATGGCTTTGGTACAAAGGAGTGTGTGTGTGCGATGTCCCCAGTCTGCTTGGGGCATTCTGGAAGAACTTCCAGGGAACAAAGCATTTGAGCTGAGACTCAATGGAGGGGTAGGATTTTGCCTGGTGGACAAGCAGCAGGAAGGATTTTCAGGTGGACAAAAGGTGTAAGCATCGTCACTGAACTCTGATAGAGAAGGCAGCTGTAGGGCGGGACAGTCCACATTAAGGGAACACACGCTGTGAGAGGCGGCTGTGGGATTGGTTGAACATGGGCTGCACGATACCCTGACAAGCACGAGTATCAAAGCAGAGGCTGCCCGACTCCTGCACTGGATGGGAGGGGACGGTGTGTGCGTGATTTGCTTCTAGGAGCGAAGTGTTTAGGAAGATGTGTGCTCTTTAAGATTCAGGTAAGAATGTCAATTTATGGCAAAGTCGGTTTAAACCATTTATAATCTAAAGCGTGCTCTCACTCCCCCAAGTGATGGCAGTGTTAAGTCAAAGAGCAAGGTGTGTGTTTCTCAGTGCTTGAGTCAGTATATAAATCAGGTCTTCCCACTCACACTCTCTTCTTCCTTCTCCTCCTGGAGAGTGCCATAACATAGTATTCAAGGTATGTAAATGTTGTTGACCGTTGACTGGAAATAGTAAGTTCTAAATCTTAAAAATAATTAGAAGACGTCTGTCTACAGAGGTATAAAATATGCTTATGAAGCAACTACATTCATTTTATTTTTAGCCACGTGGCTTTTCATTATGTTTCTGCTCCCACCTACTGTGTGGACCGTGGCTTACATACCCACAGCTTTTCCGTTCCTGATATAAACCATGATTGCTGGATTCCCGGGCCCTCCCACACTGGTTCAGCAGGTGTTCAGTGGGACTTGAGTACCTGTATTTCTAGTCGGTGGTAACACGCCCCCAGGTGACACTGGTGCTGCCCATCAGGAGACCACTCCAAGTGGTACTCTGTGTGTCACCATCTCCATCATGAAATTTGACACAGAAGACACCAAGCCACACGTGACTTGCTGAATTGAAAGACATTTTAATAGGTTATCGAGACTAATCGTCTCTTTAAACTACCATCCAGGGCACAACTGTTCCTACTTCAATGAGGTGTTAAGTAAAAGTGGGTGATTGCAATTTCATGTCCTGATATTCACAGAAATAAGAAGTTGGATGTTCTGCTTTTTCATTTTGTTACTCTTGCATAAGAGATGATCCCGTGATACAATAGGAGATATATTATCCTACACATAACAAATGATCCAACCTTCTAAACCAATAGCAAATACCTTGGGACTAGGGGTGCCTGGGTGGCTCAGTTGGGTGAGCATCTGACTCTTGATTTCGGCTCAGGTCATGATCTCATAGTTTGTGAGTTTGAGCCCCGAGTTGGGCTCTGCCCTAATAACTTGGAGCCTCCTTGAGATCCTCTCTCTGTCTATCTCCCTCTCTCTCGCTCAGAAAAAAACACACAAAAAAAACAAAAAAACCCACACACAAAACAAACAACAAAACAAACCTTGGAAATAAAGTAACTAGTCAGTTAAATTTTTTTACTTGACCTTCAATCTGTAATTGTCGCTGTTTTATATCATCAGTAAACCTGCTTTTTTTTCTTTTCAACCTTATCAAGGAATAATTTAGGTACAGTAAACTGCATTCATTTAAAAAGTATACTTTTCTAAACTTTTAAATTATGTTCTAATTTACTAATGACTTATGAATTTAAAAGTATTCACTAATACAGGGTGCCTGGGTGGCTCAGTCGGTTGAGCGGCTGACTTTGGCTCAAGTCATGATCTCACGGTTCATGGATTCGAGCCCCTCGTCGGGCTCTGTGCTGACAGCTCCAAGCCTGGAGTCTGCTTCGGATTCTGTGTCTCTCTATCTCTCTCTCTTTGCCCCTCCCTCACTCATGCTGTCTCTTTTTGTCTCTCAAAAATAAATAAACGTTAAAAAATTTAAAAATAATTAAAAATAATTTAAAAAGCCCTACATGATTGGGAATACCATATAACCTTCAGAGGTAGAAGAAATGAATATGATTTTATCTTACTGCCTGGATAGAAAGGCAAGAGGGAGTAGAGGGGAATTAGGATGAGACAGTCCACCGGGACATCAACCTAGCATACTGGCGGCTGTGGAGCCTCCAGGCTGTGCACCTAGGAAAGGGAGAGGTAGGAGCACCAGAGCCCAGACATGCTTGGAAATCTCAGAAATGTGTCTGGTCCTCCTGAATTTGGACTCTTGTGCTCAGATAACAAAGGCTTAGTTCAGGAAGCATTTTGGCTATGAGAATGGAGTGAAGGGGACAACTCTTTGTCATGTCTCTCATGCCTGGCACTTTTTGCTCTCAATGTTCCCACGTTGGTCCAGGACCTCATCGCCTCATACCTAGATTATTATAGAAAGCCATCCACCTTTTCTCCCTGCTCCTGGTCTCTCCCCACATGAACCTATCTTGCATGTATCTGTGTCTATGCCGCGTCCCAACTAACAGAACCCCAGGGACTCTCAGGGTGAAATCAAACTCTTCGGTTTGGCATTTGGAGCCTTCAACCATGTAGCCTGCTGCTGGAATAGGTTTGTCAATCTATCGCATCTAATTTCAAACATAAATAGCCTGTTCCAGATGAATGGTTCTGTTTACTTGCCCGTACCTTCCCGTCTCCCCTTCCTTGTCCTCACCTGTATTTCAAGGTCTCTGTTCTCTATCAACTCTGTGTACACAATTTCCTCAGGTTTTGTAGCTCTTATGGTTTGAACTACTTCCTTTTTTCCCCCCTAATATTTATTTATTTTTGAGAGAGTGTGTGAGCAGAGGGGGCAGAGGAATCTAAAGTGGGCTCTGTGCTGACAGCAGAGAGCCTGATGTGGGGCTTGAACTCATGAACCATGAGATCATGACCTGAGATGAAGTCAGATGCTTAACTGACGGAGCCACCCAGGTGCTCCTGAACTGCCTACTTTATACCCAATCCATGAAGCTTTGGTTTGTAATTACTGTTTCATGAATGTATATTCTGTCTCTCAAATGCAGTATAAACTAGTTGAGATCAGGGACCACGGTGTAGAATATTTTCTCAATGTAAAGTTGCTTGTAATAAAAAAAAAAATAGCCTAAATGAGTGATTCGATGGCTTGTTGAGACTTTCCACATAAATAAACCCACAGATCAGAAAACAAGCCTGTGTTAGCCTATGTGTCTTGTTTCTTATTTTTAAAATATGCTAAATATTTTTACAGGCATGAAGGGAAAAGCAAAGTGCAGTGATAATAACAGCGAATATTTTTTGAGTTCTTACCGTGTGTCAGGCACTGTGTATCTGGCTGGTACTATTGTTATTCCCATTATACAGCCAAGGAAACCAAGGCACAAAGAGGTGAAGTAATTGTCAAGGTCAGACAGCTTGGGCCAGGCAGGTGGGCCTGCTGCCTGAGAGCCTGCTTAACCATAGCACACACTGCATATCGTTCATGTAAGGAGCATGTGAGATGTAGGCTGTGTTGAGGAATAAGTAACAGAATTGTAATTAAAGCCTGGAGAAAATGATCTTGAAGGCCATGTTCAGATTTATGCCTGACAGATGGTGAGATGGAACCTATCTTGTGTACAGTGAAGGTGTTGTAGCCTAAGGAACTCAGGAGAAAGAAGAGTTCATTATCTGTAGAGCCTATTTTTAGATACTTTCTCTTATGTCATTATAAAGAAAATACAAGATCTCCAGTTCGATTACTCTGTCTATGTTGGTATGACCTTAATTATTATTTTTTTTAACATCTTTACCCAAAGCCTGTGCATTTTGCTGAGTTTTTCATTAAAAATCTCTTTTTTGGACTTAGCAAATGCTCAGTCTTTTTTACTTCAATAGTTGGATATTCTCCCTTGGGGGTCTTAAGCTCTTTAAATATTTTTAGGTTGCCAGTTTTCTTCCGTTGGCTCTCCAGGAAGCCAATTTTGTTCCGAAGCCCCTGAGAGTAGCCGAGCTCCATCTTTTGCACACCCCTTGCATCACAATAAAATGCCGCCTAATTACCACCTTTGTGGGGTCCCAGAGGCTAGGTATTTGTCTCCAGGCTATGCTGTGGACTATAAACTCTTCTCAGATGAGAGATAAACCGCTTCGTTATTTAAATCTCCAGGTCTTGGAGCAGGAGTTTACTCCCACAAAATCGTTTCCAGTCTTGGGAGAGAATTGATCAAATAATACAATGTAATTCATCTTGAGATAATTTCCAACGGGACCGTTTAAGAGAAATGTCCCTTGCTAGTGGTGCCCAGATCTAAAGAGGGATTCTCCCCAAATCACATCCTTTTATTTATTCTGTTTCCTTATTTCTGGTAAGAGAAGGGAGTTAGTAAGTGAGTGGTTGAGGAAGTGTTCCTTTGTCTCTTACGAAGATGCAAAGTCAAATCTGATTACAGTTATATCCCATTTTTGCTGGATAATTTCTTCCAGTAATGCCTTCTTTAAGAAATTGAAGCCAAATAACTAAACCTATGTTTTTACTGGAAACTACATACTTTTAATAGACATGAAATATGTTGCACTGATAAGGAAAATTATACTTATTTGGGCAACCCTAAATGAAACAAATGGAGCACTTCTTGCAAGGCCACTGGAATTGAATGGAAGATTATCTCCTTATTATCAGTGGGAAAAATTATAGGATTGGCCACTTGTAGGTTACATGCTTCTGAGTGGGTATTTTTTAATGTTTATTTATTTAAAAAACCTTTTAAGACATTTATTTATTTTGGAAAGACAGAGAGAGAGAGAGACACAGAATCTGAAGCAGGCTTCAGGTTCTGGTTGTCAGCACAAAGCCTGATGCGGGGCTTGAACCCACAAACCGTGAGATCATGAGCTGAGCCGAAGTTGGACGCTTAACTAACTGAGCCACCCAGGTTCCCTAAATGTTTACTTATTTATTTGAGAGAGAGCGAGTGTGCCAGAGCGGAGGAGGGACAAAGAAAGAAGGAGAGAGAGAGAACCCCAAGCAGGGTCCACCTTCAGCACAGAGCCCACATGGGACTCCATCTCATGACCTTGAGGATCATGACCCTGAGGGGTACCAAGAGTTGGATACTTAACTGACTGAGCCGCCCAGGAGACTATTAAAAAAAAATTTTTTTTTTTTTTTTTTAATGAGAGCATTCAGTTTTGGAATCTCCATGACGTAGGAACTTGCTGTGGAATGTTTCTGGGTAGCAGATTTTAGCAGAGAAACAGTGACGAGGAAGGGGACTCTATGCTTGGGCTCCTCCTCTATGTTCCCCGGCTTTTCCATCACACACGTACTGCGCATGCCTTCTCCTGACAGAGGCTGCAGAAAGGAGGTCAGCTGCATAGATGATGCAAGGACTTTAGGATCCTTGTGCTTTGTGCTCCAACGCCTGGACCTCTTTCCCAAGCGACCTCAGACATGCTCTGCTTACGAACGGCCGTCTCTGGAGCAAATTTGTCATCTCTTCTAGCAGTGCCTCCCGATCTTAGCTGCGAATTAGAACCACTTGGGGAATGTCAAAAAATACTGATGCCCAGTCCCATCCCCACCACCACCCACCCCCATTAAAATTTTAATTGGTCACCGTGGGGTCTAGGCACGCGTGTAATTAACATGCTCCAGGTGATGCTAACACGCTACCGCATTGAGAAATGTGCTGCCCTAAAGTCCCTCTGAGAAGAAAGCTTCCTCCTCCCACACTGGCCTGCTGCAGGCGCACCTGTGGGGAAGGTAGCGGCGGGGGTGTCCCAAAGGCAATGGTATGCTGCAAAATTATCGAATGACTGCAGTAAAAGGCGCTGTCAAAGTAAAAAGTTGATAACAAGTATTACTCTCATTATTTTGCTGAAAAAGATGGTTGAGATCAGACATCCGTGTCTTACCGTCCCAGTTACACAGCACTTTCACACATACCCTGGGTTCTGTCCCCATAAGCACCCCACCCCCAGGCAGATAGGGAGGGTATTACTATGTGCAGTTTAAAAAAAATTTTTTTTGAACATTTGTATTTATTACTGAGAGACAGAGAGAGACGGAGCATGAGCATGGGAGGGGCAGAGAGAGGGGGAGACCCAGATTCTGAAGGAGACCCCAGGCTCTGAGCTGTCTGCACAGAGCCTGACATGGGACTGGAATTCACACACCACGAGATCATGACCTGACCTGAAGTCGGATGCTTAACCGACTAAACCATCCAGACACCCCTGTGCAGTTTTTTGTAGGTGCGAGAATGTAGCTCAGAAAGGCTGAATGACATTCCAAGATGACACGGCTAAGTAGCTGGCAATGCTGGGGTTAGAATCCAGGCTTCTGATTCCTGTTCCCTTGTGACAGACCAATAGTATTGTGAATTAGAATCCCATACAATCTAGTTACTTACTCACTGTGTGACCCATAGACAGTCACTTAACCTCTCAGTTTCCTCATCTATAAAATGGGATAATACTTGGATCTACCTCACAGGGCTGCTCTGGGATCAAATGAGATAATGCTATATAGTTTTTTAATTTGAGAGAGAGAGAGAGGGAGAGAGAAATGGGTAGAGAGAGAGGGAGACACAGAATCCAAAGCAGGCTACAGGCTCAGAGCTGTCAGCACAAACCCGATGTGGGGCTTGAAACCGTGTACTGTGAAATCATGACCTGAGCCGAAGTCGGACGCTTAACCAACTGAACCACGCAGGCCCTTAATTTTATTTTTTAAAAATGTTTATTTTTGGAAGAGAGAGAGAAAGTGCACACACGAACATGATTGGGGAAGAGGCAGAGACAGAGACAAAGGGGGAACAGAGAATCCAAGGTGGGCTCTGAGCTGACAGCAGAGAGCCCAACAAGGGGCTTGAACTCATGAACTGTGAACTCATGAACTGTGAGCAGAAGATGGATGCTTAACCAACTGAGCCATCCAGGCGCCCCTGCCTCTGGGATTTTAAATTAACCCCAAAGTGTACGTTGTTTCCTTGTAATATTTTATTCTTTTCAGTATAGTCTGCGTATGCTTTTGGCCTGATTTATTCGTGAATTTATTAGCCAGGAATCCAGAATTGACCTGAGAAGACTGGGTTTCCCAGAGTCAAAGAAGTGTCTGAAAGTGAGACACTGAATCCATTTTGGATTCACACGTCCCTTCCTGCTGAACTCCTGAATTTTCTGGCTCATGATGGCTGTTGAAGCAGCTGCTGTGTGTGTCCTTAACCACCCTCGAAGTCCGTAACATGTCATATTACCTCATTTTGGCTCCCTGGGTCTGTTTTGAAAGACCCTGAATTAGTCATGCGGGGTACTTGATCAAAAATTACATGGATCACTCCATTCCTTTGCTCAACACTGGGCCTCACTGTTGGAGAACAGGCCCGGGTTAGGAGAGTAGTTCATGAATTCAACGTCTGAGGATGTCTGAGGTTCCTCTCATAAGAGATGAAATGGAACAGGTTAAGAGAAGAGATGCAAGAAATGGGTTCTTTCAATCCCACTTAACACCATTCAATCCACTGACAGTGAGACACTGGATGGGATTTAGTTGTAGATAGAAAGACACTCCTTCTTTATGAACGCAGGTCATTGATACCTTTTTTAAAATTTATCACTGTCAACCTCTGCTATTTTTTTCATGATTCTCTCTAGCACAATGCTTACAAAGAATAGATTTTCAGTAAATGTTGTCAGGAAATTCTTTCCCTATGACATTCGTTCATTGATTCATTCACGTAAGAAACAGTTACTAGGTTTTGACTTTATGTCAGGCACTATGCGAGGGCTGAGGATATGTAATCTTAGTCATGGTCTCCATTCTCCAGGAACTGGTTTAGGGGGAAGCAGAGATGCGAACAGATGAGAACAATCAGTGTAAGTGTTATGATGAGTGAGGCGTAGAGTTCTATGAGGCTCACGGAAAGGGACTGGGTGCCAGGGAATGGGTTCCGGAAGGAATGCCTGAGCTGATTCTTGAAAAGCATGGAGGCACTGGGAAGGTGAGAGGGCCTGTTGGGAAAGGTGGTTACAGACAGAAGGAGGAGGTACATAGGTCTGGAGCAAGAGGAGTTTGGAGTGCAGAGAGAAAGCAAAAACAAACACAACCAGGTCACCCTATCCCCTGGATTTTATCTCATAGACCAGTGTTTTCCCACATCCATTAGTAGTTCATGAATTCAACTAAGATATATAGAATAGGAAATATCAGAGTAGTAGTAAGAGTATGTTTTGGTTCATGAAACTTACATGTGCTGGACATACATGTTTGAGTGTGTGTGTGTGTGTGTGTGTGTGTGTATGTGAGATGTGTATATATGTATGCCTGTACTGAGTACAGGGATTTATGGTTAAAAAAAGTTTGAGGAACTCTGCTGTAGGCTGTAAGTGCCACTGGTTTCCACACACAGGGGTGACATGACTAGATTTGCATTTTAGCACAATTAAATGCAGTAAATGCATTCTACATAGCTGCAGTATGTAGAAATGGATTTAAGTGGCTGGAAAGCAGGATGGTGGCAAGTGCTAGAGCAGCCACTTTGTAAGATGAGGTAGGATCCACACGTTGTGAATGGCAGATGAGTTAGAAGGAGCATGGGTCTCTAATGATTGTGAACTACAGTACCAGCCCTGTACACCTATCCCGACTTCCAAGTGAGAGAGAAATTTGGGTTTGTAGTGACAGGCTGACTGATACTCTTTTTTATTTTTATTTATTTTTACTTTTTATTTAAATTTTAATTAGTTAACATACAGTGCAATATTGGTTTCAGAAGTAGAATTCAGTGATTCATCACTTACACACAACACCGAATGCTCATCATAACAAGTGCCTTATTTATTTATTTACTTACTTACTTAACATTTATTTATCTATTTTGAGAGAGAGAGAGCATACACACTCATGAGCAGGGAAGGACAGAGAGAGAGAGAGAGAGAGAGAGAGAGAGAGAACGAGCAGTCTCTGCACTGAGCGTGGGGCTCAATCTCAAAATGTGAGATCATGACTGAGTTGAAATCAAGAGTTGGATGCTTAGCCTTAAGATTGAGTCCCACCCAGGTACCCACAAGTGCCTTCTTTATTTTTTTTATTTTATTTTATTTTTTTTAACGTTTACTTATTTTTGAGTGACAGAGACAGAGTACAAGTGGGGGAGGGGCAGAGAAAGAGAGAGACACAGAATCCAAAGCAGGCTCCAGGCTCCGAGCTGTCAGCACTGAGCCCGACATGGGGCTCGAACCCACGAACTGCGAGATCATCACCTAAGCCAAAGTTGGACGCTTAACCGACTGAGCCACCCAGGCACCCCACAAATGCCTTCTTTAATACCCATCACCCATCTAGTCCATCTCCTACCCACCTCCCTCCATCAACCCTCAGTTTTTATCTATAGTCAAGAGTCTCCTGTGGTTTATTTCCCTCTCTCTTCTTCCCCCCCATACGTTCTTTTGTTTTGTTTCTTAAAATCTACATATGAGTGAAATCATATGGTACTTGTCTTTCTCTATTTTTCTTAGCATAATACATTCTAGCTCCATCCATGTCATTGCAAATGGCAAGATTTCATTCTTTTTGATGGCTGAGTAATATTCCGTTACATATACCACATCCTCTTTATTCATTCATCAGTTGATGGACATCTGGGCTCTTTCCATAGTTTGGCTATTGTTGATAATGCTGCTATAAACATCAGGATGCATGTTCCCCTTCCAATCTGTATTTTTGTATCCTATGGGTAAATACTTAGTAGTGCAATGCTGGATCGTAGGGTAATTCTATTTTTAGTTTTTTTCTATGTTTATTTCTTTTTTAGAGAGAGAGAGAAATAGAGAGGAAGCAAGGAAAGAGTAGAGAGAGAAGGAGACACAGAATCCGAAGCAGGTTCCAGGCTCTGAACTGTCAGCACAGAGCCCAAAGTTGGGCCCTAACTCATGAACTGCAAGATCATGACCTGAGCTGAAGTCAGATGTAAACCAACTGAGCCACCCCGGCACCTTTATTTTTAGTTTTTTGGGGAACCTCCATACTGCTTTCCAGAGTGGCTGCACCAGTTTGCATTCCCACCAACAGTACAACAGAGGGTTCCCCTTTCTCCACATCCTCGCCAACACCTATTGTTTCCTGTGTTGTTAATTGACAGGCTAATCAATATTCTTAACTATTATGCCTGCCTATGACAGATGGCCCATGATAATCCCTACCTCCTAACATTCACACTTCTGGGTAATCCCCCCCTCACTTGATTATGAGGCGGGACCTGTGATTTGCTTCTAACCAGTAGAATATGCAAGATGAATAGCTTACTATTCAAGAATACTATCCATGAATATTATTATCCATGAATAGATACTACTGAAGATTCTGACTACCAAGTCTTGCTATCAAAGTTTCACCTTTGCCAGTTTTGACAAAGCAAGTTGGTATGTTATGAGCTGTCCTGTGGAGAGGCTTGGATAACAAACAACTGGAGGGAGCCTCTGGCTGACAGCCAGCAAGGAATTAAGGCTCTCAGTCCAACTGCCTTCAAAGAGCTGAATCCTGCCAACAACCATGTGAGCTTGGAGGTGGATCTTTCCCAGTCAGGTTTTCAGATGAGACTCCAGTCCTGGCCAACACCTTGCTTGAAGCCTCATGAGACACTTTGAAGTAGAGGACCCAGGTGAACTGTGCCTGGATTTCTGACCCACAGAAAAGTATATTGTCTTGACCTAAAATTGAGTTTATTTGGGAATGGCAGAGGAATACAACTTGGGAAATGCAAGCTACAAGCTGGTCCAGTCAGCATCTGGGGGGAATATTTAAATATTTATGGGCAAGGAGTGCAATGAGGGGGAGGTTGAACTAGAGTCCAAGCACTAAGTTCACTGGCTTGAGAATGGGGAGAGATTCTTGTAGGATGTTCATTGGTGAGGCATTAAGTCTTGGTCTTGGGTAAATCAGGCATTTAATGGAAATCAGTCTTTTGGTTCTTAAGTTCCGTTCTTCCGAGGGTACATTCTTGAGATTCTCCATTTCATATCTTCTGGTTCCATTTAAGATTGAAATCCTTTCACACTGGCAATGAAATTAGATATATAGCTGAAGCAGTTTCTTTCTTTCTTTTATTTAAAGTTTATTTATTTTGACAGAGAGAGAGAGAGAGTGAGAGGGAGAGAGAGACAGCACATGAGCAGGGGAGAGGGGGAGAGAGAGAGAGAGAGAGAGAGAGAGAAGAGAGAGAGAATCCCAAGCAGGCTCTGCACTATCAGCACAGAGTCTGATGTGGGGCTCGAACTCACAAACCATGAGATCATGACCTGAGCCAAAACCAAGAGTTGGAGGCTTAACCGACCAAGCCCCCCAGGCACTCCATGGCTGAAGCAGTTTCTCAGCAAAGTGTTGGAGAAGCAGACTGGTTCTTCCTGACAACTCACAGTAAAATTCAAGAAGAGAGAAATGACTTAAAGATGGAATCGTTAATCAAAAAAGGAATCAGAACTCAAATATTTGGAAAATTCTCCATCTGTTCCTGTTGAAAAGGAGAAAGCTGTTTGGGAGAGAATAGTAGGGTGTGGCAAAGTGACATTGGCTAAGGAGATTAGCGTTGATCAGCTAGGTGACTGGAAGCCAGGTGCTACTCTCTAGGACAATGGAGGAATGCCGAAAGCTTCTCTCAATGTGATTCAAAGATCATCAGGCCTACCATTTCCACATAGATCCAGAGTGGAAGGGCAGAGGGGAGCAGTTTCAAAAGAGGGGTTGCTGGTATTTGCAGGAGCTCAGTGTGGGCTGCTGGGCAGTGCCTCACCTCACACTGTGTGACTGCAACTGCACTCCCCAACCATGCTCCTTAGTCAGCCGCCTCAGGTAAGAAGCCAGTGGGCCCAGGTGCAGTGTGGGCTAAATCTGCCTCCTGAGAAGGAGAGTGCAGGCAGCAAGCTCTGGTGGTGTTTGCACTGCCTGCAGTGTGTACAGTTGTTCAGGACATGGCTGCCTTCAACTATATTTCAAAAGAGGACCCTGGGGCCTAAAAGTGGTGCCCAGGGGGGCCATGGCAGGTGAGGCCACCCAAAGCCATGGGAGTAGAGCCGTTGGGAGCCTTGGGGCTCAATTTCTGCCCAAAAAAGCTGGAGGCCAGGACCACTATCCCAGTGTATCTGGAGGGTAGAGCATCAAGCCAAAGGTTATTCTTTAGTCTCAAGGTCTAATGGAATTTGTCTCATTGGGATTTGGACTTACTCTGGACCTCACTCCTTTCTTCTTTCCTATTTCTCCCTTTTGGAATGGGAAAGTCTGTCCTGGGCCTGTCCCACCAGCTCGTGTTTGGGGAGCACACGGTATGTTTGGCTTTGCGGGCCAGTAGCTGGAGAGGAATTTACCTCAAGATGAATCTTGAGTCTCACCCGTAACTGATTTAGATAATATTTATTTATATTTATTTATTATGACTTTTAAAAATTTTTTTAACTTAGGATCCATGCGTCACCTGGGGCTTGAACTCATGACCCTGAGATCAAGAGTCCCACATTCTACTGAGTAAGCCAGCCAGGCACCCCTGATTTAGATGATATTTAGATGAGATTTTGGAGTTTAGAGTTGACGCCATGCGAGAAGGACATGGATTTTGGGGGGCCAAGCGTAGAATGTTGCAGACCGAATGCTTGCGTCCCCTCTAAATTTATATGTTGGAAACCCAACCCCCAAAGTGATGGTATTTGGAGGTGGGGACTTTGGGAGGTGATTAGGTAATGAGGGTGGAGTGCTCATGACTGGTATTGGTGTCCTCATAAAGACCTCAGAGATCTCCCTCTCCTCTTCTGCCACGTGAGGACACAGCAAGAAGACCGCGGTCAATGAACTAGGAAGCTAGCTCTTACCAGGCACTGAATCTGCTGGTGACTTGATCTTGAACTGCTCAGGCTCTGGAAACGTAAGAAATAAATTTCTGTTGTTTATAAGCCATCTAGTCTATGGCATTTTTGTTACAGCAGCCCAGACGTACCTAGACATGAAGGTTGGAAAGAAATGAAACCTCCATCAGTGGGAAATGGATGAACTGTGTTATGCAATGGCAGCAATTAAAATGAATGAACTAACTCTCCATGTGTAAACATGCGTAAGCCTCATTGTTGTCTTATTTTGAGAAATTGCCACCCAGCCTTCAGCAACCACCACCCTGATCAGTCAGCAGCCATCCACATTGAGGCAAGACCCTCTGCCAGCAAAATGATTATGGCTTGCTGAAAACTCACCTTTTAGTAATAAAGGATCTTTGAATTAAGGTATGTACATGTTCTTTTTTAAGATACAAGGCTATTGCACAGTTAAAAGATTCTAGTATACATATAAGTTTTATATGCACTGGGGAGCCAAAAATTTAATGTGACTTGCTTTACTGTGATATTTGCTTTATTGTGGTGTTCTGGAACCAAACCCACAATATCTCCAAGGTATGACTATATAACTATAATTCTCACGTATATTGTAATGTTTAAACACAACGACGTGTTTATTTGTCATGAAGGCATAAATCCAGGCACAGATCAAGAGGGAAGAAACAGTACAAAACTTACGTGATTGCTGTCCTTACTTATTTCTTTGTGACTGCACTGTCAGATAGTGAGAACAGATAACGGGTGAGCTGAGGGAAAGGGACAGAGATGAGGTTGAATAAGGGCTGAAGACTTTTGTCTTCATTGTAGCCGTCAGAGAGGGCTTTTTGGAAATGTGAAATTTGTGGAGGGATTTGAGAAAGGAGTGAGGCAGCCTGGTGAACATAAGGAGAGGCTATCACGGAGAACTAGATGATGAACAGTTTGCTTGCGTAGTTAACCATTTAGGAGTGATTCATATAAGCCATCATTTATATACATAAATCACAAAGAAGACCTAAAATGTACCAGAGAAACAAGAGAGAAGAGAGGAAATAGAATTTGCCTCCCAAGCCCATCACTCTCAATTTCCTACAGTTGAAGTAAAACAGGACACAGCAAAAAAAAAAAACAAAAAACAAAAAACAAAAAACAGGCAAGAAAAGAATTCTGGAACCGGGGGTAGCGGTCTAGAGTGACTTGTATCTTCTTGGAAGGGGAAATAGGACCCCAGATGCACCGCTCCTTTTCCCATTCAGACTTTAAATGTGTTGTGGTTGGGGTTGCTTGGCACAGCACTGCCTTCTACAAACAGAAAACCTGATTACAAGCTGCTCTCCCTCCATGACATGCCACCTGCATTGTAGCATGCTTCGGTGGTGAAATCATAAGGTGACATGGTTTTAAGTTCGGTAGAAAATGTTCTGCGTGTCACAAATGAAGTAACTTGCCAACATTTGCTGGAGTAATTCACATTTGGTTGTGTGTTCCTCTACTAAATGTAAGGTCCTAGAAAAGTTAGGTGAAAGGTGTGTTGCAAATGTATTAGCATCTCGCCGAGGATATGCGATGACTGACTGCAGTGCTCAATGAAAATACTATTACTGCAGCTATCACGGAGGGCTATACATTCATTCATTGAGTTACATACCCACAACACTCCAGAGTGTTACAAATCTACTTAACAGCCTTGAGTCCTGGGTTTCCTGTTCATATTTCTAAATTAGCATAAAGAAATACAAAATCATAAGCAAGGAGAATCCCCACAGGCGACTGCCAAGAGGTTCTGTGTTTATTTTGGCGTACATAAGAAATATTTTGAATTCCCCAAATGTAGAGCCGTTCTTTTCATTAAGAATATGTGATTAAGTGAGGCTGGCCTAATAGCTTTGGTCTTTAAAGAGTGTCTCACTTCTAATGGGAGCACTGAAGCAGAAGTATAGTCAGTTCATGAATAAAATAGAGCAAAAGGCTCATTTGGGCTGGATATGGTAGAAACATAGGTATAAGGGTCTTCGTTTCCTTCTCTTGTCTATTACCTCCTCGTGTTACATGTGAGAAAAGGCAACATCAGAGAGAAAAAATCCACCCTGAAAATCTATCTTTTCCCTCCTTCTCTTTGACTCACCAAGTCCCACTTTGTGAGGTCTCTGGTACCCCTTCCTTGCTTTTTCATCATTAACTTTTGTTCCCTCCCCACCTTGCTAAGAAGGGTAGGAGGGTAGCAAGTTAAAAAGCTGCCTTTCGGGGCGCCTGGGTGGCCCAGTCGGTTAAGCCTCCAACTTTGGGTCAGGTTATGATCTCATGGTTCATGAGTTTGAGCCCCGTGTTGGGCTCTGTGCTGACAGCTCGGAGCCTGGAGCCTGCTTCGGATTCTGTGTCTCCTTTCTGTCCCTCCCCTGCTCGTGCTCTGTCTCTCTCTCTCTCTCAAAAATAAATAAACATTTTTAAAAAGTTGAAAAAAAAAAAAAGAAGCTGTGTTTCTACGTATCTGAGAGAGGTCAGATTCCACACGAAGCTTGGGGTTCCAGCCAAACTGTGGTAGACAACTGTAAGCTCATCACCAGTGATTCTTACGGGCCACTGTAGGCAGAGGGTCCAACAGTGACGGTCGCTGTAGCAGAACTGGGCCTCTGCTCTTCACAGACCTGAGACACGGAGCACACGGCCATGGGATGACTGGTCTCGTGGCACGTAGGGCATCTGTTTAGTGAAGAACTCTCCCACTCCTCTGAGGCAGTTTCTTAAACCATTTGGACTGACATTCACAGCGGGAGATATAGTTCCCTTCACAATCCATATTTGTCAGTGTGCACCCATCAGGAAAAAAGAAACCAAAGGGAGTATTTCCACGGACAGAATTTCGCACAGGGAATTGATTAAACAGATGTTGGAGGGCCCAAAAAATTTAAAAGGAACACTGGAGTCACCATGTAAGTAATAACTGCAAAAAGCAGCTACTGCCTCTGGGGCCAGAGATCAAAGAGAGAAAAGGAGGGTGGGGTTCTCAGAACCCAGCAGCCTGAAAAGGGAGCCTGGAGGCAGAGGAGCCAGAGCCTGACTCCTGCTGCTAAGTCTGGGGTGGAGGGAGAGGAGGCACCAGGAGGCTAGTTCTAGAAGTGCAACTAGAAGGTGGAGACAGAAGTTCCGGCCACCAGGCCAAAAGGCAACCACTAGGGTGATGCTGACAGGCATAGTAAGCTAACAAGAAGGGACTCTGGGAGCAAGTGGCTTCCTGGTCTTCCAGCCTTGTGCACCCAGGAGTCAGAGGACAAGGGAGAAATGTGGGTTGTGGAGTTCGAGCTCCCCCAGCATGGAGCAGTGGAGAGAGGCTGGTGTGAAGCCCATTGATTGCCATATAGTACTTGACCAGGGCTATGTGAACACACTCTGCATTTCATTTCCTGTTGCTTCTGTTAGATTCTACTTTACTCTCCTCTATGTTACCCTAACACATTTTAAACATTAAAAAGCTGGACGGGATGCATTACATTGATTTTGTGACCTACGAAACTTGGCTCTGGGACCTAGTAGTGACTTTGAGGGTTGGAATTCAGCACCACTTACCTCCTGAACTCCTTCCATACCAAAAGTGACTTAGAGGAACTTCCTCCTAAGGTACCCACGCACCGAATACAAATGGGGGCCCATGCTTTTCTACAGGCTTCAGGGATATTTATATGAGGCTGTAAATGTCCTTTATAGCTCTCCTCTCCTATGGTAGGGGGAGAGCTACCATAGAGAAGGTTTAAGGAAGAAGAAAAGTTAAGGAGCCATCAATCAAAAATACCGTGTCCTTATATAAAAAGTATTATAAAGATGTATTTGGAAATACCCACAAATGTTCATCAGAGGAGTTTGAAATCTAGTAGGAGAAAAGACAAAGGCCAATGAGTAAATGATAAACGAGCTGCCACTAGGCAGTAGGGTTAGTTGTCAAAGTGGGTGATACAGGCAGGAAATTTTGTGAGTACAGAGCAGGCCAGTATGATTGTGAGCAGGAATGACCTGGAAAGGTTTCACGTAGAGGCCTGAGTTAGTTTTTGCAGAAACTAGGTAGAATTTAGGGTAGGGGGATAGCATCTCCTATAAATGAAGAGGGTGTATTGATTGAATGTTGGGAACTACTTCTACAGTTAAGGAGGAGGTAGAAGAGCTGGCGAATAACACACTGAAGTATGCTTTCAGGAGAACCAAAGTCATGAAAAACTAAGGAGGGTGGCCGGCAAAGTCAAATGCTGTAGCAGCCAAGACTGAGAACTGAGGGAAAATGTCTGACTCTGAACCAGATGTGCTAAGTCTCTCTTTTTTTTAAATTTAGTTTTAAAATATTTGAAAAAGTTTTTGTTTTTTAGAGAGAGAGAGCATGCTAGTGGGGGAGAGAGGCGGGGGAGAGAGAGAGGGAGAGAGAGGGGAGAGAGAGAGAGAGAGAGAGAGAGAGAGAGAGAGAGAGAGAATCTTAAGCAGGCTCCACACTTAGTGCAAGTCCAATGCAGGATTCGATCGCCACAACCCTGGGATCATGACAGAGCTGAAATCAAGAGTTTAAGGCTCAACCCATTGAGCCACCCAGGCACCCCAGATGTGCTAAGTCTCTTTAATGAGGGCGGTGGCTCAGGACCGTATTGTCTGTAGATTAATCTGTCATTACTTGCAGATTTGCACAGTGTGTTTATTACTTGAAATGATCCAAAGTCTCCAGTGAAAATAACAGACCATTATTGTCAGTCCTCATTCCTTCCTGGCTGTCCATAGCCATGCTAGGTTTTCTAAGGCCATGCTTCAGGAGTTCATGGTCTTCCTTGGTGTGACCATCCTCCTTCGGCTTATGTTAAGGCAGCTGTTGGTTTTCACTGCTGTCATCATTCTCCCCAAGTGGCTTGTCCTGCTGAGCTGTTTCTCTGGGATCTTGACTTGCCCTAAACAAGCAGGGTTATGCATTGGGACCTTGCATTTGCAGACTTCTTCATGGCTGTCGATTGCACTACGACCCTGGCCAGCTGCCTTGTAAATGCAAGTGACTGGTCACAAGGGAAATCAGATGAGGGCTAGCTGGATCAGGTGAACCTATCATCCCTACTACAAAAACATGTGTTCAGGCAATAGCAGATCAGTATTATCTTCTCCGGGAGTAAAGGAGACTCTATTTATATGCTCATTATATATGCAGAGTTGTGATCAAATTGCTAGAGGTGACAAGTCCAGGTGTTGCTTCTATAAGGATGTCACTATTGCTATTAAGTATTAACTCAGATTTTGTTCTGGATTTTATTGCCTGAATGCTGTCATTTCTTCTGAATAATGTAAGCTATGATTGTGGAGGCCTGAATTTCTTTTCTTTCTTCCAACACAGCAAATTCCAGCTACTATCAATTGCTTCCTCATTTATACTAAGCAGTTTTCATAATTGAACCCACTATGCAGGTAGCCCAGATGGGTCAGGTGTATAAGCTTTTTTTTTTTTTTAATCCAAGTTAGTTAACATATAGTGTAATGATGGTTTCAAGAATAGAATTTAGTAATTCACCACTTACATATAACACCCAGTGCTCATCCCAGCTAGTGCCCTCCTTAATGCCCATCACCCGTTTAGCCCATCTGCCCAACCTACACCCCTCCAGCAACCCTCAGTTAGTTCTCTGTATTTAAGGGTCTCTTATGGTTTGTCTCCCTCTCCGTTTTTATCTTGTTTTTGCTTCCCTTCCCCTATATTCATCTGTTTTGTTTCTTAAATTCCACATGAGTGAAATCATATGACATTTGTCTTTCTCTGACTTATTTCACTTAGCATAATACATTCTAGTTGCACCCATGTTGTTGCAAATGGCAAGATTTCATTCTTTTTGATCACTGAGTAATATTCCATTACATATATACACCATATCTTCTTTACCCATTCATCCGTTGATGGACATTTGGGCTCTTTCCATACTTTGGCTATTGTCGATTGTGCCGCTATAAACATCGGGGTGCATGTGCCCCTTCAAATCAGCATTTTTGTATCCTTTGGATAAATACTTAGGAGTGGAATTGCTGGGTTGTAGGGTAATTCTACTTCTAATTTTTTTGAGGAACCTCCATACTGTTTTCCAGAGTGGCTGCACTCCCACCAGTTTGCATTCCCACCAGTGCAGGAGGGTTCCTCTTTTGCTGAACCCTTGCCAACATCTGCTGTTGCCTGAATTGTTAATTTTAGCCATTCTGACAGGTGTGAGGTGGTATCTCATTGTAGTTTTGATTTGTATTTCCCTGATGATGAGTGATGTTGACCATCTATTCACGTGACTGTTAGCCATCTGGATATCTTCTTTGGAAAAGTGTCTATTCATGTCTTTTGCCCATTTCTTCACTGGATTATGTGTTTTTTGGTTGTTGAGTTTGATAAGTTTTTTATAGATTTGGATACTAACCCTTTAGCTGATATGTCATTTGCAAATATCTTCTCCCGTTCCATCGGTGCCTTTTACTTCTGCTGATTGTTTCCTTCGCTGTGCAGAAGCTTTTTGTCTTGATGAGATCCCAATAGTTCATTTTTGCTTTTGTTTTTGCACAAGCTTAATATTTATTGAGTACACTGTGGACCGAATCAAGTGGAATATGCAGACATATACTGTGTTGCAACATATGCTTTTAATAGCTGGCACTAGAGTTCCTCTTGGGAAAAATATTTTGTGTAGGAAAACACTTTGATAAACAGTTTAGGAAGGGGAGGTGGTCCTGAAGGTAAAGATTAGGAGAAAGGGATAACTAAAAGTAGTGTATAAAGAGAGAAAAGAGGAAGGGAAAGGGATGGGAACAGGAAGATGCAGATTAGTGGGGAGTTTCAATTTATGCTGAGAAAGGATGGGGGTTGGTGGATACCAATGCCATTGTGATACTTGAAGACCTTTCAAGACCATGGAATTCTAACTTTAGGCTATTTGCATCCTTCATTTAAAACCCCTTAGTTGCTCCAAACCTTCAGAGGAGCCTGCTATACCCAAACAACCAAAGAAAATGGTTTGATTCCCACACTGTGTCAGCAGGAAAGAAAAGAGCTGCAGAAGGTGAGATGTGAGAGAGTCCATGTGTTCAGAGAAAGCAAGAACTCAGAGCCAGAAGTGACCCTGTGATGGTAAGCTACCCACTCCACCTCCCCCCACCCCCCCAGAATGTACAGTCTTGGAGAAAACATTGGCCTTTCCACAGGAAGTGGAAAAGGGACTTGAGTCAATTTCAACAAAATTTCTGTGGACAAGATGACCTCGACTGAGAACTGGATGACATATACAGTAGCTTGCTATTTACAATCATAATTTCTCAAGGGATGTTTATTGGTAGACAATGACAGGGGTCAGTAATTTCCCCCATTTACTTAAATCTCTAGGTCTCATTTTCCTCATCTGCAAAATCTGGAGATTGGATGGAGAATATCTCTGTGGTCTCTATTAGAGTCTACAGCTGTAATAATCACCTTATAGAGGCAGAGAACAAATTGGTGGTTGCCAGAGGTGGGGGGGTGGGGGGGTGGAGCAAAATGGGTGAAGGGGGTCAGAGAGTACAAATTTTGTTATACAATAAATAATTCCTGGGGATGTAATGTACAGCATGACTATAGTTAATGGCACTGTATTGTATATTTGAAAGTTGTGAAGGCAGACCTTAAAAGCATATTTTTACATTCTTTTTTTTTTTTTGAGGTACATTCACACAGAGTGAAATGCACAGATTTTACCTGAAACATTCCATCAGTTTTGAGAAATGCATGGATCTCTGTAACCCAAACTGTATGCAAGATATACATCTTCTCCATCGCTACAGAAAATTCCCTCTTCAGGGGTGCCTGGGTGGTTCAGTCTGTTGAGCATCTGACTCTTGATTTCCACTCAGGTCATGAGATGGAGCCCCACATCTGGCTCTGCACTGAGCTGGGAGCCCGCTCAAGATTCTCTCTGTCCCCATGTTTATAGCAGCACTATCTACAATAACCAATATATGGAAAGAAACCAAATGTCCATCAATGGATGAATGGATAAAGAATATGCGGTATATGTGTGTGTGTGTGTACTGTATATATATGTGTGTGTGTGTGTGTGTGTATATATAATATATATAATGGAGTATTACTCAGCAACCAAAGAGAGTGAAATCTTACCATTTGCAACTACATGGATGGAACTAGAGGGTATTATGCTAAGCGAAATTAGTCAGAGAAAGACATATCATATGACTTCACTCATATGAGGACTTTAAGGTACAAACAGATGAACATAAGGGAAGGGAAGCAAAAATAATATAAAAACAGGGAGGGGGACAAAAACATAAGAGACTCTTAAATACAGAGAATTACTGGAGGGGTTGTGGGAGGGGGGTGGCTAAATGGGTAAGGGGTATTAAGGAATCTACTGTTGAAATCGTTGCACTATATGCTAACTTGGATGTAAATAAAAAAAATAATAAGATTCTCTCTGTCCCTTTCTTTCTCTGCCCCTCCCAACCTCCTCTTAAAAAAAAAAAAAAATTCCCACCCTCACCTCCAGGCCACTACTCTTCTGATTCTTATCATGAAGGATTAAATAACTAAGATTGAAAAGTTATTGTTAAATGCCAGTCTTTGTTTTATAGTGCTTCATCAGTATTGCTTTTTACTTCTCACAAGCACGGTGAGCTGGATACTATCTGCATTTTGCATATCAAAACTTTCAGCATCACAGCGGGTAAATAAATTGCCCCGGGGTTACAATTGGGGCAGGACGTGAACCAAGACGCAGGTTTTATAAGCCCCTGCGCTGAACCTCAGTTTCTACTACACTGCATCTCTGAGGTGGGTCACGGAGAGTCCACAAACGATCGCCTAAGAAATATGACACATGGGAAATTCAGCTGAAATCAACGCCACCTACAAGTTCTCAAACCTGAATAATCCTAAAGGCTGTAAGCATTACATTTTACTAACGGATTCATTTCTATCCCACTCCTCAGAAAGTGGCGGAAAGGTGTGAAAGACTGCAAATTCGATTTTCCAGATGAAAAGCCCCGAAAGGGTGGCTTCGGTTCCAACCCCGCCCCGCGGCGGAGGCAGCGGGCGATGCCCGCAGAGGCGGCGGGGGAGGGGCCGGACCAGACGACCTTTAAAGAGCCGGGCGCTGAGCCGCCGGGGCGCTCCTTCCTCTGACGCCACAGGCATCCTCTCAGAATAGAGCGGGCACCAACGCGCTCCGCCGACGGCACAGGACACGCGTCATGCCAAAGGGATTGGACGCTGCCGCAGCAGGGCTCATCCGGCCGTACCGAGTCAATTAGTCACTCGCCCTCTTCAATGTCACAGTCTCCCTCCTCTATGCGAAGCACCCGGGTGGGGTTCCCAGACTCCTCCCCCGAGTTGTCTTGGAGTCCCCGCGCGCCCCCCACCGCTCGGTCCGCGGCTGCTATGGCAACCGTACGCCGCCGCCGCCTCTTCACGCACGACGGGAACTAACGGACTCCCCGGCGGCTGTGGCGGCGGCCTGTATCCCACCCCCACCCGGACCGCATCCCCAGCCCCCCGCCGACCTGCGGCGCCTAGGTAATGAACCTGAGGGAGACCGACGCGGGCAGGGGAGCAGGTGGTAGGGTGTTCAGGTTGACAGCCCCACCCGATCTGCCGCCGCCAGGGCAGTGCAGCGGTCCTGGGGCGCTGGGAGGGGAGGAGGAGAGTAGTGGGAGCTCGAGGCTCGCGGGGCATTGTGGGGATCGTAGTTTAGCGGCTGCACGGGCTTTCGGCCTTGGCCGGGTGGCCTGGACCGGCGAACTACAAAGCCCGGCGGCCCCAACCGCTGGCAAAGACCGATAAACTTTGAGCGGACCCGGCGAGAAAAAAAAAATCTGTCTTTGCGGTGCAGGGGCTCTTGGGTGGTCGCGGAACTGGGCTCTACGCTGGGAAAGGGAAGTGGAGGTGAGACTCGGGCTGCCGGCCGTTTTGCCCGCCTCGGCTGACAGCTATCAGCCCCACCCCGGCTGGGCTGGGCCACCGCCCCGCGTAGTCTCAGGGATGAGCAGCCACCCCCGCTGCAGGGCCTCGGGCCTGCGGCGCCTCTGACCCTCCCAGGTTGCTGCCTCTCGGGGCCGAACCGTATGTATGGCACACATTTGATGCGAGACCTGAGAAACTATTTTTTATAAAGCAGGACGTTCTCCTTTTCCTGATAACGTGTATTTCTAGGCTTTTATTTATGTTTATTCTGAAGCAGCTCAGAGATGTTTGCATATTAAGCCCAAATTAACTGTTACTCAAAGGGCATTGATGTGTGAAGGTCAAGTGTAGAAGTAGAGACCATGCTTTCATATAGGAGTATCTTTTTTTAATAACCGTTTTGCCTATTGCATTTTATTTATTGAGGGTTAAGATTGCAAAATGAGTTCCCCCACATTACCACTTACTAGCTTGAACGCTGGCTACCCATATTTTGATTCTATTTTGAACATTAGTTTAACTTTAAACTACTGGAATTTTTAAAGCACAGACTTGTCTTTTCATTCTTAATTTTTTTAAGCTGTGGGTAATAATTATTTTCTTTGGCTAGTTCCGTATTCTTCAGAATTTCTCAGGAGCATGTTTTCAGAATGTAAATTGCCAAACAAAACAAAATGAAACAACAACTCTGCAATACACCTTAGTCCTTAGGGTTGGCTTAGCTCCTAGTGGTAAGGAAACTGACACAGATTTAGAAAACCTTTAAAATGTTTTCAACAGGTAGATAACCATCCTAGAAATTTGGTATTTTATAGCATGTAGAAAAATTGATAGTGCTGCGGGTTTATTTTGTGTGTGGGTTTTAAACAAGAAAACAACACGAGGCTACTACAAAAATCCTGTTTTCCTTAATTAAAATGCGGCTGGCCTGTAAATTTTACTTAAATTACTGATTTTGTACAAGGAGATAGAAAGTAAATCTGGTAAGACCATTAGAAAAAAATTTGAGGCCTTATGGTATACACTATAGGGATTGGAAGTGTTTTATTTATTCATTCAAGCTTTGTTAAAGAACCTATTGCGGACCATATGCCAAATAGTGGGAATAAAAAGATGATAGAAGACAGTCTGTGTTCTGTATGGGCAAACAGTCAAGTCATCACAATAGGTTAATGGAAATAGGTGCAAGTTGGTATCGGAGACCGAGTGGGAATAAATCGTAATACAACAGTAACATTTATTGAATACTTAATCTCAGCAAGGCACTGTGCATTATTTTGTGTGTAGTCCATTATTTAATCCTCTTAAAAAATCCCTAACTACTGTTATTCAGAGATGAGGAAACAGGCTTAAAGATTTTTGTCCAGAGTCGTAGCTGAAAAGGTTTGAACCTGGGATTTCAACCCAGGTGGGTCTAACTCAGATATCTAAGTCATCATGTCAACCACGGATGCTGTTCTGTGTACCCAGTGGTAGAAACATCCTGACTCAAAGGAGATCAGGGGAAGTTTCCAGTGTGGTGCAACATTTGACCAGTGTTAAAGAAAGTTGAGTAGGCTTTCACTGGAGAGAAGTTGAGGAAAGTCACTCTAGGCAAATGGTACAACAAAAGCAAAGGATAGATTTGAGTGTTTTGTTTGGGGAACCCTAGATCATTCTGATGCACAAATCCCAGACTGTGTGCAGTATAGTGGTGGGAGGGGCCAGATCTTAAAGTACTTGGTACCCTGATAGTCTAGAGGTGTTTTCCTTTTTCAACATGTGGCAACCATTGAAGAATTTCAGATAGAGGTGGTGTTATTGGGTTTGTATTTTAGAAAGCTAACTCCCGCTGAAGTGTGGAGGGACCCAGGAGAGGAGGGGAGATTAGAGTCGTATAGGGACACCAGTTTTAGGGGAAAAAAATAACAGTGGAAAAGTGAAGAGAGTCTGAATGAAGCAGCTGGAGTTATGGAAAGACAGGGCTTATAGAAGTATTGAAGGGATAAAATTGGTACGATTTAAGTTGGGGGCTAGACAGATTTGGAACCTTAAGACAAATGGTTCCTAGTTTTCTGCCTAGGATGTCTAGTAAAAGCATTTATTGGGAGGAGGAGCAGGGTTTTGTTGGGGTGAAAGATAAAGATCAGTTTTGAGTATTCATTCAAAGTTCTTGTGGGGTATTCAGGTAAGGATGCATTTGGATCTGGAGTTCGGGAGAGTTCAGGGCTGGAGGTGGGGATTTGCATGTACAAAAGCAGTTGAAATTGTAGGAGAGAATGGGTGAGCTCACATAGGAGGAATATATAGAAACGAAAAAAGAAACGTTTGAATAAGTTTGGGAAGCAGCAGTATTTATGGTGTGTGTGTGTGTGTGTGTGTGTGTGTGAGGAGGGGAGGTAGGACCATGTTTGAAAGCAAGTGGGAGAAATGCCCACAAATGAGACTGAGAGATTGGGAGGCAGAGAAAGAGAAGACTGAGCGAGCATGCATAACAAATGACAAAGGAGAGGTAAGTTAGAAGCAGGAATGGTCCAGAGTATCATGTGTCTTGGAGAGGGCAAGTAAGGTCAAGATTGAAACGTGCCCAGTGGATTTGGTGACTACAAATCACTTCTAAACTTCGCAAAAATGAGGAAGAGGAATGTGAGCATAAGCTACTTCAAAAAAACATTTACTTTTTCTAAAGTAATACATATACAAAAGAAAATAGAATGATGAACCCCATGTAGTCATCACCTAGCTTGAAGAATGAGCACATAACCAATTTTGTTTCATCTATAGCCCCTGCCCCCAGCTGGATTATTTTTTAAATTTTTAATTAATTTTTATGTTTTTGGATTGTTTTAAAGCTAAACTCAGGTATCCTATCTTTTTATCTGTAATTATTTTCAATATATATCTTTTAAGGATTCTTGGGGTGCCTGGCTGGCTTACCTGGTAGAGAGCATGACTCTTGGCCTCAGGGTAGTGAGTTCGAGCCCCACGTTGGATGTTGAGATTACTTAAATAAACAAAAAAAAATTTAAGGATTCTTTTTAAAAAACTGCAATACTATCCTAATTAAAAGAAATGGACAGTATTTCCTTAATATAAAATCCCCAAGCACACTTTTCTTTAAAGAAGTTTGACTCTTGGGGTGCCTGAGTGGCTCAGTTGGTTGAGCCTCTGAATTCGGCCCAGGTCATGATCTCGTGGTTTATGAGTTCGAGCCCTGCATCGGGCTGTGTGCTGACAGCTTAGAGCCTGGAGACTGCTTCGGATTCTGTGTCTCCCTCTCTCTCTGCCCCTCCTCCACGCACACTCTGTCTCTCAAAACCAACTAACTAACTAAATAACAATTTTAAAGACGTTTGACTCTGAAGAAAAGGATAAGGCAGTAACTGAAAAAGGTTTGTAGGTTTTTTTTTTTTCTTTAAAGCTTTCTTCTTAAACCTTTAAAGCTATTAGGGAAAGAGCCAATAAAGAGGAAATGTTTGAAGATTAGGAGATGAGAGAAAGGAGATAGCTGATTGATCTATCTCTGAAAATGCAGGAAATGATGGGATGAGCAGAATTGGAAGAATTAGTCTAGAATTAGTTTGTTAAATTTTTTAAGTATCAACTAAGTGCTAGCTGTGATCCTAGGCAGTGTGCTAGTGTAGACAGTAGGACAAAGAAGTGAGGATAGATAGGGATATTTATAGGTTGGGTGGTAAAAGGTTAGAGGGTTCAAAGTTTATGTTCTCTAAGAGGTGGAAAGGAATCAAGGTCAATTGATGAGGGGCGCCTGGGTGTCTCAGTTGGTTAAGCGTCTGATTTCGGCTCAGGTCATGATCTCATGGTTTGTGGGTTTGAGCCCCGCATCAGGCTCTGTGCTGACAGCTAGCTCAGAGCCTGGAGCCTGTCTTCGGATTTTGTGTCTCCCTCTCTGCCCCTCCCCTGCTCATGCTGTCTCTCTCTCTCAAAAATAAATAAAAACATTAAAAAAAAAAAGGTCAATTGATGAGAGGAGATGGAGGGTTAAGAAAGGAGAATGGTGGAGCTTTGGAATAGCCACTGAGCTAGGACAAGTTAAGAATGGTTTCACTGAGATTAGAATTCAGTAATTTTCAATGACAGCAAAACACAAGGCTGTGTGATTTTTTTCCCCCTTAAATTTTGATTTACTATAGGAGAACTTAAAATATAGAGACCAATAGCCTCATGTGTTACTAAAGAGAAGAGAATCCAGGCCAAGAATTTAGATTGACTATTCCTCAACAACTTGAGATTTATTCATTTAACTATAATTATTATCTATTTCATGTAAATATCACAGTAAATAGCCCTTACGGATCCTTTGGATTAATACTTTGATTTTCTGAGTATGTATAGTGATATTCTTTTATAGAGAACATTTCTCCAAGGATTGTTTACTGAGTGTGATATCGTAGAAGGGGCCAGCTATATCTGTTGTCCAGTTGGAACTACAACTGATTTTCTGTGTAATCACAGACAAATTTCCAAACCTGTGCCCTTGTTAAAAAAAGATGTTAATGCTACTTTATAGGATTTTTGGGAAGATTCGACAGTTTAATGGAGGTAAACCCTAAGTGCTCAGTAACTGAAGGCCTTCCTCTTCCCTTTCTCCCCCTTCAGAACAATGCGCCAGGATTGTCAGTTCTGTTTGACAAGAGGCCGTGTTCTGTGACTTTACCTGACCATATTAAGCACGTAGATCAGGCAGTAGTTACAAAATAATGATTTGATCAATAAAAAGATTCATCAGTTATTCTTTTAAGTGAGGCTTCCTTAAATGCTATAACATGTCCTTTTATAGACCATTAATAGTAATAACATTTTTGCCTTGGTTTCATTTTCAAAGAAATTGGGAATTTCACTGCATGGTTTCAGATCCCAGTAGCTCTAAACTTCTTCAGTTGTCCGATTACATCTCATTTCTGGACTGATTTATATTATCATGTTACTAATTTTGAGCTTCTATTTGTAAATGGAAATATGTATATTTTAATGTACTCAGAATTTCTTTTTTTTTTTTAAGTTTATTTATTTATTTTGAGAGAGAGAGCAGGGAAGGGGCAGAGAGAGAGGAGAGAGAAAATCCCACGCAGGCTCTGCACTGTCAGTAGAGAACCTGATGCGGGGCTTGAACTCATGACCTGCTCTGAGATCATGACCTGAGCCGAAATCAGGAGTCAGATGCTTAAGCGACTGAGCCACCCAGGACTCATCATTATTTCAAACATTGTTTTCTCCTAGATATTTATATATGGTAGACCTAGTAAAAGAATTCCTTAGTATCCTTAGTACAAGTTAGGTGTATATAGGCATTAGCTAGATAAATTTAAGGCATAGATTATGAGTAGTTTAAAAAAAAAAGGAGTAGGTTTCTAAGGTGTTATTTAATCTCCACTAGATGTCTTTATGTTTCTTTTGCTATGGATTGTTTGATGAGGTCCTGTTTGAATGTATGGAGATGGAATAAATGACCTTTTGAGCCCCTTTCCAAATTTGTAATTCTTTTTTTTTTTTTTTTTTTTTAGAGGTAGGGAAGGGGAGAGAGAGGGAGAGAGAGAATGTCAAGCAGGCTCTGTGCTGTCAGTGCAGTGCCCGACGTGGGGCTCAATCTCATGAACCATGAAATCATGACCTGAGCCAAAACCGAGTCGGGTGCTTAACTGACTGAGCTGCCCAGGAGCCCCAATAAACATTACCTGCTGCTTCATATTTTAAAGAACTTAATACATGGGCAGAAATTATTATAATGGTTACAATGTGTTTGAGAAACATTTAAGCTCTTAGGATTATCTATTTAGATTCTTTTATTTTGTATGGGCAGTCATTTTTCTGTTTCCCAAGTATTTGATAAGGAGCTTAGGTAAGGAAACAAAAAGGCTTCATTGCTACAGACATTTTCCTGTTGTCTCTGAGTTTGTGATTACGTCATATTCTCAATTATTCATGGCAAGCTATAGTCCTTGAGAGAATAACCCATCATAAAGAGATGGGTATTGTGGCTTTCAAAGTTAACTGTTTTAGTGACTGGTGCTCAACATAGTAGGTCAATTTATTGCTATTAAAACATACTTCAAGATGCAATAATTGTGATTATGTGGTTTTATTTTAAATTGCTTGGATATATTGCTGTCATTTCATGAAGTAGACTGGACTTCAGTGATTTTGATAAACTTTAAAGAAAAGTTTATGTGTAGAGGCTGGATGGCGCACGTTGGTCGAATTCAGTGTGGTACAAACTGCTTAAATCTGATTTGTTTTGCTACTGCTGTTCTAACCAATGTTATTTTGTTTACATTGCTATATTGAGGCTGCTTCAGTGTTTCTAAAATAAATATCTAATTTCAGGAATTCACAACTCCTAGAAGAAAAAGGAGCATTATGAAAGAATGATGGAAGTGTGAGAATGAAAATAGTTTAAAACAAAAATTTTTTCTTAAACAGAAATTAGGTATCACTCACCTAAAAAATTTGTTTGAGAAAATGTTTTCTTTCCTATATAAAACTCATTAGTGTGGAGATAAGATAATTATATATTATGATTTTTATTAAAAAATTATTAGGGACATCCTAAGAAGTTTAGGGTTCTCGATATAAGTTAGTTTTTGGTTTTCCCAAATATATGCCTTAGTTTTGAGTATGAAATAAAAATCCAAGTGTGCTGGGAGAGAAAGCTGTGTGTGTGTGTGTGTGTGTGTGTGTGTGTATGTGTGTGTGTGTTGTGGGGGGGGATGGTAGTTTAAGGGAGAAAAGAGTGTGGTTGTAGATGTAGCTGGAGAGATTGGTTGGAACCAGGATTTTATTTGTTAAGTTTAGATCTGAGTCATAAAAGAGACAAGTCATAATTATCTAGGACCAGATGAAGCAAGGAATCTTCTTGGTCTGAGCATGAACTTGAACTGAGCTCTTCTTTCAGTCTAAGCATAAACCCTCCTTGAAGGTATTACTTGGATCATTCTGGATAGGGCAACATTACTGGATCAGTTCAGCAATAAATACTGCAAGAAGATGCTGAATTCATTTTTGAGTACATGATAGACTTAAAATAAGAGAAATATTGTCAAGTGTTAGACATTGCTTAAAACCTATCATGCTTTCTTTAGACTTAATCTGATGGTTTAAAAGTCCTAGAAACTTATAATTTATTTTAAAGGAGATTTTAAAGATTATGGATAAAAGTAACTAAAGTATGGTATAGCTTCTAGGAATTTATAATGAAAACTGAGTCAGTTAATTTCTTGTTATTTTTAAGGAAAAGTTAGCTGCCCTAAACATTTATATTAATGGTGAGTGTGGAGTAAAAATAATAGCTTACGTTGATTCAGTGCTCATTATATGCTAGGAATGATGCTAACGTATTATCATATTGAGTTTTTTTAACCTTATGATAAATATAATTTTCCCTGTTGTATAGATATAGAACTAAGGCCTAGAGAAATTACATGATTTGCCTGTAGTCATAACTAAAAATTTGTGGGACCTGGATTTACACTCAGGTATTTCTGTCTGAAAATTTTATATTGCCTTCACCCTTGAATAGTTAAGTTTGGTATACCATTCTAGGTTGCAACCTCCCCACCCCACTACCCCTTTAGCATTTTGAAAATATAATTTCAGTGTCTCCAGCCTTCCATTATTGATTTTGAAAAGTTAGTGGTCTTTTCTTTGTAGATTTTATATCATTTCTCTCTATTGCCTTTAGAATTCTTCAATTTTACTACATTGTCTCTAGGTGTGGACTTATTTATTTATAGAGAGTTACTGTGTTCCATAGATGGTGAAATTTCTTAGCCATTACAACCTGAACATTGCTTGTCTTTTTCCTTCTGGAATTCATAATAGACATATCATAGTCCATCTCTTACTGCATTTCTTATCTTTGTTTACTTATTCTGTGTCTATAAGCTAAATTCTGGGTGATTTCTTCAGCTTTGTCTTCTGGTTTCGCGCTTCTTTTTTCATCTGTGTCTAATTTGCCATTTCCTTAGTCCATTGAACTTTTGATTTCAATGACTCTAGATTTTTTAATGCCAGAAGCTTGTTTTGATTGTTCTTCTTATCTGCCTGTTCATTTCTAATGTATTGTTTCTGTGTTTTTAAGTATACTTATAGTAAATAATAGATTATGAAGTGCTTTAGATAATAACATTAATTCTGCTATATGTTGCATCGTTTGAGTCTCCCTCATGGTCGATTGTATTTTTTTGTTTCTTGAAGTTTTAGGTATAACCTCAGTGGAAATAGTATGAGGCCTACGTCAAGAATACATGCTGTACATTTGTGGTTTCTTCCCTGCGAAATGCCTGTGGAGAACTGATGAATAAATAACACATTTTAGTATATCCATATAATGAGTTACTACTCAGCAATAAGAAGCATATAAATTACGGATAAATGCAACAACTTGGTTGACTCTCAAAAGCATTATTCTAAATGAAAGAAGTCAAACAGCAGAATACACACTGAGTGATTCAATTTATGTCACATTCTAGAAAGACAAAATTACTGTGATACACAAACAGAAGAATACATCATGGGGGGGGGGTAGAAATTGACAGCAAAGTGGTAGGAAGGAATTTTCTGGCATGATGGAAATGTTCTATATGTCCATAGTAGTGGTGGCTGTGCAATTGTATATAAATTTTTCAAAAGAAATTAAACCGTATAATTAAAATTAGTGGATTCATTATATAAATTTATATCTCAATAAAACTGACTTAAAAAAAAAGGCAGAACTCATGAATGGTAACAGAAGTCAGAATAGTAATTGTCCTCGAGGAGAAGTACTAATTGGACAGGAAGGATCCTTCTGGGGTGCTGGAAATATTCTGTATCTTGATGTGGGTGTTATCTGGATACACCAGTGTTAAAATTCATTGAGCTGTACCTTTAAGACTTGTGTACTCCTGTATAAATTATATACTTCAATAAGAAAATACAAACGGAGAAAAACACTCTAGAGAAAGGTTAGAATATAAAGTTCTAACTTCAGGGAAAATCCTGAAGAAAATAGAGCCAGAGGATAAAGAGATGGAAAATGGGACAGAAAAGGTAAGATAATCAGAGGACCAACCTAGGAAGTCCAATAGCTGAAACTAGGTGTTCAGAAAGAGACAATAGAAAAAAATGGGAAGAAATCATCAGTGACATAATTCAGACATTTTTCTAAAATTGAAAAGCCTTAATTTCTGCTTTGAAGGAGTCCCACATAGACCCATTTCATTTTTTAAACAGTGTGTACAGTGTGCTCTTGGTTTTAGAGGTAGATTCCCTTGATTCATCACTTACAACACCCAGTGCTCATCCCGTCAAGTGCCCTCCTCCATGCCCATCACCCATTTTCCCCTCTCCCCCACCCCGCCATCCACCCTCAGTTTGTTCTCTGTATTTAAGAGTCTTTTATGGTTTGCCTCCCTCCCTCTGTGTTTGTATCTATTTTTCCCCCTTCCCTTCCTCCATGGTCTTCTGTTAAGTTTCTCAAGTTCCACATATGAGTGAAAACATATGATATCTGTCTTTCTGATTGACTTATTTCACTTAGCATAATACCCTCCAGTTCCTTCCATGTTGCTGCAAATGGCATGATTTCATTCTTTCCCATTGCCAAATAGTATTCCATTGTATATATAAACCACATCCTCTTTATCCACTCATCAGTTGATGGACATTTAGGCTCTTTCCATAATTTGGCTATTGTTGAAAGCACTGCTATAAACATTGGGGTATATGTGCCCCTGTGAATCAGCACTTCTGTAACCTTTCGATAAATTCCTAGCAGTGCAATTGCTGGGTCATAGGATAGTTCTATTTTTAATTTTTTGAGGAACCTCCACACTGTTTTCCAGAGCAGCTGCACCTGTTTGCATTCCCACCAACAGTGCAAGAGGGTTTCCGTTTCTCCACATTCGCGGCAGCATCTGTTGTTTTTGAGTTGTTCATTTTAGCCACTCTGACCATTGTGAGGTGGTATCTCAGTGTGGTTTTGATTTGTATTTCCCTGATGATGAGTGATGCCGAGTATCTTTTCATGTGTCTGTTGGCCATCTGGATGTTCTTTGGAAAAATGTCTACTCATGTCTTCTGCCCATTTCTTCACTGGATTATTTGTTTTTTCGGGTATTGAGTTCAGTAAGTTCTTTATAGATTTTGGATACTAGCCCTTTATCTGATATGTCATTTGCAAATATCTTTTCCCATTCCTTTGGTTGCCCTTTAGTTTTGTTGATTGTTTCCCTTGCAGTGCAGAAGCTTTTTATCTTGATGAAGTCCCAATAGTTCATTTTTGCTTTTAATTCCCTTGCTTTTAGAGACGTGTTGAGGAAGAAATTGCTGTGGCTGAGGTCAAAGAAGTTGTTGCCTCTTTTTTTCCTCTGGGATTTTGATGGTTTCCTGCCTCACATTTAGGTCTTTCATCCATTTTGAGTTTCTTTTTGTGTATGGTGTAAGAAAGTAGTCTAGTTTCATTTGCATGTTGCTGTCCAGTTCTTCCAGCACCATTTACTAAAGAGACTGTCTTTATTCCATTGGATACACTTTCCTGCTTTGTCAAAGATCAGTTGGCCATACACTTGTAGGTTCTCTATTCCATTGGTCCATGTGTCTGTTTGTGTGCCAGTACCATATTGCCTTGATGATTACAGCTTTGTAGTAGAGGCTAACGTCTGAGATTGTGATCCCGTCTGCTTTGTTTTTCTTTTTCAACAGTACTTTGGCTATTGAGTGTCTTTTGTGGTTCCATATAAATTTTAGGATTGTTTGTTCTAGCTTTGAGAAGAACGCCTGTGCAATTTTGATTGGGATTGCATTGAATATGTAGATTGCTTTGGGTAGTATTGACATTTTAACAATATTTCTTCTTCCAATCCATGAGCATGGAATGTTTTTCCATTTCTTTGTGTCTTCAATTTCTTGAAGTTTTCAATAGTTTTAGCACACAGATCTTTTATATCTTTGGTTAGGTTTATTCCTATGTATTTTATGGTTCTTGGTGCAATTGTAAATGGGATCAATTTCTTGATTCTTTTTCTGTTGCTTCATTATTGATGTACAGAAATGCAGTCGATTTCTGTACGTTGATTTTGTGTGCTGCGACTTTGCTGAATTCATGTATTAGTTTTAGCAGCTGTTTGGTGAAGTCATTCAGTTTTTCCATGTAGAGTATCACGTAATTTGTGAAAAGTGAAAGTTTGACTTTGTCTTTGCCAATTTTGATGCCTTTTATTTCATTTTGTTGTCTGATTGCTGAGGCTAGGACTTCCAACACTGTTAAACAACAGTGGTGAGAGTGGACATCCCTGTCATGTTCTTGATCTCGGGGAAAGCGCTCCGTTTTTCCCTATTGAGGATGATAATTAGCTGTGGGCTTTTCATATATGGCTTTTATGATGTTTAGGTATGTTCTTTCTATCCTGACTTTCTTGAGGGTTTTTATTAATAAAACGTTGTATTTTGTCAAATGCTTTTTATGCATCTATTGAGAGGATCATGTGGTTCTTATCCTTTCTTTTATTAATGTGATGTATCACGTTGATTGATTTGCGAATATTGAACCAGCCCTGCAGCCCAGGAATGAATCCCACTTGATCATGGTGAATAATTCTTTTTATATATTGTTGAATTTGATTTGCTAGTATCTTGTTGAGAATTTTTGCATCTGTGTTCATTAGGGATATTGGCCTGTAGTTCTCTTTTTTTGCTGGGTCTCTGTCTGGTTTGGGAATCAAGGTAATGCTGGCTTCATAGAATGAGTCTGGAAGTTTTCCTTCCATTTCTGTTTTATGGAACAGCTTGAGAAGGATAGGTATTAACTCTGCTTTAAATAGCCAGTAGAATTCCCCTGGGAAGCCATCTGGCCCAGGACTTTTATTGGTTGGGAGATTTTTGATAACTGATTCAATTTCTTTGCTGGATATGGGTCTGTTCAAATTTTCTATTTCTTCCCCTTTGAGTTTTAGTAGTGTGTGGGTATCTAGGAATTTGTCCATTTCTTCCAGGTTGTCCAGTTTGTTGGCATATAATTTTTCATAGTAGTCTCTGATTAATTGTATTTCTGAGGGATTGGTTGTGATAAGTCAAATTTCATTCATGATTTTAACTCATTAGGTCCTCTTTCTTTTCTTTTTGAGAAGTCTGGCTAGGGGTTTATAATTTTTGTTTATTTTTTTCAAAGAACCAGCTCTTAGTTTCATTGATCTGTTTTACTGTGGGTTTTTTTTTTCTTTGATTCTATATTGTTTATTTCTGCTCTAATCTTTATTGTTTCTCTTCTTCTTCTGGGTTTGGGGTTTCTTTGCTGTTCTTCTGTTTCCTTTAGGTGGTCTGTTAGATTTTGTATTTGGGATTTTTCTTGTTTCTCGAGATAGGCCTGGATTGCAATGCATGTTCCTCTTAGGACTGCCTTTGCTGCATCCCAAAGGGTTTGGACTGTCGTGTTTTAATTTTCATTTGTTTCCATATATTTTTAAACTTACTATTTAATTGCCTGGTTGACCCATTCATTCTTTAGTAGGATGTTCTTTAACCTCCATGCATTTAGAGGTTTTCCAAAGTTTTTCCTGTGGTTGATTTCAAGTTCCATAGGATTATGATCTGAAAATGTGCATGGTATGATCTCAATTCTTTTATATTTATTGAGGGCTGTTTTGTGACCCAGTATGTGATCTATCTTGGAGAATGTTCCATGTACAGAAGAATGTGTATTCTGCTGCTTTTGAATGAAAAGTTCTGAATATATCTGTCAAGTCCATCTGGTCTAGTATATCATTCAGGGCCATTTTTTTCTGTATTGATTTTCTGCCTAGATGATCTGTCCAGTGCTGTAAGTGGGGTATTAAAGTCCCCTGGAATTACCACATAAGATTGCTTATGTTTGTGATTAATTGTTTTATATATTGAGTGCTTTCAAATTGGGTGCATAAACATTTATAATTGTTAGCTCTTCTTGACGGATGGACCCTGTAATTATGATATAATGCCCTTCTTCATTTCTTGTTACAGCCTTTAGTTTAAAATATAGTTTGTCGGATGTTAAGTATGGCTACTCCAGCTTTCTTTTGACTCCCAGTAGCATGATAGATGGTTCTCCACCCCTTCATTTCAATCTGAAGGTGTCCTCAGGTCTAAAATGAGTCTCTTGTAGTGAGCAGATAGATGGGTCTTGTTTTTTTTTTTTATGCATTCTGATACCCTGTGTCTTTTGATTATAGCATTTACATTCAGTGTTTTTATTGAAAGATATGGATTTAGTGTCATTGTGTTATCTGTAGGTTTCATGATTGTAGTGATGTCTCTGGTCCTTTGTGATCTTTGCAACATTCCACTCACAGAGTCCCCCTTAGGATCTCTTGTAGGGCTGGTTTAGTGGTGATGAACTCCTTTGGTTTCTGTTTGGGAAAACCTTTATCTCTCCTTCTATTCTGAATGACAGATTTGCTGGATAAAGGATTCTTGGCTGCATATTTTTCCTATTCAGCATGTTGAATATTTCCTTCTGGCCTGCCAAGTTTCAGAAGATAGGTCTGCTACTACCCTTATGTGTCTACTCTTGTAGGTTAAGGCACATTTGTCCCTAGCTGCTTTCCGAGTTCTCTCTTTATGTTTGTATTTTGCCAGTTTCATTATGATATGTCATGCAGAAGATTGATTCCTGTTACATCATAAGGGAGTTCTCTGTGCCTTCTGGGTTTCAATGTCTGTCTCCTTCCCCAGATTGGGGAAGTTCTCAGCTATGTTCAAGTACACCTTCTGCTCCTTTCTCTCTCTCTCCTTCTTCTGTAACTTCTGTGATACAGAGTTTCTTTGAATCACTTAGTTCTCTAATTCTCCCCTCGTGGTATGGAATTTTTTATCTTTTTTTCAGCTTCATGTTTTTCCATAATTTTATCTTGTATTTCACTTATTCTCTCCTCTGCCTCTTCAGTCCTCACTGCCACTGCTGCTAGTTTATTTTGCACCTCATTTACAGCATTTTTTTAAATTCATCCTATTTTTTAGTTCTTTGATCTCTGCAGCAGTAGATTCTCTTCTGTCTTCTATGCTTCTTTCAAGCCCAGCAATTAATCTTACGACTATTATTCTAAATTCTTCCTGGAATCTCTTTTGAGGAGAATTTTCCATTTCATCATTTTGGCTAGTTTTCTGTCCCTTATGTGTTTTCAAGGCTTGTTATGTGTCCTGCACCTGTGAGCACTACTGTATTAAAGAGGGATCATACACTGTCCAGGGCCTGGACCTTCAGGAGGTGTTTTTTGGAGTGTGTTGCTTGTTCTCTGTTGTTGTGACTCTGGTTATTTTATCTCCCTACTCATAGTGCTGTTTTGGACCCTCCACCATGTGTGCTTTGATTTGTTTGTTGAAGTAGCCCTGGAGAAAACAAACAAAACACACACAACAACAAACAACAACAACAACAACAAAAACCAACGGGGTGTGGTGGTGGGGTGGAAGAGGTCTTATCCCATACAAATAGAGAAATGACAGAGGCATGGAAAAAGGAAAGAAAAGAAAATTGACCAGGCAGAGAAACTATGCAGCTTAACCCAGAGAGAGAGAGAGGAAAATAAAGAAGATAAATATAGAACAGGTATAAAGGAGAATAGATTAAATGTATCTGCTTAAACAAACCAACAACCAGAATAAACAGACCAGAGGAGGGAAGAAATAAGAAGGAGAAAAGGAAGAAAAAAACATATATTTAATAAGAATTTTTTAATATATATATATTTTTAAATTTATTTATTTTTGACAGAGTGAGACAGAGTGTGAGTGGAGGAGGGGCAGAGAGAGAAGGAGACACAGAATCTGAAGCAGGCTCCAGGCTCTGAGCAAACATTCAGCACAGAGCCTGATGCGGGGCTTGAACCCATGAAGCATGAGATCATGACCTGGGCCGAAGTCGGATGCCTAACCCGACTGAGCCACCCAGG
>CM053574.1:67846787-67870244 GCA_028646485.1 Cryptoprocta ferox
GCCCTAGAATTGTCTAAGAATTAAATCAGAAAATGCAAAACCACTGGGCGCCTTGTCTGGAGGAGGAGCTGGTCTGGAGGAGGGCTGTCTGGTTGGTTGGCGTCAATCTTGGGTGGATACGCAGTTACCAGGCGTGGAGGGGTGTGGTGTAGTGTAGGCGGGTCCCGCCTCCCCTGTGGGCCCACTGCCCCTTCCCTGAAGCCCCACCTTGTTGATGATGGGGAGAAAAATGGTGACATCCCAGTCTCTCCTCCCTGGACTGTTCAGGCCCACCTCACTGTGTCACGGGTACTAATGATCCAGCGCCTCCCTGGTGCTCGGCTGGGATTTAAACCCCGATGTCTTAAAGGGTCCCACTCCATATGCCCCTAGTTCTGCTGATATATGGCCTTTGGCTGGCAGGTGCAGGCAGTCTTTGTCCTTTGAATGGTTATATACCTTCTTCCCACAGCACTCAAGGGAAGGGATCACTTTCTCCCACTGTGGATTGCACCTCTGAACTAGTTGCCGAGCCGGGGCTGGCTCCTCTCCTCCCCAGGTGTGGTAACTGGGCAGCTGTCCCCAGGCTGGAGAAAGCCCCACAGTTAGAGATTGGATCCTTCTCCGTCCCTGGTTTGTGGTTATTCCTTTTGTCCAGATACAGCCCTACACTTTCACAGCCTCTCTCTTCCCTTTGTCACTCTGCAGAAGGGGATCCCTCCCATCTGTGCCTACACTGCCTGTTTTATCACTCCCAGTTTGCAGTCATGCACCTGTGGCCCACCAGGTTGTCCCTGTGGCCTCCTGTAGACATCTCTGCCACTCTGCAGCTCAGACTCTTGGAATTCAAAGTCTCTTGGCCTCAACACTGCTGTGTTTGAGGGACAAGGGAACTTCGGGTTCCCTATTTCTCCACCATGTTGGATCTCTCCCCCATATAGACCCATTTCAAATACATCATCAACAATTTTAGAAAGCTTGGGTCAAAGAGAAGATCTTACAAACTTGCAGAAAAGGGAAGAAAACAGGTAATATATAAAGAATTAGGAATTTGAATGACTTCAGTCTTTCCAGTTTAATTGAAACCTAGAAGGTAATAAAGCAGTGCCTTCAAAATTCTGAAGGAAAATTATTTCCAAAGTAGAATTCAGTAGCTAATCAAACTATCACAAACGTATGAGGGTAGAATAAAGGTAGTCTCAAAAACTCTACCTCCCATCTATGGTAAATGTGTTTTATAAAAGTAGAGAGAAAGAGAAAGACGTGTGATAGACACACACAAAAAAGATTCAACATAGAAGAGGCAAGGAGGCTCCCCAGGTTGAAAGTTCATACCACATTGAAGAGCCTTGAAAAGGAGATATTGTGTCTTCCTCCAGAACAAAGGTTAGGCCTGCTTATAAAAGCCTTAGAAGAAAGAGTATCTTCCTTTGAAGCAAAGGATAGATATGCATTTACTGTTCAGTATAATAGATTGGGTTCCCTGAGTATTCCTCTCCTATAATGCAACCTATTGTATATATAGATGTCAGCTGGCTCCTTATGCATTGCCCTGTGGGAACTGGCGCTTGAGGAAGTGGTGCCCCCACCCCTATACCTTGGGTTGTTTTCCAAAAGTTTTATAGTTTTAACTTATATTTAGGTCATCAATTCATTTTGAGATGATTTTTGTATATGATGTGAGGTTAAGAGTGGAGGTTCAGGTTCCTTTTGCATATGGATGTCTGGTTTCAGCATCAAACTATGCTGAAATTGGCCATATACATATGGATCTTTTTCTGGACTGTCTGATTTGTCCCATTGGTCTGTGAGTCTGTCTGTATGCCAATCCCACACTGTCTTCATTGCTGAAATTTTATAGTAAATCTTGGAAACAGGTGCTATAAGTTGTCTTACTTACTTTACTTTTTTGCTAACCCGTTTTGGCTATTCTATGCCCTTTGTATTTCTGTACCAATTTTGAAATCAGCTTGTCAGTTTTTACAAGAAAGGCTGCTGGAATTTTGATTGTGACTGTATTGATTTTATGGATCACTTTCAAGAGAATTGACCTCTTACCTATATTGAATGTTTCAGTTCATAAATATGTGCACACATACATATATCCATTAATTTAGGTCATCTTTAACTTCTCTTAGCAATATTTGGTAGTTTTCAATGTTATGTTCTTGGATGTATTTTGTTAAATTTATCCGTGAGTATTTAATATTTTTTGGTGATTTCATTTTTTTGATTTTTGTTTTCAATTATTGTTAGTATGTAGAAATGCAATTGATTTTTTATATTGACCTTGTGTCCTGCAACATAATAACTTCTGAGTTATAAAATAAATTTTGAATTCCAAATCTCACTTATTAAGTCTAGTAGGTGTTGTAGATTCCCTAGGATTTTCTCCACTAATAATCAGGTTGTATATGAATAAAAGCAACTTACCTTCTTTTCCAATCTGTATGCCTTTTTTTTTTTTTTTTCTTGCCTTAATTGCACTGGTTAGAACCTCTAGTTCTAATGTAGAATAGAAGGAATGAGAGCAAATATACTGGCCTTGTTATTTCTTGATCTTGGAGGAGAACATTCAGTCTTTCACAATAAATATGATTTTAGATGTAGGTATTTCACAGATGCTCTCTGTTGGGCTGAGGAAATTCTCTTCTTAGTCTGCTAAAAGTTCTTATGAATGACGTTGACTTTTTGTCAAAGCTTCTGCATTCATTAAGATGATCATACATTTCTAGTCTCTTAAAATTCTGTTGATTGGTTTTTAGTATAAACCATCTTGAATTTTTCGGATTAACCCTTCTTTGGTCACAATGCATTATACTTTTTATGTATTATTGCACTTGACTACCTAAAATTTAAAGATTTTTGTATATGTGTTGCTATGTAAATTTCTTTTCTTATAATGTCTAGTTTTGGTATCAGGATAATGCTGCCTTTAAAGTAGGAGTTGGAAGTTTTTCTGCCTCGTCTTTTTTCTTTCTTTTTAAAATTTTTATTTTTTTATTTTAAAGAGAGAGAGTTGGGAGGAGAGGGACAGAGGGGGAGAGAGAATCTTAAGCAGCAGGCTCCATGCTCAGCACGGAGCTCAATGTGGGGTTTGGTCCTATGACCCTGGATCATGACATGAGCCAAAATCAGGAGTTGGGTGCTCAACTGACTAAGCTACTTAGTTATACTTCTAAAGTACACTAGGGGTGCCTGGGTGGCTCAGTTGGTTAAGCATCCAACTTTGGCTCAGGTCATGATCTCATGGTTCAGAGCCCCACGTTGGGCTCTGTGCTGATAGCTCGGAGCCTGGAGCCTGCTTCGGATTCTGTCTCTCCCTCTCTGCCCCTCCCCTGCTCACATTCTGTCTGTCTCTCTCTCAAAAATAAATAAAGATTAAAAAAAATAAATTAAAAAAATAAAGTATACTAGAGTATGGATTATCAAATTAGATGACAAAGCATTGATTCTTATGCAGTGATACTATAGCTTTGCTAAGGAAATACAGTATTCACTGACATTACCAGACTAATCACTTATCACAGTATTCCCAACTTCAGGAAAACAAAGATCAGAAAAATTAGAAAATGGAAAAAGGAATACCTTAACCACAGCGGAATTTCTTCACAGAATTATTAATTAAAAATTAGACTGCACCCAGATAAAGTTTCTGAGTATTTCATTTGTTAGTCAAGTAAGGAAGTCATTTACTGATGGTGCCTTAACTACATTGCGATTGGTTGTAGTAGCCAAAGAAACGTGTCTGGAGAAAGTAAACTTTTTAAAACTATTAGCCTTTTGGCAAGAACAGTTGCTGCAAGGACTGAGGACATTAATAATCAATTAAAAAACAAAGCAAATGATTTTGAGTGGTTTTCCTTGGCTTTTGTGGATTGATAAGAGGTTACCAATATAGCTCAATTATTGTTATTCAAGAAGTCCATTCTAAGTGTGAAGGTTTTGAAGAATCAGTTTTAATGATAGTGCCCATGGAGTAACTACTGACAAAAATATTTACAAAAAGTTCAGAAAACACTAAGTTTTTATGCTCTGAGAGGTGCAGTCTGTTAAGATGTATTACAATTGATGGTGGTAAAAATATGTAACAGAAAACGGCTTAGGTGAACAAATTTACAAAACCTTTAAAATGTAAAGTGGTTAAAACATATGGTTATTTATTTTATTTATCAGCAGGTATTTTGCAGAGAATATTTGAGTATATCATGAAATACAGAACTAGTAGTGTCTCTAGGCTCAAGTGTGTTGCTCTCGTGGACTTAGTCGGTGTTAGCTCCATGAATTTTGGTCAGAATAGAAGCCAAATGCCCCGACCTGCCCCACCACACTACAGTTCAGCGGCTTGGTAGTGATGGTAAAGTCCTATTCCAGTCTTTTGAGCTTTGGGCTGATTTGAGATCTTTCTGAATGAGAGGAACTACTCTCAACCACTGTGATTGATCACTGAATGGCTTTGGAAATCAGTTTTCACTGCAGACTTGGTCATGTTTCTTAAAGTACTCAACCTAAAATTACAAGCCAAACCGTGCTTATATGCAAAACGAGAAGTAATTTCGATGCCAACTCATGGTATTTGAATCACAAATAACATTAAGCTGTTTTATGTAGCTTTCCAGGCTGTCAGAAGTTAAGGTAAAGAAATGACGTCGCCATTCCCACTCAGGTTTGCAGGAGATATATTTTCTGAGCTCGATTTCAGCAGCCTTTCTCAGACTTTGACGCAAGTGCAAAGGAAATGACCATATTACAAAATCCATTCCGTTGTGCAGTTGAGGCACTTGCACCCACCTTAACCTCTAATTGGAAGTGATTGATCTGCAGTGTAAGGACATGCTGAAAGATCAAAGACAAATACTAAGAGAAGAATAAAATCTATAGATATCTTCCAAACAATGAATATGCTAAATTGAAATCATATGTATTTGACGGCAGGGCACCTTTCAGGGTAAAAAGACATTTTCAAACATGAAATACCTAAATTCTTATTAAAAAAGCAGCATTACCATATGAATATTTGCAGTTGATTTTGATTATAGGGAACACTAATTTCGAGTCTCAACCAAGTGAAATAATATCCCCCTAAAAGAACTTCATTCTTACTAGGAGGCTGGTTTTATAAAAAGTTGTACTCAGCGGTTATTACTATAACCTAAAATGTTTACTGTCTGATTCTTTATACAAAGAGTTTGCTGATCCCTGCTTTACATCAAGATATTGGTTTTTATTTGGAGAGAGAGAGAGAGCAAGAGAGCAGGCGAGAGTGGGGAGAAAAACAGAAGGAGAGAGAGAGAGAGAATCATGGGGCTCTATCTGACGACCATGAGATCATGATCTGAGCTGAAATCAAGAGTTGGACGTGTAACTGAGCTACCCAGGCACCCCGACATGAAGATATTTTTATCCTGGGTAGTTGTGTACCTGCACATATTAGCAGAATTAATGCTTTTGTGTCACAGTGGCTTTAAAAGAAAATAATATATGGAACAGCGTTTTTTTTTCCTTCTTCTGGACTTATTAAATGCGTTCTGCGGCTAGATCCGTTGAGCCACTGCAGTTCCTAACTGTGCAAAGGTAGTGTACCCTTTGTTGTGGTGCAATTCTAAAGTGACACAGATGCTGCCTGCAAGGAACTTATGCTGGGAGAAGGGACTGATAATCTATCAAAACACATAAAGGAAACAGCCTTATTTTTCAGAATGTACTGGAGTCCGTTGAAAGGCCTAGAACTAGATGTGCTTAATTTGAAGGAGAGTTTTTGAACTCCTTAAGAATAGATAAGAGGTGGAGAGAAGGAGCCAAGCTACTCACACCAGAATTTAATTCCCTCACAAAGGCGTGGAGCAATACTTTGATTTTCTCTACTAAGTGGATTCATTGGTTTACTGTTCTGGGAAATAAGGGAAGGGCAATTTGGACTCCTCTAGGAGGCCGTTCTTCTATATCTCTGAACTTCCTACAGTTTGTAGTTTTTAGTGGAAAGTATCTTTGCATAGGAGCCCGTGGATAATTCTGGGAGACTTTTGGGAAGCCAGGAAGAAAAGCGGGAATTCCTGGGTCAGAGAGCTTTAGTAGAAACCAGAGGTTCCGACGATATTCTTCCTAGCATCTGTAGAAGGGGAAAGATCAGTGATAGTTATTTGCACAGACAGAAAGCCATAGAGAATGACAAGATCACAGAAGAATACAATTCGAGGAGCAGAAGAGGCTCAGGTAGTTTCATTCACAGGTTTTTGCTTAGATTTAAGTTGTATGGGACAATTAAATACATATAAGTGATGCATGGACAACTGTAAGCTATTCCTTTAAAGTAGATTACGTAAGTGTGGTTTTTTGGGAGAGAAGTGGCAGTGAGGTCTTCGTCTTCATCTCCTGATATGCACCGACAGAATTTATGACCCCTGACTGCTTCCTATCCTGGAGTGTGAGTAGGAGGTTGGGGTAGCTTGAGCAGCTTCCGGGGTACCCCGGTTGGAGGCGAACTGGGACCGCCCTCCCCTCGGGATGGGTATGGGAGTCAGCAACACACGTTACCGTGTAGCCCTGATCTAGGCCCAATGGGAGCAGCCACTCTCCGAGACAGGGCAGAAGCTTCCCTGGGAGGGGGTGGCTGATTTGGCTCTCCATTCCCTGGAGTCCCCTGGGGTGCACCCTCGCTCCTTCTCCAAGTCCCCCGTGGGGTCCCAGCGGCAATTTGGCTACTCCCCAGGGCAGCAGCAGACCCACCCCCAAGGTTCTCCGAAGACATCTATACCATTTGGGTCAGGGCGTGGTAGAGAAAAAAGAATGTCTAATGAGTTGGAAAGTTATTTCAAGCCTTCAATGCTTGAAGACCCTTGGGCTGGCCTAGAACCAGTATCTGAAGTGGATATTAACGAACAGCACAGCAATACTTAAACACTCACAGGCATAAAAAGGAAGATACTTTTGTTAACATTTCTGAAATTCACCCAGAAGCTTCTTGTGACAGAAAGATCTTGGACAGAACTTTTACTTGTGTAATTAAGTTGGACCCTAAGATGGTGACTTTGAATAATTAGTTGGGTCTTCTTGGTATTTTTCATCATATCAGGTATTGTTGGTAATAGAGAAGACATACAGGAGAATAATTTGCAGTATTTAGCCCTTTGGAAGTGGCTACCACATTTTAGAAGATTTACAGTTTCCAGATATTTACCATTCATGGTTATATAATGGAAATTTGTCTCTTCAGTAGTTTTTCCAGTGTTTCTTTTTTTTAAAAAAAAGAAAAAGTATGACTTTTTGTTTTGGGGGCCAAAATGTTTTAGGGAGAACTAATTTCTGCAGTGATGTTCATATATTTCTACATCGTCAAGAATAAATTGAATCAAGTTGATCTTTATTGTAATTACAGCTTGTGGTAATTATATACGAGCAAGTAAAACTAGTGTCCAATGTATGCACCTGTAACATAAACCAGTCTTTCAGAGCTGTGTAGTGTCTCTCTGTGTTATCTTCTTGGGTGTTCTTTTATGATCTCCTTTGTACCTCCAAAGTTAGAAACTCTGCTCGGTATCATGAGCTGCATTCAGATAACTTCAAAGAATGAGAAGCATTTTAGCTTTGAAAGTACTTTTAAGCAGATATTTTAAAGAATAAGAAAAAATGTTCTAAAGTTGGCGCCAAAAACTTAATAAGAAGGCGTTATGTGATTGTTCCCTTTAGGTCTCTGCAAGAAGATGAATTTGGCTGAGATTTGTGACAATGCGAAGAAAGGAAGAGAATACGCACTTCTGGGAAACTACGACTCATCGATGGTGTACTACCAGGGGGTGATACAGCAGATTCGGAGACACTGCCAGTCAGTCAGAGACCCGGCTGTCAAAGGCAAATGGCAACAGGTAAGTGAGACCCACTCACGTGAGGGCGATGGCTTATTATACTGGAGAGACTAGAGTTGGAAAATTAGTTGGAGGTTTTGTAGAGAGCTGTTTCTTACTTGTCTGAATACTGAAATATATTTAAAATGTAGTCTGAATAATTTGGTCTTGCCTAGTTAATCTTTTTGGTAATATCTTTCATGAGACATTTTGAAGATACTTAATTGTCATTGAATCTACTTTTAATTTTAAAAATTTTCATAATCAGTCACCTAGTTGTGTGTGTTTATAAATTTTTGATAATAAGGTATTTCTACTCACCCTTTTCCCTTTCATTTTTACATGTAATTTTGACCCATTTCACCAAACTTTTCCTTTAAGAAAGTTTCCTCTTTCTTAAAAGGGTCTTTTGAAAGACTCTCAATAAATACAAAGGAATCAATAATCTAATAAAGCTAATATATTTGCTGTGTCTTTTGACCGTACAACTTGATTATATAATAGTACAGTTAATAAAAACGAATTAGAATTTCCCCACTTATTCTTAAAACTTAAAATCCTTTTAAAATTAAAAGTACAAAGTCAAGAATTTCTTTGAAGTTTCTTTTTAATATACTAATGCCTTTCAAGTGTTTCTTCTAATTTTTCCATGTCAGAAATTGATGTTTCACTAGGGTTTCAGGGTAAATTTGGCTTATTTTCCTACTCAAGCGTTACCAAATTATGTTGAGGGAGAACAATATACTTGCTTTAACTCAAGTTGAAATTTGTCGTTGTACTCCTGCATACTAGCCACAGGCAAGAGTGGTTTATTAATCTAGCACGGAAATATTTTTGACAATTCCTTAATTGTGTTAAATAGTGACCGTTTCTATTCAGTTATTTTTACTGTTTATTTCCATTAGGTTCTGTTGCACATATTAGCAGTTGAATTTTACCTAGATTTTTCTTTTCTCTATAGTAAAATGTACTTTCTGGTCATAAAACAAATTAGAATTGTTAAAAAGAATTGATGAATGCAATTTTCAATCTGTTATCTGTTTGCCTTTGAAAATTAGTTTGGTCTCAAAGTTTGAAAACACAAGAAGTTCCACGTAGTAGGAACTCAGTGAAGTTTTTTAAATAAGGGAAAAATCTTGCCTTTGAACTCAAAATGAACTTTATCCAACATTTGAAAGAATTTAAACAAGGCCAGAAGAATTTAGGTTTTGGTGAAAGAGAATTTAAATAAAAATTGGAGGGGCGCCTGGGGGGCTCAGTCGGTTAAGTGTCCTACTTCAGCTCAGGTCGTGAGTTTGAGTCCCACATCTGGCTCTCTGCTGTCAGCACAGAGCCTGCTTCGGATCCTCTGTGTCCGCCTGTTTCTGCCCCTCCCCTGCTAGTTCTTTCCCTCTCAAAATAAATAAATAAACTTAAAAAAAATTGGAAGTGGGTACTGCTTATTAGTATTATACCATTTCAGGTTTTCAGATGCTTGTAACAGGCATTTCATGTGAACAGGCAATATCCTAGTGATATTAGGAGTAGGAAGTGCTGGTGAAAATTCTGGCTGATAATATTCTGGAAGCTATTTTACAAATATATTTAAAGGATTTAGCATAATATTTTAGATTTCTGGGAATGGTTAACTTGTTACTGACTTCTTGCTTGTTTTAAATTATATTAATGGTCATCACATTCTTTGGTAGAAATAGAGTTCCATTTTGGAAAAAAACATAACTATTTCCCTTATAAAAAGGTATAAAATGTCTTTTTTTCCAATCCAATTCCTGGCCTCTATCTATATTACTTTACATAGTTCTTTGTTTTTTTAAATGTTTTAATGATTCATTTTGCATACTTTGCTATTGAGAAAACTTGCATTCAGTAGCAATTTATTATTTGCCATTCATGTAAGCTTTAAACAGTTTCTAGCATAAAGATTATTTCCTTTTAAGGTTCAGCAGGAATTACTGGAAGAATATGAACAAGTTAAAAGTATTGTCAGCACTTTGGAAAGTTTTAAAATTGACAAGCCCCCAGATTTCCCTGTGTCCTGTCAAGACGAGCCATTTAGGGACCCTGCTGTCTGGCCGCCCCCTGTACCTGCAGAGCACAGGTAAATGGGACTTTATATTCTCTTTAGGTACTTTTAAAGCTAATTGACATTCAGGATGAAGAGAGTGAAGCTTCATTTAAACGAAGTATGAAAAATATTTTGGGGGTATGTAACTCTAATACGTGTTTACAGTTTTCACACCTATCGGTTTATAGAGTTTATATTTGATGTAGAATAGAAGTAAATCATTTGTCATGTATCTTGCTTTTAGAATGTTTTACCACTGTAATCATAACAATGGACATCTGCTAGTCCTAAAGTTGATCAGTTCAGTGAGTGAGGTCTTGTAGATTTTCTATCAGCATCAAAACTTGGAGGGCTTTTTTGCTTTAAAACTTTTTTTTGCTTTAGAAGACTCTCACAACTTTAGATGAAATGATGAGCAGATTGGATTCATCTGGTCGAGCCTACAGCCAGTTTCCAGAGTCATAGTGTGGAAGGAACCTTATGATTCCTTGAAAGTTAAAGGTCAGATTCCCTAGTGTGGCATATAATGCTCTAAATTTTATCTCCCTGATGCCCAGTCTATGCATCATCAGCATTAAACCCGTCTCTTCTTGTTTTTTCCAGTCTTTTTTCTTTGCCCAGTTTATTTTCTTCAGGAGATTCCCATAATCCCCATCCGAGCAATTCATATTCATTGTTCGAGTCTTGGCTCAATTGTTTTTTTTCTCTCTGCAGCCTTTCTTGGTTTGCTCAAGCACATCAGTTTGTTCATAGCAGTTAGCATGTTGCATTTCTTTGTCTCTTCACAAAATTAGGAGCTTTGCTAGGGCAAGGGCCATGTTTTTATTTTCTCAAAACAAATTGTAAACAGCAAACTTCTATTGCTAAGACAGCATTTGATACATAGTAGGCATTGAACCGACATTGAATGAATAATCCCATGAATTTCACAAGTGAGGAAACTGAGACCTGAGAGACCCTCACCTAAAAGTTAAGCTAGACTACGATCTGAGTTTAGGTCTGTCTGGCTTTCAGATGTGAAATGCTGTTGTGCCCAGTGTTGCATCATACAAAGTAAGTTTCCTTTCGGTCAGTAGATGTGATCATATGTTTTAACTTGTTGATCTCGAAATTTTCTAAAAGCATTTAAAAAACTGTAAAAAGTGGTTAATTTATTCCTTCAGGGTTTTTTCCACTGTCTTACAGATAATTTTATGATTCCCATTATAAAAACACTAGATGATGATTCTTCTCTAAAGTCTGCAACAACATAGCCCTTTTTTTTGCAGATGTAACCACTTTCAGGTATTTTGGATTAAGATAACCATTATCTCTCCAAAGTCAACATTTCAGGAGTCATAGGGTTGTTACCATGGCAGTTCCAAAGTAAATACCGAAAAAAAGAAATAATGGCATTTTGATTTATCAGAACTTGAAGATTTTGTGTGTGTGTGTAATACAATACTTTAGTCTTTTTCTGGAAGTCATTAATTCAGAAATATACTTCTAATTTACAGCTAAAAGCTGACAATAACCTTATTTAGGTGTGTTAAAATACATTATAAAAACAAGGTGTACAGTGTGTTGATTTGAGATATGTGTATATATATATATATATATATATATATGGCAGTCTGATTACCATGGTAGCAGTAGCTGCCGCCTCCATCGTGTCACGTAATTATCTTTTGTGTGTGTATGTGGGTCGGGGGGGGAGCAATTAAGATCTAGTCTCTTAGCACCTTTGAAAGTTGTAATACAATATTGTTGTATATTATCTTTATGCTCCATGTTAGATTTCCAGGACTTATTTATCTGCTCGTTGCAAGTTTGTAATTTTAAGCATCTTCCCAATTCTCAGCCCCTGTTATTTAACTCTCTGTTGTTACAATTTTTTAGATTTCACGTATAAATGATATCATAACAGTGTTTGTCTTTCTCTGTGTGACTTATCTCACTTAGCATAATGACCTCCAGGTCCATCCATGTTGCTGTGGATGGCAGGATTTCTTCCTTTCTCATGGCTGAATAATATTCCACTATAAACAAACATTTAGATGGTTTCCATAGCTTGGCTCTTGTGAATAATGCTGCAGTCAACATGGGAGTGCATATATCTCTTCTATATCCTTTTTTTATTTCCTTTGGATATGTACCCAGCAGTGGAATTGGTGGATCATTTGGTAATCTATTTTTAATTTTCTGAAGAACCTCCATACTGTTTTCCACTGTGGCTGGACCAATTTGCATTTCCATTAATGATCTCTTTTTTCCACATTTTTGCCAACACTTTCCTCTTTTCTTCTTGATGAGGGCCATTCCGACAGGTGTGAGGTGGTATCTCATAGTGATTTTGATTTGCATTTTCTTGATAATTAGTAATATTGGACGTTTTTTCTGTACCTGTGGGCCATTTTGGATGTCTCCTTTGGAAAAACACTTATTTTTTGTTCCTCTGCCCATTTTTAATTGGATTTTGTTGTTGTTGAGTTGTATGAGTTCTTTATATATTTTGAATATTAACCCTTTACCCTGATACATGGTTTGCAAGTGTTTTTTCCCATAGTAAGCTCCCTTTCCATTTTTTTTTTCTGTGTAGAAGCTTTTTAGTTTGATGTAGTTTCACTTGACTTTTGCTTTTGTTGCTTGTGCTTTTGATGTCCTATCCAAAAAATCATTGCCAAGACCAATGTCAAGGAGTTTCTTTCCATGTTTTCTTCTATGAGTTTTACAATATCATGTCTTATGTTTAAGTCTTTTAAATCTAGTTCGAGTTCGTTTTTGTGAATGGTATAAGATGGAGTCCAATTTTATTTTTCTGCTTGTGTTTATCCAATTTTCTCAACACAATTTGTTGAAGAAACTGTTCTTTACCCATTGAGTATTCTGGGCTCTCTTGTCAAATATTAGTTGACCATAAATGCAAGGGTTTATTTCTGTACTCTCAGTTCTGTCCCATTAGTCTTTGTGTGTGTTTTTAGGACAATACTGTACTGTTTTGTTTTTTTTTTTAAGTTTATTTATTTATTTTGAAAGAGAGAGAAAGCACGAGCAGGGCAGGGGCAGAGAGAGGAGAGAGCAAGAATCCCGAGCAGGCTCCACACTCGCAGTACAGAGCCTGATGTGGGGCTCGCACTCACGAACCTTGAGATCATGACCTGAACTGAAGTTGTCCGCTGAGCTGACTGAGCCCCCCAGGCACCCCAGTACTCTACTGTTTTAATTACTAAAGCTTTGTAGTATAGTTTGAAATCAAAAGTGTGATGCCTCTGGCTTTGTTTTTCTCCTCATTGCTTTGGTATTTGGGGTCTTTTAGACTCCATACAAATTTTAGACATTTCCCCCCTATTTTTGTGAAAAATGCTATTGGAATTTTGATATAGGGATTGTGTTAAATGTGTAGATGGCTTTGGGTAGTATAGACATTTTAACAACATTAATCTTCCCATCCATAAACATGAAGTATCTTTCCACTTCTTAGTATTTTCTTCCATTTCTTTCATTAAAGTTTTGTAGGTTTCATTGTACAAATCTGTCACGTCCTTGGTTAAATTTATTCCAAAGGATTTTATTGTTTTTGATGCTGTTGTGAATGGGATTTTTGTTTTTCTTTTTTCAGATGTTTTCTTGTTAGTTTGTAGAAACACAACTGATTTCTGTATATTGATTTTATATCCTGCAACTTTACTGAATTTGTTGATTAGTTCTAAAAGAATTTTGATTAAGTCTTTAGGGTTTTTTTATGTATAAGATCATATTGTCTGCAAATAATGACAACTTGTGCTTCTTCATTTCTGATTTGGATGTCTTTTATTTTTTTGCCTTGCCTAATTGCCCTAGCGAGGACTTCTGGTTTATATGGAGTAAGAATGCTGAGAGTGGGCGCCCTTGTCTTATTCCTGATCGTAGAGCAGAAGCTTTTCATTTTTCACTGCTATGTATGATGTTAGTTGTGGGCTTAATTGTATAAGTAAGGCCTTTATTGAGTTATGTTCCTTCTGTACCCAATTTGTGAAGCGTTTAGAAAAAAAATTTTTTAATGTTTATTTTTATTTTTGAGACAGAGAGAGAGCATGAGCAGGGGAGGGGCAGAGAAAGAGAAAGGGAAACACAGAATCCAAAGCAGGCTCTGGGCTCTGAGCTGTCAGCACAGATCCCGACGCGGGGCTCGAACTCCTGGGCCATGAGATCATGACCTGAGCCAAAGTCAGACGCTTAACCAACTGAGCCACCCAGGTGCCCCTGTGGAGGAGGGTTTTTATCATGAAAGACTTTTGTACTTTGTCACATGCTTTTTTTTTTTTTTTTTTGCATCTATTGAGATGATCATAGATTTTTATTTTTTCATTCCGTTAATGTGTTATATCACATTTATTGATTTGTGTATGTTGAACCACCCTGATATCCCAGGGATAAACCCCATTTGGTCAAGCTAAGTAATCCTTTTAATGTATTGTTGAATTCATGTTCAATAGGAATATTTTGCTAATACTTTGTTAAGATTTTTTATATTAGGGTATCGGTCTATAGTTTTTTTGTAGTATTCTTACCTGGATTTGATATCAGGGTAATGCTGGCCTTGTAAATTGAGTTTGGAAGTGTCCCCTCTTTCTGATTTTTTGGAAGAGTTTGAGAAGGGTTGGTGTTAACTGGTTTTTAAATGTTTGGTAGAATTTGCCAGTGAAGTCATCTGGTCCTGGAAATAATTTACAGTGTAGGAAATATCTGTTCTAAATTGCTAGAGCACCAGGATGTATTTTAAAAAGCTGTGGCCACAGATATTAACTCTAATATTTGTGGCTCAAACTGAATAAAAAAGCGTGGCTCATAATTTCCCATTGATGAACACTTACTGAAAACTTCTTATTAGAGAAACATTAGCCCACTGTTTTATTTGTCCTCCATTAACTGCCCATAACAGAGATTTTACTTATATTTATGCTTGTGTTTTAATCCTTATTCTTAATGAAAGTGACAAATGAATGGACCAGAATGTATTTCTCTGAACCTCTTTTCTCCATAGTAAATTATAAAAATTTTCCCTGTATGTAGCCATTGTGTGTGTGTGTGTATATATATATATATATATATATATTTTTTTTTTTTTTTTCTTTATGGATCAGAAAACCTTAATAAATAAAAGCAAATCCAAGACCGTATATTGTTTGGGGGGGGGGATATTCCCATTCTCCTGTATATCATCAACAACAATGGGAAAACACTTGATAACTTCACAAGGTTCTATTAGTGAAGAATTTCTTGAGTATTGTGCATGGGCTGATGAAATAAGTAAATATTGATTGTAAGTTTAGGGTTTAAAGTTTTTGGAGGTTAGAGTTGTAGAATATTTTCCTCCTTTTACAATTTTGTTTCTTCTACACGTCACATACAACAAAGCGTGATGAAATTTTCACCTAGAGACAGTGAGTAGCAGGTATAGTCCTTAGATATTCTTGGTTTAATGGGAAGACATTTGACTTAAATCCATGAGATCTGAGTTTTGAATTCCATTCCTGCCACTGCCAGTCACTTGCTTCAGGACCTTGAGTGAGTTATTTAATCTCTCCAAATTATAGTTTCATTGTATGAATAATGGGAATCTCTACCTGATGGAATTAATTCAAAGAATTTAATGTCTAGGACAGTAACTGACCTATAATGAGTAATTAAAATGAATGGTCAACTCTGGAATAAAGTACTACAATATTTTTTTTCAGATAAATAAGAAAGTAACAGAATTAAAAAATGATAACCTTCTTTATAAAATTCCTTTATTTCCTCCCTGCTCATTCTGCATAAATCATTTGTTTCCTGAAACAGTTTGAGTAACTCTGGCAGAGAAGATAAGGTGTTTTTAAATGTCCAAGTCTTGTGAAGTTGGTGATCATTTTCAGGGAAGGGATGACAACTAATTATCGGTCACTTACTATCTGTTTTATAAGCATTATCTTATTGAAACCTCCAACCAGTCCATGAAATAGCTACTATTGTTCTTTGCCCACATTAACTATTGCTAATTTATTATTATGAACGCCATTTACAGCTGAGGAAATTGAAGCCTATGGAGTTTGTTATTTTCCCAAAGTCATCTCAACAAGTAAGGAGCAGAACAAGGATTTGAGCTTAACTCTTTTCAACTTATTTATATCCACTTTGCTGTGTTATTTCCCTACATGTATTCAGTGGTATCTGTGGGTATGTTTTTATATATACTAATACATAGATAGATCTATTACCTACTTGATTAAATTCTTATTAGAGATTGTGAGAGAATAAAGAAGCTGAAGATACTTAATGAAATACTGATATTTTAAATATTGTTACTTTTTTTTTTTTTCCTATGGGGACACTACATTGGAATTAGAGAGTGAGTCAGTAGGAAAATATAAGTTGCCTTGTTTTGTACAAAATGTTTCTGGGACGCATCTGATAGGTTTGGCATTAGCTACAAATTTGGCAGCCCTGCTTCTGGTTCTGTGCTTTTCCTTGAGGGATGTCTAACACTTCTAACACTTCTCCTTAATCCCTGTTTCTGCACACCAGGGTCATCTGTATACTGTGGTCCCCAGCAGTGGTGTGCACACCCTTTCAAGTTATACCTCATATGTCATATATCTGCTGAGTTTCATCATGATCCTGTTTTAAATCACCAGCAGCTGCTTGAATATATCAAAGCAATCTTTGAAAATGAATTAGATTCATTGCCTTAAATGTGAGGACATTGAGCTACAAATGGTTTATGATAGGAGGTAGTGGCAATGTTAAAACTAAACTCCACAGACAGATGAAGCCTTCAGATCATTTTTACTGTCCTGAGTGAAAGGATATATTGTATTAATTAAATTATTTATAATATTTTCCATGTATGTTTATTAAGTGTATTCTTTTTAATGAGACCATTTAAAAATGGTCTCTCCTGGTGAGATCTGAAGGGATGGAAGAGATTTTTTGCATTGGAGCAATACTTGATATAGCATATATTCAACATTTTTAAAGATTTTTTTTGTTTTTTTATTTATTATTGAGAGACAGAGAGAGACAGAGCATGAGCATGGGAGGGGCAGAGAGAGGGGGAGACACAGAATCTGAAGGAGGCTCCAGGCTCTGAGCTGTCAGCACAGAGCCCGACGCAGGGCTTGAACTCACAAACCGTGAGAATATGACCTGAGCTGAAGTCGGACGCTTAACTGACTGAGCCACCCAGGCGCCCCTAAGATTTTTTTTTTAAACATTTATTTATTTTTGAGAGAGAGAGACAGAGACATAGTGTGAGTGGGAGAGAGGCAGAGAGAGAGATGGAGACATAGAATCCGAAGCAAGTTCCAGGCTCTGAGCTATCAGCACAGAGCCCGATGTGGGGCTCGAACTCACGAACTGTGAGATTATGACCTGAGCCAAAGTCGGACACTCAACTGACTGAGCCACCCATGTGCCCCAAACTATTCTTTATTCAACCTAAAAATTAAATGCATTAGGTCTCTTTAAGTGACAGCTTTTGGAACAGATGTCAGTAGGAATAGGATCCACAAGCCTGAATTAATCATATGGCTTATTCTGTAGAGGTAAAATAGAACTCTGATTAGGCCCTTTAATGTTTCATCTGAAACCAGGGGAAATGGCACAATGTGTTTCTGTGTACACATAAATAGTAAAATTATTTTTTATCCAATTTGCTATTCTGTAGAATTTCAGCAAAGAGGAAATTCTTATTGACTTGGTATTAAAGTTGTTGCTTTATGTTTCTTTGGATACACAAATAGATTAAGTTGCTGCTAGCATTTTAAAGCCTGATTTGCAGTGGAAAAAGATCAAATAAGGCCAACATCAAGGACCAATACAGCGTAAACTATCATCTCATTCTTATAGGTGTTTCATCCAGGCTCTGTCTTAGTTACTTTCCTGGGATTAAGAGGCAAGAGAGCAAGTTTTTTTTGTGTGTGTTTTTGTTTTTAACAGTCCCACTACGAATTGAGTATTCCTCCAAGTTACATTCATGTCTCCTTGCCTCATTTTCCTCCCTGTAAAATGTATATTATGATGAGATTGTTTTGTAAAATTGTTTTGAAGTCTTAGGGAGAAAAACACGGTATCGTTGGTCTCTCCAGTGTGTATTTCAGGAGCATTAACCCTACGCTAGGCATGATCTTTGGCCTTGTGGAAAGTATAAAGGTCATAGACATACAGACCTTGGCCTCAAGAAGCCAATAAGAGAAAATAATCCAGGCATCCTGGAAAGCTTGAGCTAGGATGCTGGCACCTGTTACATGCCAGGTACTGTGTCAGTGCCAGTACTTGGCTGGGGATATGGTGGGATTTAGAAACAGACACAGCCCTTGCCCTCTTAAACATCTGGTTTTGTGAGAGCCGTTAGTGAGGTAGAATGGACAGGATTTGGTGATTAATGAAATACAGAGAATGAGAGAAAAATTGGAGCAGACAATTAAATATCTAGAACAAACTATTTATATAGGAAGTGGAAATGAGAACCAGAACTTAAGAGAGATTGGGGTTAGTGTTAGTTATTTAGGAATCATCAGCAAGTCAGGCATTTTAAGAAGGAAATTTTAAGATCATTCTTTGTATGGTGGAATAAGTTATTTGTCTAATATGATTGGCAGGTTGAGATTATACCCCTTTTTAAAAAACATTCTAGAGCCCTATTCTCTTCCAAGATTCTGTTTCTGGAGTATGGAGTGGACTTTATTTTTAGTGGGTAGAATATAGCTGGCAGTGTTGATTAACCACAATAACTGACATTTTTTGAGTTCCTAATTATGAACCAGGTACTGTGCTAATAAACTCTTTACAGGATTTATTTCTTAATCCTCACAACCTCCCCCCCCAAATAGATACTATTATTATCATCTCTATTTTTTTTAATGTTTTAGTATTTAATTTTGAGAGAGAACGTGAGTTGGGGAGGTGCAGAGAGAGAGAGAGGGACAGAGAATCCGAAGTGGGCTTCTTAATGACAATGGAGAGCCCAACGCAGGGCTGGAACCCATAAACTGTGAGATCATGACCTGAGCTGAAGCTGGACACTCAACCGACTGAGCCACCCAGGTGCCCCTTTCATCTCTATTTTTTTAGAAGAAATTGGGGTTTAAGGATTCTAGTAAGCAGCTCTATCTAATTCTGCACGTAGGTCAACTACGATAAGGATTGAACATTGTATTGGATTTAGCAACATGGAGCTCGTTGGTGACTCTGCTGAGCAGGTTTCGTGGAATGGTAGCTAATTGTGGGGTGGGTGGAGAGGACGGGAAGAGAGGAATTGAAAACAAAACAATGAGTGTTTGTAATTCTCTGACTGAGTCTTGCTGACAAGGGGAGCAGAGAAATTGAGTGGTAGTTGGGGAAGACAGAGTCAGGATTTGTTGCTTTAGAGAGGAGAGGGCTAGCAGGGTGTTTGTAGGCTGGCGAGAATGCTGCAAGGGGAAGGGGGAACCTGATGACGCCAGGGACGGAGGGGATGGTATCGGGGCAGTGTGCTGGAGTGGACAAGGGCAGGGTGCACGGACTGCCGACTCAGGGTCACCGGGGTGGGGGGGAAGACTCATCCTCACAAGAGTGTGGATGTAGAGAGGTGAGAATTCGTGGAAATTCTCTTCTGGTTATTTCGATGAGGGGAAAAAAAGCAAGCAGGATCATCTGAGAGTGAGGACAGGGGAGTAGGTGTTTTCCAGGGTCCAAATTCTGATCGAAAGTATCCTGAGAGTGGGAGGTTATTTCATTTGGCTATTTTATATTATTTTATTTCTTTTATGTAAGTTTACTCTAGGGAGCATGTCCCTTACTTTGTAGAACCCAGTCACCCGTTTGAAGTCTTTATTTTGGAATTGTAGAGATTTATTACAATCAGTGCCTAAAAACTTGGTATTTCTATCCTTTTTTTATGTTACAGAAAAGGCAACTGAAAGATAGAGATTTTAATTCATTAGAGATAGACTAAGGAATGGGCACAAAATAGTGGTAAGTCAGGACGAAATCCCGACACAGTACTTCTAAATTTTTATTGGAAACAAATCTTCGCCTCACTGCACCTAAACTACTGTCATTGGCCCCCTTTGCTCCTCGAGCAGACATGGCCGAGCTCCCCTGAATAACTAGAGATCTTGGGTCTCCATCATTGCGATGTTGGGGCTGAATTCTTGAAGACAACTTCCTAATTTAACAACAGAATGCCTATTCTCAAGGCTTCCTGTATTTAACTTTTGTAACATTTGATAATGTTTACCATCTTTCTTCCTTGGAACTTTCTTCATAGGGCTTCTGTGACATTACAGTATTCCTTTCTTCTTCCTCTTTTTCTTTTTTTTTTTTTTTTTTGACTGGGGCCTCTTCTCTTTCTCTTATGGCTGCCTCTTGTTTGCTAGTCCTCATCCCTCTGCTCTTCCTGTTTCCGGTCCAGCTCAACGTACCCAGCACCCCCTGTGTCCTAAGCACTGTGGATGCAAAGAATAAGAGGAAGATTCTAGGAAGGTGGTTTCCTTTGCCTGGAGCTTGATAACTAGCCAGACTTTGAGGATTAATCCTAATTTTGTCACTTAGTGTCTGTGAGGACAAGCCATTCAACCTTTCCCTCGTTTTCTTCCTCTGTAAAATGGGGATCAATACTACAGTTACTCGTGGGGTTGAGAATTAAGTGATTGAATAAAAGGAAAGTGTAAAGAACAGCCTGGCGCACGAGGATGTGCTCAAGAAATATTTGCAGTTTTCATCACCCATTCCCCTGCCCACCCCGGCCCCACTAGGTATTTAGAAGACTAATGTTCATTTAGATGACACCTTATTCGGGTCTTTCTTCACATGTCACCTATAAAGTCTCACCCTGACCACCTTATTTAAAATATTTATCCCCCCCGGGGGATGGGCAAAATGGGTGAAGGGGAGTTGGAGGTACAGACTTCCATTTATAGAGTGAACAAGCCATGGGGACGAAAGGTCAAGCATAGGGAGCGTAGTCAATGATATTGTAATAACGTTGTCTGGGGACAGATGGTGGCCCCACGTCTGGTGAGTGCAGCATAACATAGAGATGTCCAGTCACTGTGTGGTACATGTGAAACTCGTGTAATGTTATGTGTCAACTATACTCAAAAAATTAAAAAAGAATTTACCCCCTCACTTGTCATCACTCTGTCCTCTTATTCTGCTTTACTTTTCTTAACAGTCCTTATTGCTGCCTGGTACTCTAGTCTGCGCTTCTTGTTGACCGTCCCTACTACACTGGAAGCTCTGTAAGGTCTAGGCCTTTGACTTTTTTACTGCTGTACCCTCAACACCAATTTAGTGCCGGGCATAGTGTAGGCATTCAGTAAATATTTGTTGAATGAATGAGCTAATAAAATGCTTAGATTTATCCATGCATTTACTAATTGTCTTGTTCACCATTCCTTACATTTCACTCTTTCTGGAATCAGTTTCTTTGCTGTAGTTCATTCCTCGGTAGTTCTTACACACATCTCTTTTAGTGGTAAACCCTCAGGTTTTGTCTCAGACTTATTTTCCCATCAGTTTTAAATGATAGTTTTGTGTAAGATACTAGATTCTTTGTTCTCTGTGCTTTGAAGATGACATTATTATTGTATTATTTTTGCCTTCTGGCTTGAATTCTCAGTCTAACTGTAGATAACTTGTCTTTTCTCTCCCAGTGTTTTCCTGATTTTATTTTTGTCTTTGGTGTTAAACAGTTCTGTGATGACTTATCTAAAAGTGTGGATTTATTTTCACTTATATTACTTAAGATTTGTATTTCTTTTTTTTCAAATTCTTTTTTTTTAATTTTTGAAAAATGTTTATTTTGAGAGGGAGGGAGAGAGAGCAAATGAGCGAGTGCGAGTTGGGGAGAGGCAGAGAGAAAGGAGAGAGAGAATCCATGGCAGCCTCCATGCTGTCAGCACAGATCCTGATGTAGGTCTCGAACCCATGAAACTGTGAGATCATGACCTGAGCTGAGATCAAGAGTCAACGCTTAACCAACAGAGCCACCCAGGTGCCCCTGTTTCAAAGTCTTTATGCTTTTAAAAACCATCTTTTTTAAAAATTTATTTTATTTTATTTTTAAGAGAAAGAGGGAGAGCATGTGTGCATGCAAACAGGGGAGAGGGAGGGGCAGAGAGAGGGAGACAGAGAATCTTAAGCAGGCTCCCTGCCCAGTGCAGAGCCCAACGTGACCATAAGATCATAACCTGAGCCAAAATTGGATGCTTAACTGATGGAGCCACCCAGGTGCCCCTAAGAACCATCTTAAACATTCATTTTATAGTCTGTAATTGGTAGTTCTATTATCAGAAGTAATTGGGAGTTTTAACTTTTTTTTTTTCCTGATGGCACTTGTTTGTGGTAAAGTTAATATCTCTCCGTGGTTTTAGTCATTCTAAGATGTGGCTTGTTTGGAGGGATGTCACCCCCCCCCCCCCCAGAGGGTCTGTGTTTGCTTCAGCCAGGGGCCCTGGAATGTTACCTGCCCAGGACTACTTTTAGGTAAATTTCTTTGTCTGAGGTATAAAACTGAATCCCAAATCCCATGACAGCAGGCCTGTGTCCCCTAGAAATAGGGGCACATTTGCTTCACTCCACAGATATGGAACATAGGCCAGATAAACAGATGTACTTGTTTCTTCTATGTGTGTGTTTTAAATTTAACCCTTTCACCAAGATTGTAGTCCTTTGACAGTCCTGGCTCTATGTGACAGTCTCAGTGCAACTTCTTTGATTGATGTGGGCCTAAGCCCTTGTCTCAGGCCTTTCTGTGTGGTCATTAAATCTCAAGTCCTTAGTGGGTGAGGCCTGGAAATCCTAAAGGACTTCCATGTCATCAGCTCTCTCTTATTTATTTTTTGGCCATTCCGTATGTCTCTTACCCTCTGGTAATATTACCTATGTATATAGAAGGGTATTTGTTACATTTTATCCAGAATTCCTACACAGTTTATAGTGGGAAGGGTTTCATCTTACTTTTGTTATTATTACCCTATTTTTTTACACTTCTATTATTATAAGTTCTTGATGGCCTTGTCCTACAATTTGTTGTCTTTGAGGACTCTTGTTTCTAGTTTCGTGGAGAACTCCTCAGCAAGGCTTTAGCTGTAGGGTTTATGTGTGGACAGAAAGGGGATCTTCAGTATATTTCTTAAAATATGAACATATTTTTGAAAACAAACAAAATTTGAAAATATTTAGCCAAATTTTAAGCTTCTTGGATGCAGGGACCATCTCATATGTTTTTTTGTGTCTGTGTGTTTTAAAAATAGAATAATCTTAGAACTTGACTCTAAGCTAGACAAAGTACTGTGAGATAACTAAAGTTCAACTGGAATGATTTTAATATCTGTAGAAATTATATAGCCTTTATAACCTATAAGAATGCCATTATCCATCTAGTTTTGAGGTCTTCAGAGTTAGGCAGAAAATGAATATTTTAAGTGTTCAAGTTTATTTTTATTTATTTATTTTTTATTTTAGCACACCGGTGGGGGAGAGGGACGGAGAGGGAGAGACTCTTAAGCAGGCCCCATGCTCAGTGCGGTGTCTGATTGGGAACTCGATCCCGGGGCACCTGGGTGGCTCAGTCGGTTGAGCGTCTGACTT
>CM053574.1:67870744-67957248 GCA_028646485.1 Cryptoprocta ferox
TCCAGGCTCTGAGCTAGCTGTCAGCACAGAGCCCGACGCAGGGCTCAAACCCACGAACCCTGAGATCATGACCTGAGCTGAAGTTGGACGCTTAACCGACTGAGCCACCCAGGCCCCCCTTGTATATGTCTTTTGAACTTACTTTTTCACTCAACATAATTGTCTTGAGATTCATCCAGTGTTGTTCTGTGTAGTTATAATTCATGTTCATGTGTATATTGTGAATTGTATCATTATGTGAATATCTAATAATGTATGTATTTGTTCTGATACTGGACATTTGGGTTGTTTTCAAGTGTTTGCTATTACAACTAGTGCTGATAACATTTACGCATAATACTGATATTTATTTTTTTTTAATTTTTTTAATGTTTTATTTATTTTTGAGAGAGAGAGAGAGAGAGAGAGTGTGTGAGCAGGGGAGGGTCAGAGAGAGAGGGAGACAGAATTTGAAGACAGGCTCCAGGCTCTGAGCTAGCTGTCAGCACAGAGCCTGATGCAGGGCTCAAACCCACAAACCACAAGATCATGACCTGAGCCGAAGCTGGACGCTCAACCGACTAAACCACCCAGGCGCCCCCATATAACATGGATATTTAATATAGCTTAGAAAGAGGAAAATACTGGATTTTGGAAGAAATTAGGCTTATTTGCATATGACAGGAAAAAAAAAAACACATTTCTTTCCATTCCTAGAGGGAAATCTAGGAGAACTGAGCACAGCGTAGACCTTCTAGTCTTATATCTCCAGGTCTACCAGATATTCTCTATATTTGGAATCCTGAAGGCTAGTACAGTGTCGTCTTCTCTTGGACCATCAGGGCAGAGGTTGGTGATGTTGTGTAACCTTACTGACGTCTCTTTTATTTATTTATTTATTTATGTATTTATTTCTTAATTTTAATGTTTATTTTGAGAGAGAGAGACAGAGTGTGAGCAGGGGAGGGGCAGAGAGAGAGAGAGAGAGAGAGAGAGAGACAGAACCTGAAGCAGACTCCAGGCTCCGAGCTGTTAGCACAGAGCCTGATGTGGGACTCTAACTCACAAACTGCAAGATCATGACCTGTGCTGAAGTCAGATGCTTAGCCGACGGAGCCACCCGGGCGCCGCTGAAGTCTCTTTTTTTTTTTTTTTTTTTAACTTTATAGTTTATTGTCAGGTTGGTTTCCATATAACACCCAGTGCTCTTCCCCACAAGTGCCCTCCACCATGACCATCATCCCCCTTCCCCTTTCCCCCCCTTCAGCCCTCAGTTTGTTATCAGTATTCAGGAGTCTCATTATTTGCCTCCCTCCCTCTCCCTAACTCTTTTTCCTCCTTCCCCTCCCCATGGTCCTCTGTTAGGTTTCTCCTGTTAGACCTATGACAGATACCATATGTTTTCACTGAAGTCTCTTTTTAAAAGAGACCAGCAAAAGAAGCCCTGAGACTTATTTTTCACTCAGCACGGAAGCTGTCCCTAAATCCTTACATTGAAGCACGACTTTGTGCAGTGATGCGCTAATGGAGGAGGTGCAGAACAGAATCAAGAATGTCCTTTGGGAAGTTGACAGAGTCTGTTACAAACGTAATATCCACTTGCAGTGAGATGGAACCGAAGGCTCTCTCGGAGCACAGGCGCACTCTCTCTGTGAGACAGGGCTCTTGTCGCAGATGACACATCTGGCTTCTCGAGCAGTTTCATTCAGACCATTTATAAGCCCATCAGAATATTGAGTGGCAGGACCAGGTCAGCGGCAGCAAACACTGGGGATGCAGCCGGTGTACGAGCTTTGAACTAATTCTCCTCACAGCACCGCTTTCCCGAGCAGGATGTGTGTGCAAAATGGCCTGCAGCAGGACTCCGAAGCGACCGTTAAAGAGCAAGCTGAGGTGGGGAAAGCGCAAGCTGAGACGGCAGAAGCAGTGTTTCAGGATTCACTACCATCCAGCCCCAAGCAGCGAGGCCTCGCGGGGCCAGCCCAGGGGCTGACAGCAGCCTGGCGGGCGGCTGCGAGGGACGAGCTTGCTGCTGGTGAGCACCAGCTTCAGGCCGGCTGTGCGTCCAAGACGCAGGCCCACAGACAGTGACAGACTATTTAAATAGCAGGCGCAGCTGCTACCAGAACTGCACACTTGACGTGTGTTGTGTGTGGAAGAGATTGCTGCTCTCATTTTATCGTCTGCGGCCTCACCCGCGAGTCTGATTTGGGGAAAACGTGTACGCACGCACAAATATGTGAACATAAAAGTCAAGTCCTGCACTACTGCTTTCCACTCCTTCAGCAAAACGGAACACACGTTCAGTCAAAAGGTAATTGTTGTAGTGAAATACTAGGAGTGGAGCAGGTAACATTTTTAGTTTTCTTCAATCAGTCTCATCACAATTTTGTTTTATTGGCAGATGCTTAAAAGACTAAGCATGCACTAAACTAATAATACAGTCATATCTTTATAGTTGAAAATGCCTTGTAACCATTTTACTGTATGCTGTTTTCCAGCTCCTTCCCTGTGATTCTTTCATAAGATTGCTTATTCATCTTTGTCTCCTCCTGGGGCCTAGCACACTAGTGGCTATATACCTCTTAATAGGTGGTCAATAAATAATTGTTGAGCTGGACTCAACTGCAAAGATTCAGAAGTCAGTGTGTAATAACCAATAGGTACACACTTCTCTAGCTTCTCTCATCCTTAGCAGTTTCATGTGGTGGTCTCATTCCAACAGTCTGAAGATGCTGTATTAGACCTCTGCCATATGTCAACAGTTTTTTACCTCTGTTGCCTTGAGTTTGCATCCTTCCTGACTTTTCATCTGTTTTCCTGTTTTGCTGGGTTCTGAGTTATATACGTGTGTCACTTCTGATATCTGGAAGAGAGACTCCATGATGAGTTGGATGAATTGAAAGCATGAAGTTGGAAAAGGGATAATAATAGGTGTGGCATATGAGTAAAAAAAAAAAAAGGAGTACACATGGCATCTGAAGGGCTACAAGTAAAGGCAGAGCAATAGAGAGAGAAAAGATAGGAAAACAGAGGCAGAGACAGTCCAAGGAAGAACTAAGAGGTTAGGCTCAGGGTGGATAGAGTCTCCCCAACACCCAAACAGAGACGCTAAATACTGTGCTAAGAAACCTTAGAATTTGGCTATTTGAAGAGGACATGTTTTGCATTCCGTGAAACAAAATGTGTCACTGTGTGCATGGTTACTTCTATATAGCTGTCAAAACTTTTTAAAAATTGAGGTATAATAGACATACAGCATTAGTTTCAGGTGTACAACATGATTCAGTATTTTTATATATTGTGAAATGGTCACCACATGTCTAGTTAACGTCCCTCGCCTTACATGGTTCTCAAAGTTCTTCATTCACGTTTGGGGGCCTGTGTAATTTGAATGATCTTGTGATTTTTGGCATCTTCAATGCATGAATAACATTTTCACACAAAAATTAATTTGTATATAAAAAGATTTCATTGTTTAGCCCTCCTGCTTGTAATTTGAATCAAATGTTGGATTTTCCAATACAGAAGCAGAGGAAGTAATTTTGATTATAACCAATAAATTAAGTAAACTGTGTGACTAGATGTATTTTGAATTCCTGTCCTTTCAGCTTTTAATGCTTTTGTAAGAACTGAAGTATCATTGACATACAATGTTATATTAATTTCAAATGCTTTTGTTTTTTTAAAGTGACTTAGTTTTGGTTTAGGACAGTAATGAATAAAAGTCATTGACTTTGCATTACACTATTAAGATTATTAGATGGAAATAGTCTGTATTGCCCTCTGTTGGTGATTAATAGTTATTTTTGACAAAATAATTGCTATTCTACATATCATTTATATGTATTTAAAAACTGTATCAACCAGTGTATTTTATAGAAAAGCACATTTTCCCCCCAGTGAAGTACTTTTAAGAACTGATCTAATAGTTGTAGCCATAAATTGGCAAAAGGGAAACAATTGAGATTTGGGGCTTCTTGATTTAATGGTTATATTGACGAAAAGAATATCGAACTACTTTTGCCTTTGATTTTCATTTTAATTTTTTCCTGTCAGAGCTCCACCTCAGATAAGGCGTCCCAATCGAGAAGTAAGACCTCTGAGGAAAGAAATGCCCGGAGCAGGAGCCCGGGGACCTGTGGGCCGAGCACATCCTATATCAAAGAGTGAAAAACCCTCTGCCAGTAGAGACAAGGATTATAGAGCAAGAGGAAGAGATGATAAGGCAAGACTGTCTTTGTAACTCTTTCATGTGAAGCCCATGACTTTTGGTGAACATTATAATGTTTTCTGGCTTTCAGCGTACTTCCGGTTTTGGCATGGAGGAGAGTTAAAAAAAAAAAAAAGGTCTGATCCCAAAATCTAAGAAGTCTTTGTGTTTTGAAGGCCATTCTGCAAGGCTAATAACCTCTGAGGTATATTTAAAAAAAGACACACAGATCTTTAGTAAAATGGGTCTTTGGGAGAAATATTCAAAATAAAGTTTTAAAACTTAAAATATATTTCAACAAGTATTCTGAATTAAGATGAGCAATAAATGAATACAGTGGACGTACATGGATATCAATTTTCTTTCTCTTAATGAGAGAAGGTTCCCAGGTTGGGGTTCATTGTGTACATATGCTTTATCTGGGAAATTCATCCGTGAATAAACATAGTACTAGGTGGTGATTCTTTACTGCCCTTAAGATGGACTTTAGAAACACGGGCTGAATATAATCTTACAGAGTAGGGAGCCGGCCAGGATGATCTGACCCATCTTTTCGCCTTAGTTTTAGTGAAAAGACAAAATTAGATTTTTAGCGATAGCATTTCCCATTTCCATTGTGACATCATAAATGAATGATGATTATTATTGAATTGCCACCAAGAAGTTGAAAATTTTCCGAGCTTGAGGTTCAGGTTATGTCTTTATGTTGATACCAGGACATTTATAATGAAAATATAACTTCTCACTAATAGCAAGTTATCCTTAAAGATTAGATGCTGTGTTAGAATATTTTTATGATGTATATTTCCATTAGTAGGTAAGGACTTTGCACAGACCACCTTCCTAGCCCTTGTGTATATTTAGTCCATGGTAGAATAAAACTGGTGTTTTTTGAGTATTTCTATTCATGAGATAGATTCTGCTTGTCTGCCTCACTAGGACACAGAAAAGGAATTAGATACTTTTACATTTATAATTTGTCAGAGCTATTATACCACAAAACAGTAAGTGATTCCATCTCCGATCCTTTCTGGAATTCATGAGGGGCACCAATAAGTTAATTAATTGTTCCTGCCAGTGAAATCATACTGTTTTTCCCCCATTGTCAAAAGCCGTCTGAATGGATACTTAAAAATCTCTACATTCTGTGTCATCTTTGTTACTTCCCTTGTTCTTCATTTTGTCAGTTAATCCTGGTGTGCGTTTTGGAGCATACAGTAGGGGCTAAAGTCCAACCCTCACTCTGCTCGTAGCTTTTAGGTAAACTTTTAGAACTATGTGAGGAACTTCCATCTTTCCCCTTAATTTCACGTTAACACAAGAGAATAGTCTTGGCCGTGGTTTATTTGGATGCTTCCCTGCTAGGCACCATTCAGGGTAATTAGACGTTAATTCATGAAACCATCCCATGAAGTAGGTAGGCCTCTTCTTCCCATTTTACAAATGAAGAAACTGAGATAGAGAGCTGAAGTACCTAGCCGAGGTAATAGGTTAAGGAATGGAGCTTGGAATGGAATTCGTGAAGTCATGGATCTTTTTCCTCTTTATTTTAGGATTTTTTCATATTATGGAATATCCCTAGCAAACTAGATTAAAAATATGGATTGGATTTGAAAAGAGTCCCAGAACAATTAAGTAAATGTTGATTTTTAATGTGATTCGTCAGCAAAGAGCAAAGCAGTGAGTCAGCATTTATTGAATGTCAGAGTTTTCTGGAGATTGCAAATTGTCTGTCTCTTAAAAAGTTCCAAATAATTTTCTTTTTTAAAAATTCTTTTTAATATTTTATTTATTTTTGACACAGAGAGAGAGAGAGAGACAGAGCATGAGTGGGGGAGGGGAAGAGAGAGAGGGAGAAACAGAATCCAAAGAAGGCTCCAGGCTCTGAGCTTATCAGCTCAGAGCCCGACGCGGGGCTCGAACCCACGAACGTGAGATCATGACCTGAGCCGAAGTCGGAAGCTTAATCGACTGAGCCACCCAGGTGCCCCGTCCAAATAACTTTCTAAATCCTATTCTTTCAGTGACATGTAAGTACTCAGAATGTCACTGGAAAGTAAGTCCTTAATTTTTTTTTTAAAAAACTCTACAGTTGTTTGAAGATAAAAGATGTCTTCTGAGTCACTCTGGACACAAAAGGGACTACAATTAAGAAAAACTAAGGCAAAGTTTATTAGTATTTGAAAAGCGTACGTGATTCAGTTATGATTATTGTAAGCACTCAAATACCCATTAGAATACTATGTCCCTAAAACTCACTGAGTCCTGTGATAGGGTTTGAGGAAGTTTAGGTGAAACTGCTTTTGAAAGCTAATTTGAAAAGGAATACCTTGTATAGGAAGGCTCCTCGGAGATATTTTAGCCCCTAGTGCTGTTGGTTTTTTAAAATTAGTTTTGTGTATTGCAACCAGCTTTTTTTTTTTTTTAAAGGAGAGTAGACAGAAAATTCAGAATGCATTCATTGGTGATAGTGAGGACCCTATTATTTTGAGAAAAAAATATTTAGTTATATGAATATATATAAAAATTATACAATTATATATTTGTGTATTGTAGCTCATGATCTCAGATGAATTTGTACTCCAACACTTAATAGGTGTAAAACAAAAAGTGAGGACGTGAGAAATTCTACATCTCACTCAAGATTCTCAGTATCTTTGTATGTTTAGTTTAGTGTTGCAAACTGCATGATGGGGCAACTAATGATAAGAGCAGTAGCAGGTGTTACTCTTCCTTGAGCACATTTACCCTGTACTAGTCCCTTATTGAAGCTTTATATATACAGTGGCTTACTTAATTCCTGTAAGTTTCTGTGACCTCAGCATTATTTTCCCTGTTCTACATATGAAGAAATTGAGGCACCAGCGTCCTACCTGCACACGTAGGTGTGGGAACTGGGAGTTGAACTCTTTCTGAACACCTGGGCTTTTAATGGGTATGCTGTGCAGCCTCTTATTTGAAAATGCTTACTATCTTATTTTAATGTATCACGGATGCCTCTTTCTTACAAAAGTTCCAACTCATTTTCTGAGAGTGATTAAATCTCCCCCTCCCCCTTTTTAAAAACCTGTTGGCAGGCTTCAAGTTAGGTCCAAGCTTAAAGAGTGTTTTTCAACAACAGTCACTTTGTATGGTGATCAGTTGTTGCGCCCTTATAGTTTTTCTCTCCCTGAGGCCCACAGACCCATCATAAAGGCAGTTTGTTACCCTCTCTACTTAACACACCTTTATTGTGTGCACACTTTGTGTTAGTCCTACTTTGCAGGGACTAGGAATACAGACTTTAATAAAGTGTGACTCCTGGCCTCATGCTGATTATTTTCTTACTGATGAGAGGGAGTCAGATGAATCAGTTGACCTTTACAGCCATATTTTTAGTCTTATTTGAATGTACCCAAGACACTTCGATGTATTATTATTTCTTTTTAAAGATTTTTCTTTCTAAGTAATTTCTGTACCCACCATGGGATTCAAGCCCACAACTCTGAGATCAAGACTCACATGTTCCACCAGTTGGGCCAGTGAGGTGCCCCTGAATGGATTATTGTTTAACTATTTAAACCTAGAGTTGGTATAGAAATATACATAGAAAATATAAATGCATTTTTTATTGAAAAAAGATTGGCCTAAAAATAAAATATTAGGTAGCAGAGGAAATGCTTTTGTATTATAACCAAAAATAAGTTTAATTCATAAAACTCTGATTCTCAAGTATTTTCAGACTAGGGCTTTATGATTAATTGCCTCGGTGAAATGAGAAGTACTTCCATTATGATCTCATGATTAAAGCTATCTGTGCTTTTAAATAGAATTCAGAATAAAGTATGGTTAATTATATTAATAGAAGTAATTTAAAATTATTAAACATAAATGGCTTTATTTCATTCAATTACATGTAACAAATGGCCCTTTTTGACTCCTTCCCTTAGCATCCCTGAGTAAGTGTATGGATGTCTGATGTGGAGAGATGTTGTAAACTAGATTGAGAGCTGTTGATGGCTGATGATACAAATGAACGGTGACTTGAAAAAAACTTTTTTTTTTTTCCTGAAGAAAAGGATACTGTCACATGGGTACTATTTGACGAATGATGATCATCTACCTAGCAGTGTACTGGTAAATGTTCAATAACTGATTTTCTGAAAAAAGTGTGTGTGTGTACACACATTCACACACGTTTATTATAAATCTGATATTAAGGATGTGTAGCACATAATCACAGGTAATAAGATATATAGTACTATTACTGTAAATTTTGTAGAGTGAATGGACTCTCACACAATGCCTCTGCTGATTTTTGCTCAACCTACAGTTGCAGGTAACGGATGAATAGAAATGGAGTTCTAACATGAATGTTGGTTGGTTTTTTGTTTTCATTAATGAGTAAGACAAAAGTGAAACAATAGAAATGTATGGTGGTAGTGCATCCATTCACCAATTACTTGAGCAACTTGGATGAATCGGATCATAGTTTTCAAATACTGGAAAAATATTTCCTGAATTTTTGTGCCATTTACGATGTAACAACTGCAGAAATGACATACTTTTAAGTTTCATCTGCATCGTGAACACTTTCCCCGTTATTTTCTTAAGTCTGTACTGTGAATAAAACAGTCAAGCCCTGATTTATGCCATCAGCTGATTTCTGTGGTATAAATACTTCTGTGACCGATTGCAGACGGCCAGAGTGATGTTGCTAACCTCAGTTGAGATGAGCTTAGACATCACTGTGACTGTGGGCTGGTGGTTTTTTATTACTAACTAGCTAGTAATTCTGATGTTGGGTAGCTCACTACCCAACAAGAGCGGTAACCCCTTTGTTAGACAGAACTCGTTGTTAGAAAATTGTTTTGCCGAACTGAAATTTATATTCTTTGTTACTTTCTATTTGTCCCGATTCTTTCTTTTGGAATAATATAGGGGAGATGGAGGTAAGTAGGTCAGTTGGTGATGTGGCTCCATTAGTGTTTTCTTCTTTTACCTTAAATGTCTCTACTGTCCTTGATTCTCCTCTATATGATGTGGTTTCTCAGTCCTTTGTCACCCTGGGTATCCTTCTCTGGGTTTAATTCACTTGTCACTTGAAGTGCAAGACCCAGAGCTAGTAACTGACCGTCTTTCACTTCATCTGCCAGCGTGAGGAGGGAGGCACACAAGAAAATGCAAAAACCGTTATTTGTGCTTTAGGACAAGCTGTGTTAGTAATGGACTCTATATAATATTGGGTTAGTTGCTAATTTTAGCCTCATTTTTTTTCCAAATAGAATGATTAGCCAATACTAATGAAAGATCATTAACAAATCTTTCTTGATAAGGGTAATCTAGATGTTAGCAAAGAGATGCTAAAATATTTTGCTTTAATGAGGAAAAAGGTCTGTCAGACTTCATGCTAAATACCAAATTCTTGCTAATGTTGACCTTTGTCAATTAATGTGAAAATCTAAGCAAAGAATTCTAAGATCATTTCAGTGTTATTGCAGCTAGCATTATCATTAATAAACTGTTCAGTTAATAATATCTTGGGTGAGGTTATCTTAATTACCTGAAAACTAAGGCCCTTTTAGGTATTGCAGTTAATCTAGCTCATTAACTGAAACTTCAGTTACTTATATTTGATTTCCCGATTCCAGTTTATCTGAGTATTTGTTTTAAAGCCATTTTGATGACTTCCCCATGTAACCAAATTATTTATTTTTAGTTTCCCTAAATCTTTTTTTTTTTTAACAACCTCATCATTTTGACTTGTAAATGTTCCTAGAATCTTTTTTGGGGTACTTAATTTGTATTCAGGTCTTATCTCTACCTTTGATAAACTTTGGATTCTAGGGCGGGTCATTTGACTGGCTTACACCTACATTGCCTCTTCTTCTCCCTCTACCCCATCCTTTTCCCACATGGTAGGCAGAAGGATCTTTTACAAATGTTAATCAGATCCTGTAATTTCCCTATTGAACACATTTCAAAAACTCCCCATACACTTTTAGAATAAAATCCAAACTCCGCCCTGTGATCTATAGGGGCCTAGTTGTGTCTCCATCTGCCTGTGTCTCCAATCTGTTTCATTTGCCCAATACCTTTTAGCCACACTGACCACTCACATTTTTCATAGCATTTCACAGTGTATGATTATGTGTGTTTTTGTTTTGTTTACTTGTTACTTGTTTCCCTTACTAGACTAGATGCTCATTGAGGGCAGATTGTGTATATGCATTCACTGATAAAACCTAATGCATAATGAGACGTGTTAGACGGATGCTCACATATTCTTAAAAATCCTCTGATTTCTATACTTTCAGATAAGTGTACAGTTTTTTCTTTCCCTTGGTAGTATTTATCAAGTCTTTCCTACCACTTGGACATTCATATTAAAATGGATGTCTACTTATATTTTTTAATAATAATTTTTTGGTAGGTCTTAAATTACAATGCCTGAAATTTCAAGGCTGAAGTCTCATATATCAGTTTCTGTGGCATTCTTTAGTTGATCTGTTTCTAGAAGAGGTGATTTTTTTTTAAAGTTTATTTATTTTGAGAAAGAGAGCATGAGAAGGGGAGGGGAAGAGAGAGAATCCCAAGTGCAGAGCCCGATGTGGGGCTCGAACCCACAAACTCTGAGATTATGACCTGAGCTGAAGTCAAGAGCTGGACGCTCAATGGACTGAGCCATCCAGGCACTCCTAGAAGAGTTTTTAAAGTGATTACACTTTCCAGTGATTTGTTTGAATATGGCACTGTAACTGTGCCCTACCTGTGTTATAAAATGTGATTTTTTAAATTTATAGATGTTATGTTTGTTGTTGTATGCCAGAAATTTACTCTTTTCTTTTTTAATGTTTATTTATTTTTGAGAGAGGGAGAGAGACAGAGACAGAGCACCAGAGGGGGAGGGGCAGAGAGGGAGACACAGAATCCAAAGCAGGCTGTAGGCTCTGAGCTGTCAGCACAGAGCCCCATGCAGGGCTTGAACTCATAACCGCAAGATCATGACCTAGAGCTGAAGTCATGAGCCACCCAGGTGCCCCGAAATGTACTCGTTTTAATAGTGTCAATATTGACATCTGTCATCTGAAATACAAGAATCTTTCTGAAAATTTAGCTTAATAGTGTCACTGTGCTACCCAGCAACAGAAAATTGTTCATTTTTTGGGTCGAGTCACCAAGATTACTGTTCGGTTGTTTACGTAGTGGCTTAATGAACTACAGCATTTGCCCAAAGGGAGCCATTTAGTCCCCTGTCAGCACTTACCGTCAAGCCTATGGTATATCTCAGATGAAGTGTGGTAGGAGGGTTCATTCTGTTCTCTCTCTTCAGATTTAAGCTTAGGGTATTGACTCATTTTTTGACTACTTTCCCTTTCATTTTTGTATTTGACAGTAACTCTGGGGCTGAAGCTCTGGGGAGGTATTTGGCTCTGTCCCCTGAAATAGTTCCAGTGGTTGAACTATCTCTAGCAACTGAGCACATTTCATTTAAAGCTCTTCAAAGCTGAGTAAATCTTGGCGGAACCCCATAGAAAACAGCATGTAATTCTTTTTTAAAGCCACCATATTATTAAATAAAGAATTGGGGTAAAGTATATTGCTTTCGTGGTCTTAATAGTACTATTTGAAAAGATCCTTTTACCATTATCATTATAGTGACTTTATGATGTGGTCCAAGGGCCTTACCAGGAAGAAACCCTGAATCCTGAGGGGCACTTAGAGTAACAGGGAAAAGGCTTTGTAAGATGCAGTTCAGAGTCCCCACTCTATCCCCATCCATAGCCTCTTCTTGGTTGCTGTGAAGGATGTCATAGTTTGTAAGGCTCTTAAGCTGTAAGCTGATTCAGTTAGGCCTGAGGTGGTCCGATGTTGTGCAAAAGGCATGGGTTCGGGGAGTCAGGAAGAGCTGCATTAAAATCTCTACTCTGTCATCTAATAGTTATGGTTGATTAAGTTATTTCACCTGAGTCTAGGTCCTTATTTGTAAAAATAAGAATAATCATACCTACCATGTTGTATTAAATGAGATAGTTATATGTGAGATTTATTGGCATGTAGTAGGTTCTCAGTAAATTAATGTTGTTTTGTCCTCTGCATTAATATTCTGTGTATATATTCTGGTGATGGTAGAAATTCCCTGCATCCACAAATTCAGAAGTATCTAGCAAGGGTCATTTTAGTCTTGCTTGCGACTGTCCCTCCACAGATGTAAATTTAAAGGGAGTGTATAATAAAGTTGGCCAGTTCATCTGTTTCTGAGGAAATGAACAAGAAAGGATGGCATTTGGGTAATCAGAAAACACTATCTTAAAATAATGAAAAATTATTTTAAAAAATGATTTACATTATAATATTTTTAAAGCTCAATGATGTTAATTAAAATTATCTTGTTTTGTGTTTTTTAAAAATGTTTATTCATTTTGAGAGAGGGAGTGGATGAGTCAGGGAGGAGCAGAGAAAGAGGGAGAGAGAGAGAATCCCAAGCAGAGCTGACAGGGCTCTGCACTGTCAGCGCAGAGCCCAATGTGGGGCTCGATCCCACAAACCGTGAGATCATGACCTGAGCTAAAATCAAGAGTTAGATCCTCAACTGACTGAGCCACCCAGATGCCCCTGCAATTATCTTTTGTTATTGAACAGTACTTTTTATACCTGTCTCCAGGGAAGGAAGAATATGCAAGACGGAGCAAGTGATGGTGAAATTCCTAAATTTGATGGTGCAGGCTATGATAAGGATCTGGTGGATACCCTTGAGAGAGACATCGTATCCAGGAATCCTAGCATTCATTGGTTTGTCTTTATATTCTTGAATTAAAGTAGCAGAGAAAATAAGTTATTGGTTGGCCTGGTGGGAGTCTTTTCTTATTATCCACTAATCTCCTGACTATGACTTCATTGGTAATATATGAGTGTGTAGAATCGACAGGACAATTCTTCTTTCAAAATATAACCAAGACATTTTACATGTTAACTTGGTGTTGACATAACTGACGAAGGTCGTTCATTGAATAACATGTCCTAATTAATAACTGCCGTATGTCTTCACTGATCATTTTATGCGATATTAATTAAATAATGTTCTTAATATAATAATAGCTTCATAAATAAAAAATTGAAAAGAATTAGTATTGTCCCTAAGAATAAACATGAAATGTTGCTTTTGTTGCAAAGGGATGACATAGCAGACCTGGAGGAGGCTAAGAAGCTGCTGAGGGAAGCTGTTGTTCTCCCGATGTGGATGCCTGACTTTTTCAAAGGGATTAGAAGGCCGTGGAAGGTGAGCATTTAAAGTTAAAATAGGTATCAAAATGCGGCTGACATGATAATGAAAGACAGCACTGTGGTTTCTTTACGTGTTTGTTAACACGGTGAGTAGAGGTCGGAGGAGGTTTGTGTACCCCCCTAACTACCTGGATTTGAATTTGTAGTTGAGGCGTGCCGCCTCCGCATGGCAAGAGGGGAACCGAGTGTTGAAACTACAGTCTTCAGTTAAGTCACCTCCCTGAGGTTTGCTAAGCTAGGGTTAGCTTTAAGAATTTTCTAGGTGTTGTTTACTGTAAATAAAAAGTTAAGAAGCAAATTAAATAGGTAGTCTTATTTATTTATTTAGTAATCCGTACACCTAACATGGGGCCCAGACTTACGACCTCAGGTTCAGGAGTTGCATGCCCTTCCGACAGAGCCAGCGAAGTGCCCCTAAACAGCAGGTAATCTTATAGAATGAGAATGAGTGTTTGATCAAATAAATAACCTTTCTAAAAGTTGGCATATTTCTCACTATTAATTATTAATTAAGTGATCAAAATTAACTATTTTGATAGTTAATTTTGATAGTTAACTTGATAGTTAATTTTGATCACTTCATTTAGGCATGGTGTAATTCTTTTTTTTTAAACTTTCTTAAATGTTTATGTACTTTTGAGAGAAAGAGAGAGAGAGACACAGAAGTGTGAGTGGGGGAGGGGCAGAGAGAGGGAGACACAGAATCCGAAGCAGGCTCCAGCCTCTGAGCTGTCAGCACAGAGCCCAACGTGGGGCTCGAACCCGTGAACCCCCAAGATCATGACCTGAGCTGAAATCGGACGCCTAACTGGCTGAGCCACCCAGGCTCCCCTAGGCATGGTATAATTCTAAGACATGCCCGCCACCTTAGAGTAAAAAGCCTGCCTAGAGCTAGTTCTTAATCCATTGTTTTTATTTTGGCATAATAAAAAGAACCTTCTAACAATGGCTGTCTAGAACTTTGTTAGGCCTTCATCATAGGCAAATCTGATTGGTAGAGTGAAATAAAACCATGATCTTACTTTGCCCTTCTGAATTGCCTAGGAAGGTCTGTTTCTCTTCTCCATATGTCTTCCTCTTTGACATGCCTAGGAGTAAAGAGGGTATTCCAAACAGCTTGAAATACCCATAGCATTTTGATTGTCTTCTACAATTTAAAAACTTTTATAGAGTGTTATAGATCTACCAAACTTTGGAAACATATTACTGTACATTCCTTTTTTATTACAACCGTTAAAACAATATTTAAAAGAGAGAAAAGTAGGTATTTAAAAGTAGGTATTTAAATGAGCTTTAAGACAGCAGGAATAATAGGTATAAACCCATCTATCATGATGGGCCCTGTAAATCTTTTTTTTATGTTTATTTATTTTGAGAGAGAGAGCAGGGGGAGGGGCAGGGGGAGAGGGAGAGAGAATCCCAAGTGGACTCAGTGCTGTCAGTGTGGAACCTGATGGGGGGCTTGAACTCACGAACTGTGGGATCATGACCCCAGCCAAAATCAAGAGTTGGAGGCTTAACTGACTGGGCCATCCAGGTGCCCCAAGCTCTGTAAGTCTTTAGCAGGAGGGTGGTTTGCAAATGTAGAAAGATCAGCTTGACCAGGAGTATGGAGGATGGACTGGAGATGGGCATAGATGGCAATGGGTAAGGAATCTGAGAAGATGTTGCAGTAGTCGAGTGGTCGAGCTGAGCAACGAGGACTGGAACAAAGGCATTTGTTATTCGGCTCGTGAAAAATGGTGGGTTTGTGAGAGATGTTTAAAAGGTAAATGATAACATTATGCCTAATAGTTGATAGAGATGAGGAAGAGGGACACGTTGTATGACCCCCAAATGCCAGGCTTGAATTGAAGGAGTATGCAATTACTTCACACACCAGCTATCCCACACTGGCCCAAACCTCATAGGTTGAAGGCACTTTTCCATGGGACTGGCCTCACTTCAGATGCCAACTGCAAACTTGGGCATCCCCAGGTCACCCTCACTTCTGGTCAGCTGGCTATAAATTTGGGGGCTCTTACTACCCCCTTCGGTTTGGTAATTCTCTAGAATGACTCACAGACCATAGGAAAGCTTTGTACTTACAATTATAATTTTATCGTAGCAGAAGGAGGCAAATCAGACCTAGCCAAAGGAAGAAATGTGTAGGGGCGAGATCTGGATGATGCCGGAAGTGAAGCTTCTGTTGTTTTTTGCCCATAGAATCAGGTTGCTTTGCTCTCCTAGCACATGGCTGTGTGACAGTAGAGTCCTGCCAACGAGGAAGCTCACTCAATCTTCAGTGTGAAGGGTTTTTATTGGGGTTTCATTACATAGTCCTGATTGATTGAATCACTGCCCACTTGTCTCAATCTCCAGTCTCCTTTCTCTGGAGGTCTAGTTGACATCACGTGGCTCAAAGTCTAACCCTCTAATCCCACGCTCGGTTTCTCTGGCAAGGCCAGCCACCATCTGAATCATCTCATAAGCATAAACTATACAGGGGCCTACCATGAGTCATCTCATTAACATAAAATTTCAGGATTCAAATGAAACACCAAAGACACCCCTGTCCCTTTGGAAATCCCAAGGATTTATGGTCTCCACCTCCCAGGAACTGGGGGGGAAACAGCCAAATTCTTTACCATATAGCTATGAACTGCATACTATGCACTGATATTGGAAATTGAGAAGAGGAACAGGTTTAAATAGAAACAAAGTATGTTTAGGTAAATCCTCAGCAAGTATTTGGCAGTGGAGGTGTGGAGCTTAGGATAGAGTTTGGATTTAAATTAAAATTGTGATCACATGAAGATGAGATGGGTCAAGGAGATCTATAAAGGCGAGAGAGCAGAAGGCTTGGAATTGCTTTGAAAATGTAACGGGCAGAGGAAGAGGAGACATGACAGACACTGGGGAGAGTCCGAAGGAGGAGTATCAGGGAAGGAACAGTCTCAGAATTAGCCCAGGGAGCAAGCATTTCAGGAAGAAGGGAATGAACATTAGGTGTCAACACCATCAATGGGAAGAGAGAAGGAAAAAAGACAGGAGTTGAAAAATGACCCTTGGATTAGTAAATTAGGTAGTTTTAGTGAATTCGTGGAGGCGGAAGTCAGATTGTAGCTCATGGAGGAAAAAATGGTAAACATGCACCATTTCTTTAAGAAGGTTGGCTGAGAAGGGAAGTTGAGGTGGATAGTAGCTAGACGATATGTAGGGTCAAGTGAAGGATTTTTTGTTAAAAAAAGGACAGATTTGAGTGTGTTTATATGCTGAAAGGAGGAGCCAATAGAAAAGAAGATACAGGAAATCAAGGGGATAATTGAAAGAGTAATGTCGTGAGGAGCTGAAGTTTATAAAAACTGTACTGTATGAATCTATCTATGTACAGATGCTAATTTTGGAAATTAGCTCCTGTTGGAGGTGGCCACATTTAAGGACATTACATTCAAAGGGGACATTAGAAAAGGAAATAATGAATTTTGCTATAGCTGTGCTTATACCGTTAGTTGTTTTTACAGTGTACAAAATATCAATCTCATGCAAAGCAAAGATAAAAGGGTCCTTGCAAAACAAAATACTTTTTAGAAAAGTAGTGTTTTAAATCCTAGTGACCTCTGCTCTTTCTGGGTGTCAGAATTCTATAGCTGTGTTAACCTTAAAAATAAAACTGTCAGTTACTTTATCAGCAAAAAATGGGTTTATTTAGGAATAGCAGAGAATTGCAATTTAAGACAAGCAAGCTACGGCAGAACCATAGGCAAGACTGGAGAACAAAGGAGAGGAACACTTGTTCATAGAGGAAAGGGGAGACTGGGAGGCCTGAAGTGTGCTGGACGGGCGCCTGAGTGGCTCAGTCAGCCGAGCATCTGACTGTCTGACCCTTGATTTAGAGCACTGAGTTGGGCTCTGCCCTGACAGCAGGAAGCCTGCTTGGGATTCTCCCTCACTCTCACTCTCTGGCTCCCTGCACCCCCTCCACACTGCTGTACCCTCTTGCTCTCTCTCAAAATAAATACACTTAAAAAAGAAAAAAGAAAAGAAAAAGTCTGTTGGAGGAAAGTGTGAGGTTAAAGTATAGCAGTTTTTCATTGGCGGGGTTATGACACTCTCTCATTGGCTGGACTGTTGCCAGGGGAGGAGGAGAACCTTTCTTCCTCCTGCTGGGGTAGCTCCTGCAGCCTAGTCTTGCACAACAGATCTCTTCCAGTGGGGTCTGCAATTGATTAGGGGTTGTAGGGTGTGAGAGCTCCCCCTTCTGGCCTGCGGGCTCTATTTTAACCGAGTTTTCCTTTTACTACTTTCTGCACTAGAAAAGGGTTTGGACAGTTTCTGAATTTCTGAAACTTTTATGTGCACATAGTTTTCAAAGTTTAAATCCCGAGAAGCTTTTAAACCAAATAAGTGGGAAAGCATTATTAAGATCATCAACTATTACACAAAAGAAATATAGTGTCAACCATATATCAGCACTCCCATTAAAAGTGTCACAAGAAAATAGGACATATTTGAAAATCCAGTAGTCTTCAACACTAAAGGATTGGTGTTCCTGAATAATTTTTCCTCTATATTGATTTAGTTTTACAGAATAGTTTTTGTTTGTTTTTAAAGGTGAAAAGTAACTAAAATTTAGTTTTTAGTCTGTGTTATAGTTAGTGGCTCTTTCATCGGTAACTCTATTTTATATAAACTATTGTTTAGCACATTAACTGATGAAATGCTTGCTAAATTGGTTATGCTTGGATTGCCACTAGATTTCAGTTACCTTACTAACTAATAAGTGGATCTATTTTGATTAAAAACTGTGTATTATGTGTCGTGGAAGACAGGTTTTGTCCCTTAGGAGGGCAAGGAATATGTAATTCTACTAGATGTGGTAGAAAATGTTTCATTTTATGTTTAAATAGAGCAGTCATTTATTTAAAAATTTTTTAAACATTTATTCATTTTTGAGAGACAGAGAGAGAGACAGAGTGCAAGCTGGGGTGGGGCAGAGAGAGGGAGATACAGAGTCCAAAGCAGGCTCCAGGCTCTGAGCTGTCAGCACAGAGCCTGACGTGGGGCTTGAACTTCCAAATCATGAGGTCACGACCCGAGCCGAAGTCAGACGCTCAACTGACTGAGCCACCCAGGCGCCCCTAGAGCAGTCATTCTTAAGCAGTGCTCCAGACTATACAGATGTATCTTCTTCCAGTTTTAAGAAAATTGGGTAGGTTTTTTTTTTTTAAAGTTTATTTATTTATTTTGAGAGAGAGAGTACAAGTGGGGGAGGACCAGAGATGAAGAGAGAGAGAAACCCAAGCAGGCTCCATATTGACAGCACAGAGCCCAATGTGGGGCTCAAACTCATGAACCTTGAGAACATGATCGGAGCTGAAACCAAGAGTTGGACGCTTAACGAACTGAGCCACCCAGGTGCCTCTGGGTAGATTCTTTCTAAATGTATCAGAAGATTTCTTATTGTCTGGGCCTTTTGTTGTAACACCCATCTCTGACTACCTCTGATTCAAGACATTTTGTGAAATCAGTCTTCATTTTTTTAAATCTATAAAATGATACTCATGTCAAATGCACCGTGATTTTACTGTGATAATTGGGTTTACCTTTTGATGGGAATTTTTATGTACGTCAGTAGCTGATGATACTTTATAAGAATGCATTTTAATCAGAAAACATTTAATATATCTTTTGAAATTTCAGGGTGTACTGATGGTAGGACCCCCCGGCACTGGGAAGACTATGCTAGCTAAAGCTGTTGCCACCGAATGTGGCACAACATTCTTCAATGTTTCCTCTTCTACACTGACATCTAAATACAGAGGTGAATCTGAGAAGTTAGTCCGTCTATTGTTTGAAATGGTGAGTGATGATATATATATTCAGATTTCAAAGTACTGTTTGTGTAGACAAATGATATCCCTGTAATCTAGATCCATTCACCTGGGGATCTGTTTTTAAAAGGGCAAATGGACTTATAGTTGAACAGTTATTGACACACAAGTAAGATATGGGGTAGTGGGTTTTGTGGAGTAGTCGATGTGTGTTTTCCTCTCTGACGTAAGAGAAGGCCCTTCAGCATCCCTTCCAGGGAGGGTTGAAGGCACTTTGGAATTGTGAGTGTTTGATATTTCTGTGTTTCTAGTGAACTGGTTGAGCAGAGTATATTTTAATGTATATTTTAAAAATCAAATTGATCTGTGATTGAAGTTTGTTCCTTTTTCATAAGTGATTTGCAATAGTTATTTAAGAATGTGAATTTGAGGATGGAGATGGGTAATTTGTTTAAAAATATTTGTATTTTGGAAATTTTCAAATAAAGAAAGTATAAATAATAATACTATGAATCCCCATATATGTCACCCACCTTCATCAACCATATAACTTTTATTTTTAGAAATTTCCTTTATGTGCTATAAATGATTTAATCTCTGCTGGTAACCAAATGGTGACATTAAAGCAGTGATAAATCTCTGCTCTTTTTTTTTTTTTTTTAACCATTGCCTTAGGAGGAAGAAATGGCATTAAAAGATTCAGATTATTTTACGAGCTCATTGTAAGGTTTCTTTAAAATATTTTTTACAAAGGCTAGATTTTATGCACCCACCACGATCTTCATTGATGAGATAGACTCCATCTGCAGTCGAAGAGGGACCTCTGACGAGCACGAGGCAAGTCGCAGAGTCAAGTCTGAACTGCTCATTCAGATGGATGGTAATTGATATTTAATTACTGTCACCAAACTGTTTTATTTCCTTTTTGAATTTTGTGTAAATTCATATTGTGGAAATCCTCAGTGAAGGGACTAGTAGGCAGCCCGAGATTATTTGCAGTCATTTGTTCACCCACCCATGTGTTCATGCACTCAGCAAAAGCATTTATTGTGTACCTGTTATGAATCTTGTACCCTTTCAGGTTCTGAAGTTACAAAGAAAAGGAATGTCAGGGCCTGGAAGGGCTTAACTATTAAGAGCAGAAGTTCCAGAGATGTGGTCCAGGGCCCCACGGGTCTTTAAGACCCTTTTAAAAGGTCTGCAAAGGCTAAACTATTTTCATGATCATATCAAGACGTTATTTGCTTTTTCATTCTCATTCTCTCCCGAGAATACAGTGGAGTTTTTCAGAGGCTACAAGACATTTAGGATGTCATAATAGATGGAAAGCAGAAGAGATATGAGAATCCAGCTGTTCTCTGTTGAGTCAGATGTTAAAGAGATTTACAAAAATGTAAGAAAATGGGACTCTTCTTACTGACTTCTTTTTGGTTTTGAAAAGCATAGTTATTTTTAATAAAATGTTATTTATAGTAACAAATAATAGATTCATTGTTATATTAAAATGAATTAATATATTTTTAAAAAATTCTCCATTTTAATTTCTTATGGTAAATATTGATAGTTATATTCCACAAAGACAAAAGCTCTTTGGAGCTCAATAATTTTTAAGAGTATAAAAGGAGCCTGAGGGGTGCCTGGGTGGCTCAGTTGGTTAAGCATCTGACTCTTGATTTTGGCTCAGGTCATGATCTCAAGGTTCATGGGTTCGAGCCCTGCGTCGGGCTCTGTGCTGACAGCTTGGAGCCTCCTTGGAATTCTCTCTCTCTCTCTCTCTCTCTCTCTCTGTCTCTCTCTCTTTCTCTCTCTCTTTTCTCTCTCAAAATAAATAAATAAACTTAAAAAAAAATAAAAGGATCATGAAACCAAAAAGTAGAACCACTGGTCTAATTGGGAAGCAGACAACTTAATATGTTACAGGTTGTGTGGTAGAACTGAACTCTGGGTGTAGTGAAAACACAGTAGGAAAGGTGCCACCCAGATGAAGGGAGTCATGGAAGGGAACAGCCGAGTTGAACTTTGAAGCTTTTGTTTTTCAGACAAAGGAATGGCATTGAAAAAAGAGAGGGATGGGCCAGAGCCTGCTTTTAGAGGTTTATTATTCTGGTAGTTGTGTGGTATATGTAAAATGTGTTAATATCCAGAATGTGTTGTTTCAAAACAAATATGGTTATACACCAACTGTGGATACTTACTGAATACTTGTAGTGTATGTTATATACGGTGCCAGGCACTGTAAGATACATAAAACAGTGTAGTATGAGTCCCTCCCTCAAAGCGTTTATCATTTTCATTTCTGCTAAAGTATGAAAGAAAAGAGTATGTTACATTTTTGAGGAGGGATCTAGAGGAAACCTATTAGATGTTTTAAAAATATCACTGAATATAAATTTAGCTGAATTTCATTGAGGGGTGTTTGTGACTACTGTTCTGTTGATTATTAGATTTTTTTTTTGAGAGAGGGCACAAGTGAGTGACAGGCAGACAGAGAGAAAGAGAGAGAGGGAGAAGGAGAGAGAGAGAAGCGGGGCTCACCCAAAGCAGGTCTTGAGCTCACCCAGTGTGAGACTTGAACTCACAAACTGTGAGATCACTACTGGAGCCAAAGTCAGATACTTAACAACTGAGGCACCCAGGTGCCCTGGATAGCTTGATTCTTTGCAGCAATGGTTGAATCAGGAGTTTAGTTATATGTATTAAGAAAATGCCATATTGAACTGGGTTGCTTTAAATTCACTACTTTGTGGGGCGCCTGGGTGGCTCATTCATTCAGTTACATGGCTGACATCTGCTTAGGTCATGATCTCATAGTTTGCGGGTTTGATCCCCACGTCAGGCTCTGTGCTGGCAGCTCAGAGCCTGGAGCCTGCTCTGGATTTTGTGTCTCCCTCTCCCTCTGCCCCTCTCCCACTCACACTCTCTCAAAAATAAATAAACATTTAAAAAAATTAAAAAAAAATAAATTCCCTACTTTGTTTAAAGTTTGTGAGTTTTTGATTTTTTTTCACTGCACATTTTCTAGAGTTGCCATTGTGTAAATCTGAAGCTTTTTATTCTAAAATTTTAATTCTGAAAAAGTAGACTCAGTGTGCATGTATTTGATTTGGTATAAAAAGAAATGGTATTTTCAGTAGTGACTGATTATTAGGTTTATTCTCAAATTTTTTTGTTTTTTTTTTAATTTTTTATTTTTAACAAGTCACTTAGAAGTTTGAAGGATAAAATTATTGCAGTATAACCTGCCCCATTATGATTGCATGCTAGTACATTAGTAGATGTGAACCTTCTTCTTTCTTCTTGAGAAAACAAATTAGACTAACAACTAAGATAAAAAAATTTTGAGGAACTTCATGATTAAAAAAAGTAAGGAATAAAACAGCATAATCTCCCATGCCTTTTCTCTTCAGAGCAAATAAATATACATTCATTTCCTTACAGAAAACAAAAGGTTTTTCTTATTGGATTAGAGTATATGAATTGTCACCTCCTTGTTGTATCGTTATCTGTTGATGTGTCTGGTTCTGCCACCATACAGAGGTCAGAAGGACTGCATTATTTTCGTCATTGAGCCTATGATGAAGCCTGTGGCTGATACTTAGAGATGTGAGTTGAATGAGAGAATAAAGGACTGTAAGAAAAACTCCTTCTTTTGCCTTAACTCTTTCTAGGAGTTGGAGGAGCTTTAGAGAATGATGATCCTTCCAAAATGGTCATGGTATTGGCTGCTACTAATTTCCCATGGGACATTGATGAAGCTTTGAGAAGGAGATTGGAAAAAAGGATATATATACCTCTCCCAACAGGTATGGTGCCTTCCTTTTACTATATTTTTCTTTTTCTTTTACTTCCTGTTCCCTTTTTCGATTTCTGTAAGAATTTAGTCCATTGGGGTTCTACTTAAAGGTTGTAGTATCACAAAACCAATTTGTAGTAGGTGGAAAGAGAAGACACAGTAGTAGTCTGTTGCGTTCCTTACATTTCAGAGCAGTATTCATGTTAGTAAATTTGATAGGATATCTAAATTTTTACTTTTTTTTTTTGAATGTTTATTTTTGAGAGCAAGAGAGAGAGAGAGAGCGTGCGCACATGCAAGCAGGGGAGGGGCAGAGAGAGAGGGGGACAGAGGATCTGAAGGAGGCTCCAGGCTCCGAGCTGACAGTAGAGAGCCCATTGTGGGGCTCACACTCACTAACTGTGAGACCAGGACCTGAGCCGAAGTCGGATGCTTAACCAACTGCGCCCCCCAGGTGCCCCTAAATTTTTACTTTTACAGTCCTCATTAAATCTAAGTCATTAAAAATAAAGTTCTCTTGGGATTTTCTTCAAAATATGCTGCTTTGAAAAATAGAATTTCATCCTATTGATGACTGTCAAAATTTTCCTAAGTGAATTTTTTCTTTTTATATTGAGATAAAATTTACATAAAATTGAGATAAAATTTAAATCTTAAGTGTGTCATCTGGTGAGTTTTGACAAATGAATATTCCTGTTTAATCAGTACTGTACTCAAGATGTACTATTTCAGCACCCTGGGAAGTTTCTATGTGCCTCCCGTCAGTTAATTCAAACCCTTAATGGGCATTACCTTTCCTGATTTTTGCCACCATGGAATGATTTTACCTATTTTAAACCTCATATAAATGGGATCATAACATATGTACTCGTGTGTCTGTTACTCTCACTCACCATAATGTTTTGATGTTCATCCACGTGGTTACATGTATTGGTGTATTCCTGATATGATTATGCCACAATTTACATATTCCTTTTTTGGTGAACATTTGAGTTATTTCTAGTTTGGAGCTATTATGAATGAAGCTATAAATAATTCTTGTACAAATCTTTTTATGGATGAATGTTTTGGATCCTTTTGGGTATGACAGCTAAGAATAGAATAGATGGGTCCTAGGGTAAATATGTGTATGTTTGACTTTATAATACCCAGACTTTTCCCAAGTGGTTGAACCATTTTAATCTTTCACCATCAGCGAATGAGAATTCCAGTTTTTCCATATCCTTGCCAACATTTGGTATGGTCAGTATTTTTAATTTTAGTCCTCCTAACAATTTTAGTCCTCCTAATTTTAGTCCTTGTGTTTCTCTAATGACTAGTGATGTGGAGTGCCTTTTCATGGGCCTCTTGGTCATTGGTATATCTTTTGTGCGGTGTCTTTTCAAGTCCTTTGCTCAGTTTTTAATTGATTCATTTGTTGTCCTATTAATGCTGTGTAGTTTATCAGATACATGCATCATGAATATTTTTTCCAGTTTGGTTTGCCTTTTCAATTTTCTTTATGGTGTCTATTGATAAGGAAAAGTTTTAATTAATTAGTTATTTAAGTTTATTTCGTTTGAGAGAGAGAGAAGGAGAGAGAGAGCATGAGCAGGGGAGGGGCAGAGTTAGGGAGAGAGAGAGAATTCCAAGCATGCTCTGCACCATCAGCTCTGTGCCCAGTACAGGGCTCAAACTTAACAAACTGTGAGGTCAGTACCTGAGCAGGAACCAAGAGTCAGACACTTAACTATGTGAGCCACCCAGGCACCCCTGTTTATTTATTTTGAGAAAGAGAGAACAAGCAGGGCAGGGGCAGAGAGAGAAAGGGAGAGAGAGGATCCCAAGCAGTCTCTGCACTGTCAGTGCAGAGCCCAATGCGGGGCTTGAACCCACGAACCATGAGATCATGACCTGAGCCGAAACAAAGAGTTGGACACTTAATCAAATGAGCCACCCAGGTGACCCGGAAAAGTTTTAATTTTGATGAAGACTTCTTGTTAAGTTTTTCCTTTATGGATGGAGCTTTTTGTGTCTTAAGAAATCTTTGTTTACTCCAAAGGGCAAAGGTTTTCTCCTATTTTTCTTTTAGAAACTATGGTTAAATCTGTGATCCATCTTGAAGTAATTTCGTGTATATGGTATCAGTTAGAGGTTGAGTTTCATTTTCTTAAATATATATTGAATTGTTCTTGGCACCACTTGTTGAAAGGAGTTTTCTTTTTACATTGAGTTAATTTGGTCCCTTTGTTGAAAATTATTTTGCTGTGTATGTGTGGATCTATTTCTCAGTTCTCTGTTAGATTCCATTGACTTAAAAATAAATAAGTATAAGGCTATCTAGTTAGGTTATCTGTTTTTTCTTGAGTAAGTTTTGGTAACTTGTCTTTCAAAGAATTTGTCCATTTCTTCTAATTTGTCAGATTTATTGGGATTTGACCTAATACAAATGTGCAAGCTGACTAAAGGGTTTATGTGAGGCTGTTGATTTCATGTCTGGCTTTGGAGCCTGAACTCCGTAGCAAGGGCAAATAGGAAGAGAAGATGAAGTGGTGGAATGAAGGACAAATTGTAACCTCTGGGGATGAGCTGGAGCCCCATGAAGACCGACTGGAACCCATGTTGGGTTCAAATTGCCTCTAAGACTTCCAACTTTGATGATTGGGGTGTCCTGTTGAAGAAGCGGACACTGTTTGTTAATAGTATTAAATATACACCTGGCTAAGGAGTCAAAAAACCTGAAGGAGGAAATCTGGCAGGAGCTGCCCCACGCTAGCAGGGTGAGGCAGCAGATAAGTACAGTATGCTTGAGCTGCAAATGCCCTTCATGCCCTGAACCAGCTTTCTGAGTTGATTCATTTCTGCCTTTTAAATTTCACTCATAATGACTCATGTGATACACACTGATCCAGAACTAGGCAGTGAGGAGAATTCTAGGAAATGAAATTACAGCTTTGCTTAAATTGACATAATACAAATCTACACACCTAATTTTCCTTTTATTGTCTGTAGGATCTATAGTAGTGGTTCAGTTTTCATTCCTAAAGTTGGTCATTTGTCTTTTATCTCTGTTATTCTTGATCATCTTGCTTTAGAGATTTATCGGTATTATTAATCTTTTAAAAACTCATTATTTTGCTTTGCAGTTTTTCTGTTTCGTATCTCATTGATTTTTTTCTCTTATTTTTATCATTTCTCCATTACACTTTGTGTTTAATTTTCTCTTTCCAAAGTTAGAAATTTATACTATTGATTTTAAACCTTTCTTCTTTTTTTAATGTAAATATTTACAGCTATAAATTTCTCTTTATGCACTGCTTGGCTTTATCCCACAGGTTTTGCTATAGCATATTTTCTTTATTATTCAATTAGAAATATTTTCTAATTTTCCTTTTTTTTTCTTTGACTATTGGGTTATTTAGAAGTTCGTGGTTTAGTGGGGTGCCTGGGTGGCTCAGTCGGTTAAGTGTCTGACTTTGGCTCACGTCATGATCTCACGGTTTGTGAGTTCAAGCCCTGCATTGGGCTCTATGCTGACAGCTCAGAGCCTGGAGCCTCCTTCAGATTCTGTGTCTCCTTCTCTCTCTGCCCCTCTCATGCTCTGACTCTCTCTCTCTCTCAATAATAAAAACTTTTAAAAAATTAAAAAAAAGTTTGTAGTTTAGTGTCCAGATATGTGAGGATTTTCTAGATATCTTTTTATTGACTTTTAATTCAATTCCATTATAGTCAAGAACTACTCTTTAGAATGTCAATTTTTAAATTGTATTGAATTTATTTTATATTTCAGCATATAGTGTTTCTTGGTGACGTGTTTCAGTTGCAATTAAATAGAATGTTATTCTGTGTTTGTTGATTACAATATTCTGTAATTGTTGGTCAGATCAAGTTAGTGTGATAGTATTGTTCAAATCTTCTAGATCCTTACCAGTTTTTTTTATTCTGGTTTTTCTATCAATTTCAGAGAATGGGTTGTTAAACTTTTCAAATATGATTGTGAGTTTGTTTGTAACTGTTTGCCTTAATTCTCTCAATTTTTGCTTTAGGCATTCTGAAGTTCTGTCATTAGGTACATAAATAGTCATCATTGTTCTATCTTCTTTGTCCTTCTACCATTATAAAGTGTCTCTCTTTACCACTGTTTATATACTCTTTGGCTTGATGTTAACTTTTTTTTTTTAATGTTTATTTTTGAGAAGGAGAGTAAGCAGGGGGAGGGGCAGAGAGAGAGGGAGACAGAGGATCTGAAGTGGGTTCTATGCTGACAGCACAGAGCCCAATGTAGGGCTTGAACTCATAAATCATGAGATCATGACCTGAGCCAAAGTCGGATGCTTAACCTACTGAGCCACCCAGGTGCCCCGGCTTGATATTTACTTTGATATTAATACAGCCTCACCATCTTTCTTCTGCTTCCTGTTTGCATGATATATCTGCTTTCTTCTTTAATTTTCACCCTGTTCTTATTTTTACAGTGTAGTTCTTGTAAATAGCATATAATTGGGTCTTGCTGTTTATCCAGTTTGTCTCTGCTTTTTAATTGGAGTGTTTAGTCCATTTAAGTATAATGTAATTATTGATATGGTTGTGTTTAAGTGTGCCATCTTGCTATCTTCCTTTTGTTTCTCTGTACCTCTTTTCCTAATTTCTTTTGGTAATTGACCATTTTTTATACACTTTAATTCCTTTATTGGATTTTTTACATATACCTATTTTTTTAACAGTTAATCTAGGGATTGCAATATGTAACTGTAACTTTTCACAGTCAACTTAGAGCTAATACTATACCACTTCATGTAAAATGTAATAACTGTTTGCCTCCCCCTGCCTTTGTGCTGTTCTGTGATGTATTTTATACTTACATTCATTGTAGATCCCACAGTATAATGAGATTTAAATTGTCAGTTTAAACTTAAATTAAGAGGAACACCAAAAAAGTAGTGTTTTCCATTTACCTACATATTTAACACCCCTGCTGCTATGCTTTTCTTTTTTAAGGTCCAGAGTTTCATCTGGGTCTATCTCCCATTTTTCTGGAAAACTTCCTTTAACATTTCTTCTGGTTTAAGATCTGCCGGCATCAAGTTCAGTTTTTGTTACCTGAAATGTCTTTATTTCATCCTCATTTCTGAAGGATATTCTTGATTGATAAATAATTCTGGGTTGGAAGGTTTTTTGGTTTTGTTTTTTTCTTTCATTGCTTATACGGATATCATTTTGTCATCTTCTGGCCTCCACTGCTTTTTGCTGTGAGGTTAGCTGTCATTCATACCATTGTATATAATGTGTTTTTCCCTTCTGGCTATTGTTTTTCAAAATCAACTTTATTGAAGGATGATTTATATATACTAAACCTTATCCACTTAAAATGTGATGATGTTGACAGTTGTATACAGCCGTGAAACCATACCACCATCAGGGTGCAGAACATCTTTCATTCTGATAAGACTTCTTGTGCCTCTTTGTCTATTCTTCTCTCTCCCCAGCACCTTTTCCCTTAGGCAACCACTCATCTGATCTTTGCCATTATAATTTTGAATTTCATAAGCAGGATCATATAGTAGGAATTATTTTGGACTTCTTTAGCATAATTATTTTGGGATTTATCAATTTTTTTTTAATGGTGAATAGTATTTCATTATATGGCCATATTACAGATTATTTATCCATTCTCTTATTGACAAATATTGTGTGGTTTCTGTTTTGGGAGTGTTGTAAATAAAGCTGCTGTCAGCATTCACGTTCAATTCTTTGTGTGGACATGTTTTCATTTCTTTTGGATAAATACCTACCAGTGAAATAACTGGGTCCTGTGGTACTATATGTTTATAGAAAACAGGTTGGAATTTTCTTGAGAAGTTGTCCTCTCTGTTTTTTTTTTTTTTAATGTTTATTTTTGAGAAGGGGGAGGGGCAGAGAGAGAGGGAGACACAGAATCCGAAGCAGGTTCCAGGCTCTGAGCTGTCGGCACAGAGCCCGATGCAGGGCTTGAACCCACGAACCGTGAGATCATGATGTGAGCCCAAGTCGGACGCTTAACCGACTGAGCCACCCAGGCGCCCCTGGTCCTCTCTGTTTTTAAGATAGTATGTTTATCTTTTTTGTTTTCAGCAGTTTTACTATGATGCACCTCTGTAGAGTTTTCCTTTTATTTATCCTGTATGTATGTTGGACTTTGGTATTGTTTCGTAGGTCACTGGGATTCTATTACATTTTTTTTTTCAGTCCTTTTTCTAATTCTTCAGATTGGATAATTTCTGTTCATTTATCTTCATGTTCTTTGACATTTTCTTCTGCCGTTGCTAATCTGCTTTCAGTCTTGTCCTGTGAATTTTTCATTTCAGATATATTTTGCAAATCTAGCATTCCCCATTTGGTTATTTTTTATAGTCTCCATTATTTTGCTGGGATTCCTCATCCCTTCATCCATTTGTCTATCTTTTCCTTGAATTCTTTGAGATTTTCCTTTCAAAAGGTGGAAATTCCTTCTCTCCTTTTGAAGATGGATTGGACTTAGTGATTGGTTTCTAAGGAATTAATTTCCTCCCTTTGAAAATGGATTGGACTAGTGATTTGTTTCTAAGGAATAGAATAGAGCAGAATGATGCTATATACGACTTCCAAGGCTAAATCATAGAAAGGATAGTTTCTGCCTGGCTCTCCCTCTCTCAGGTTATATGCTTTGGGAGAGGCCAGCTGCCACACCATGAATTCAAATAGCTTGTGGAGAGGCCCACGTGAGAAGGAACTAAAATCTTCCACCAACAGCCAGCACCAGCTTTTCTGTTATGTGAGTTAACTGCCTTTGGATGACTGTAGGCCTGGCCTGCGCATTGACTGAAATTTTGTGAGAGACCCTGTACTAGTCAGGGTTCTATATAGAAACAGAACCAATAGAACATGTGTGTATAGAGATAGATTTATTTTAATGAACAGCTCATGGAATTACAGAAACTGGAAAGTCTAAAATCTGCAGGGTAGGCTGGCAGGCTGGAGACTCAGGGTAGAGTTGATGTCACAAAGTCTGAAGACCCTTTTGGGCACAATTCCCTCTTGCTCTGGGCAGGTCTGGCTTTTGTTCTGTTCAGGCCTTCAACTGATTGGTTGAGGCCCACCTACATTATGGAGGGCAGTCTGCTTTACTGAGTCCGCTGAATTAAATACTAACATCATACAAAAACATCCTTACAGAAGCATCTAGAATAATGTTTGGCCAAATATCTGGGCACTGTGGCCTAGCCAAGTTCACATAAAATTAGCCATCATAGGCCCTAAGCTAGAGCTTTCTAGCTAAGCTTTTTTGGAATTCCTGATGCACAGAATCTATGAGGATAATAAATTGTTATTTTAAGCCACTAAGCTTTAGTGTAACTTTCTCATTCATAAATACATAATTGAGGGGCACGTGGGTGGCTCAGTCAGTTGAGCTTCTGACTCTGGCTCAGGTCATGATCTCACAGTTCATGAGTGAGTTCAAGCCCCGCATGGGGCTCTGTGCTGGCAGCTCAGAGCCTGGAGCCTGCTTCAGATTCTGTGTCTCTCTCTCTCTGCTCCTCCCCCACTCATACTCTGTCTGTCTGTCTCTCTCTCAAAAAATAAATAAACATTAAAAAACATTAGGGGCGCCTGAGTGGCTCAGTTGGTTGAGCTCCGACTTCGGCTCAGGTCATTATCTCGGGGTTGGTGGGTTCGAGCCCTGCATTGGGCTCTGTGTTGACAGCTTGCTCAGGGCCTGGAGCCTGCTTCATATTCTGCGTCTCCTCTCTCTGACCTTCCCCGCTCATGCTCTGTCTCATCTCTCTCTCAAAAAATAAATAAACGTAAAAAAAATTTTAAAAAACATTAAAAAAAGGTAATAGATAATATACTACTTTATGGTCAGCTAATTCTTATATTTGGAACATCAGTTTCTGTTGGCTGCTTTTTAGTTTTCTTGTCTGTGGGTCACATTTTTCTGTTTCTTCACATGTTCAGTAATGTTTATTGTATACTCTACATTGTAGGGAGTCTGGATCATGTTGTTTTTCTTTAAAGGGTACTGAATTTTATTCTAGCAGGCACTCAGATTATTGGCAGAACCTAAGAAAAAGCCATTTTACAGTTACTTGCTGTCTCTTGGCTAATGCATGAAAAATAGTTGCCTCTTCTCTTTTGTCTTATATTTATTTACCATAAGAAGGCAAGACAAGTCTGGTACCAGTTTTTCATGATGAGCAGAACTAGAAGCCTCCCCTATGACTTTTGAAACTTAATTTTTATAACATTCCTTACTCACTTTTGTGACTAGATCTCTAGGCTCTATAATGTAGTTAATTGGTGATTTCTAGCTCACAGATACCATCTTGCATTGCCTTTCCTGCCTGCTGCTGTGTATACCATTAATCCTAATGATCTTGTTACTTAAAAAGAAAAACATTCTTTTTCTTAAAGGATACTTAAATTACTGGTTGAATTTACAATAATAATAATCTTATTTAAAGCAATAATGGGAGTGATTCAACTTAGAATGTGGAAGCTGTCCTGGAATATTCCGCCTCGCAGACTCAGCAGCTCCTTAGTGCCTGGCTTGCTCTCCTATTAGCCACATGACATTTTGAAAGTTGAGTCGTTTGTTATAGTTTCTGATTTGCTGTTTCTTTCCTTTCTCTTTTTTCTTCTTTTTCTTCTTCCTTGTTTTCTAAAACAGATACCTGTGCTATCTAGTGTATCTGTATGGAATGAATTTTAATTTTCCTGCTGTGTACAATGATTATCAATAAGAAATTAATGCCATTGGGAGAAAATAAAAGTTTTACTACTTGAACTGACATCATTTAAACTTTTGTACTTTGAACTTTAATTTACCATAATAGGGAGAAAAAACTGTAACTAGAAAAATAGTTGATGATAGCAATTTTAATAAACTGCTGAGGAGAACTTAGGTATTGGGGAGAAATGCATACTTGATGATACAAAGGTAGGAATTTAGCTTTCTTTGACATATTGGAGAAGAAAATAGATTTGGCTGACTGAAGGGCTTTCTTATAAACTTGTTTTCCCTTATGAAAATGCTGTGTCCATTATAGGTAATCACTTCTGAGTGCTGCTCTGCTCATTACTAGTCTGAAGGTGGGTCCCTGTGACCACAGAAAGTGAGAAGTCGCTTTCTCCTAAAGCGCATCCAAACAGATCATTGTAATCAGAACGCCACTCTAACTTTTTCTTTCATCTGTATTAATTCAGTAGGTGTTTCTGTAGCTCTTTGCTATTAGAAAGACATTTATTAGGTTCTGTGGGAATATAAAGATAAATAATGTACAAGCCTTGTCCTTAGAGAACTCACTTTGTAGTTGGAAGGTAGGCATACACTTAATCTCAGTGCAGGGAAAACCGTGTAATGTGTGATACTGTTGTTCTCCATGGTACTTTAATTTTTAAAGTTTCTATTTAAATTCCAGTTGGTTAACATAGAGTGTAACATCAGTTTCAGGTGTACAATACAATGATTCATCACTTCATACAATATCCGGTGCTCATCACAAGTGGCTCCTTAATCCCTGTCACCTATTTAACCCATTCACACCCACCCCTGGTCCATGGCACTTTGGAGTGGAGAATGGAGAAAAATAAATTCTGACTGAGGTGCTCTGGGGAGACTTCATGGAGGAAGTTGCATTTTCACTAATTTCTAAAGAAAAAAAAGGTGTGGTTGCTTGAAAATGAATAGATAGATAGCTCTTGTGGCTGAAGCATTTGGTAGGATAGAAGAGTCTGGAATAGACCAAACAATAACATGTGGAAAGATGAGAGATCTGGAAAAATGATCTAGAAATCTAGGGTAAAATTAATGGAAAGAAAAGATTATATGAAAGTAAAAAGAAGTTGGAGGACATTTTATAAACAAAAGCAACCTAGGAGAATAAATTTTTAGTTGGAAAAGGCAAAAAGTATAAAAATGAGAACAGATAAAACAAAAGCCACCCGGAGGCCGCAGCTGAGGCCGTCTTTCCAGAGCACTTCCGTGTTATCTGTGGCCATTCCATTGGCCTGGGCTGCCTCAGGCATAGTGGCTTCGAGAGTCACATTCCATACATGGCAGCTCATGGCTCCAGCTGTCCCACTACAGCCATTGCTTTTTATGACACAGCCTTACAGGTCGTATTGTGTCATTTCTCCTGTACCCTGGGTTGAAGCATTTACATCCCTCCCATTTTCAAGAGGTGGGAATTGGACTACCCCTGGGTGTGAGAGTGTCAAGGCCACATTGCAGAAGCATGTGTGGGATGAGGGACACTCTCGCAGCCACCCCGGTAAGTACCATCTGCTATAGTTAACACAGGGCTCAGTATCAGGCGCAGATGGGGCTGGGCCCTACACTAAGCCTCGTCTTAACTGTGTGCATCTAAGTTATGGCAGCAACCGCCTGGTCAGCTTACTGAGCTCCTTTTTCAGCCCCTTTAATTATATTTTGCTTTTAGAATAACCTCCCTAAATCGTTAAAGCATCATGGAGTCTCTTAGATTCTGAGTCTAATTTCCCATCACATCAGGGTCAGAGTTTTTTGTTTTGTTTTGTGTGTGTGTGTTTCTCTAAGTTCTTGTCGTCTTCTTGTATCTATTTGTATTTCTCTGTCCTCTTTTTTACTTTTCTACTTACCTTTCCCCCTCCCCCCTCTGGTATATATATGTGCTTCTTCCTACCTCCATGTCATTTTTTATAGTATTCCCATTTCCAGATTTTCTCTTTTCCCCTCTATTTAAATTTTATTGGGGTGCCTGGCTGGCTCAGTCAGTAGAGCATATGACTCTTGATCGCAGTGCTGTCAGTTTGAGCCCCACATTGGCTGTAGAGATTACTTACATAAAACTTAAAAAAAAAATGTATTGATTTTTCACAGTTGGCATTAAAGCATGCTAATTCTGTGAAGGCTTCTTTTGGCCTGGCCTGTCTCCCTTGTGTAGACTTTACTTCCCTGGGTTATCTGCCTCCCAGATGTTCCTTAATGGAAGGGATCTGGGTTTTCTCTCTCTCCCTCTAATCTTGTTTGTTGATTGACTGATGGTGGGGGTTGGCAATGAACAATTTTTTTGAGTGCTGACTGTGGGCCAGGCTTTCCATATATTAACCCATTTAACCCTCACAACAGTCTTATGCAGTAGATTCTGTTCTGATCTTTATTTGGCATGTGAGGAAACTGAGGCACCGAGAGGTTAAGTATCCTACCCAGTGAGGCAGGGCAGGGTGGTGAACCCAGACAGTCTGGCCCCAGAGTGCATACTCCTGTTCTGCACTGGACCGCCAAGTGTGCTCTGGAAAGTTGTTATTACAAGAAGTGTATGATCCTTATAACAGTGTTTATTTAAATTTAGAATGTGTGTTAATGTGGTTATGTAGTATTGGCGGTTCTTTATTAATTAACATACTAATTACTTGTTAAATCCTTTCACAAGGTTATTAAATATCATTCATACAGTTTTATAGAGCTGATGAATCCTACTTCTAACAAACCAGTGTTACAAGCAGAATTAGAAATTGCTTTCCCCAAGTTATAGTTACTAGGGAGAAGGATGCTTCCTACTAGGGCTTCAGTACCAGCAGGCCCTTGCTTATGGACAGGCTTAGCTCCAAAGTTCATTTAAGGTGACTGTCTGGAACTTTGTTTCTGTGGGATGATACATTATATTAAATTTGGCCTTTGAGTTCTTAGGGCAGGCTGCAGTTAAACGGTCTGCTTTACAAATGCAGTGAATTCTTGTATCAGGACTAAAGGAGCAGAGTGATCTTTGTTCACCAACATTCACCCTACCATGTGTTATATGTGGTGCACTATGAAGTCACACTTATGTTAAATTTGGAGTTCTTACTGAGGCTTTGGGTGCAGGACCACTTTTGGTAGCAGCAGACCTAGGAGCTTCCTGCCCCTCCCTCTTTTCCCCACCCCCCATCCGGCTGACCCCTGAGTGCCGGACTCCTTTGGCCTATACCTCAATGATGGGCCTGTTGGCTGGGGTTGGACAAGGGTAAGGAGCTCCCAGAATTAAGGAATTCTGGAGGCAAAGGTTTCCTAGTCACACTCTTTTTTCTGGCACTCCCAGATAAGGCCTGCTTGCTTCTCTTTCCACTGTGGCTTTGCTTTTGTCTTACTTTGTGTGAGTGAGAAATAGAACTCACAATGGAAACATGTATGACAATTTAGTTCAGTCTATCTAATACTTGGCAAGCAAGCATATGACTACCTTTCTAGCTCAAGAAATGGAACGTTACCAGACTTCAGAAGCTCCCAGTATGTTCTTTCCCTAGCACAGCTCCCTTCTTGCCCCCTGCTGGTAATCACTATTACTCCTTTTATGGAAATACTTTGTTTTTTTTTCCTCATAATTTTCTCACCTAATAATATATCCCCAAAGTTTAACCTTTTTAAAAACTTAAATGGAATCACATGAATTGTGTTCATTTGTAGTTTGCTTCTTTTGCTCAAGTACATTTTTAAGACTCATCCATATTACAATATCTAGATGCTGTTCATTTTTGTTGCTTCTAGCATTCCATTGTAAGTCAGCGAGGTACACCATGACAAAGTACTCTGGACTGGGTGGCTTAAACAACAGAAATTTATTTTCTCAGTCTAGAAGTCCATGATCAAGCAAGGTGTTATTTCATTCTGGGGCCTCTTGCCTTGGCTTGTAGATGGCCATTTTCTTCCAGTGTCTTCATGTGGTCTTCCTCTGTGTCTGTGTCTGTGTGTGTGTGTGTGTGTGTTGTGTCGTGTCCTAATTTCCTCTTCTTATAAAGATGCCAGTCAGACTGGATTAGGGCCCACCCATATGACCTCGTTTTACTTTAATCACCTCTTTAAAGGCCCTATCTCCAAATATGGTCACATTCTGAAGCATTGAAGTTTAGGGCTTCAACATAATACTTTAGTAGGAGGAACACAATTCAACCTGTAATATCCATTATGTCATTATACCACGATTATCCATTATATTATTTGGTGGACATTTTGATTCTTTCCAATTTTAGGCAAGTATGAACAGTGCTACAATGAATATTTTTATACTTGTGTACTGGCGAAAACGTCTAAGTTTCTTTAGGTTGAGATGCAACATTCCATCCTTGCAGCGAGTTGCGGGTCAGGCTGCAAAGCTAGAACAATAGTAGATAAATCCAGTCTGTCTTCCCAAGTGGTTGTTTCACTTTGGACTCCTACCCTCAAGGTGTGAGTTCCTGCTGCTTTCACATTTTTCCAAAACCTAGTATTTTCCAAAACCTCAGGCTCTTTCATTTATACCAGCCTCTTGGTGTGCAGTGCTAGCTCATTGTGGTTTAATTTTTATTCTCTTCATTATTAAATACAGTAAAGACTCGGTTTGCGGGCATAATTCGTTCTGGAAACCTGCTTGTAATCCAAAGCACTTGTATATCAGAGTGAATTGCAAGAACCATTGGCTTAGTTGTGATCAGCTGACATTCGGTGTCACGTACTACTCGTTTTGCAAGACATCGCTCGTCTGTCAAGTCAAAATTTATTAGGAATGTTTGCTCGTCTTGCAGAACACTCGCAGAACAAGTTATTTACCATCCAAGGTTTACTGTAATTTGAATATATTTTCCTTTATTTATTAGCCATTTGGATTTTGTTGTTATATATCTGTTTAAGTCTTTTGTCCATTTTTCTTAATTAGGTGGTCTGACTTTTTTTTTATTTTCGTAGGAGTTCTTTAAATATTCCTGATATAGGTACTTTGTTACTTACGTATGTTGTAAATATCTTCTCAAACTCTGTAGCCTGTGTGTTTTCACTCTATTTCGAGTTTTTTGATGAATTAAGAGTTTCTAATTTCAATGTGGTCAGTTTATCAGTCTTTTGGAACTTTGTGGTCAACTTTTCCAATATACATATCGTAAGAATATTCACTCTGAAGTCATTAAGATATTTCTTGTTTGGTCTTCTAAAATGCTCATAATTTTGCATTTTACATTTAGAGTAGTAATATATCTAGCACTGATTTTTACATATGGTATGAGGTAGGACCCAATTTAATTTCTCCCCCCCCAGTGAATAGCAGTTCTGGGATCCTTTCTCCCACTGCTTGAACCACCTATGTCATAAATCAGTCATCCATAGTATATGCTTTGATCTGCTTCTAGGCTCCCTATTCTGTATCACTGATCTATTTCCCTGAATCCTACTGCTTTGTAATACATCTTAAATTCTGATAGAGCAGCTCCTCCCATCTTACTGTCTTTCCAGGGCGGCTTAGTTGTTCCTGTTTCTTTCCATTGCCATAAACATTTCAGTATCTGCCTGCTCAGATCCAGGAACACACCTGTTGTGGTCTTCACAGGAATGCTTTTACTCTATATGATCATGTGGAGGATGTCAGTGTCATGAAATAAAAAACAAACGTTGGGGGACTGCTTTTGGTTAAAGGAGACTAAAGAGATAAGACTGAAGAGATAACTAAATGTAATGTGTGATGGGTTTTAAGAAAGTTATACAGGCCTGGGGAAAATGGGGACATTTTCATCTGGATTGTGTATTAGATGATTCTCATGTGCCAGTGTTAAATTTCCTGGCAAGTGTGATAGTTGAATGGATACCTTTGTTCTTAGGACATACGTGCTGAAGAATTTAAGGCGAAGTGTTGTGATTGCCTACAGCTAGATCCCAATTCAGAAAGAAGGGAGGAGAAGGTGAAGGGAGTGATAATGGCAAAATGTTGACAATTGATGAGTCTAGATGGAAGAGAAATGGGTGTTCATTGGTATTTTTTAACCTGCAGGTTTAAAATAAATCTAAACTTTTCAAAATAAAAGTTGGAGAAAATTAAATTTCATTTGATATATCAGGAAATAGTAGAAAGCCAGATCCAATCTAAGTTTGCATTATCTTAGTGTGCTGTGTTAATTAGCAAATTTGCCACTAAAACTGATGGTAAAAGAGCAAGCATGATGGGTTATTTAAATAATTCTGTAGTTCATTTGAGCTTATACAATACACATTCTCATCATACTGGAACAGTAAATGTCTGTGGGCTAGCTCCCCAAGTAAAAAATATATTAATAAGTTTTTTTGTGACAATTGCTGATTTTCTCTATCATAGGAAATCTTTTCTATATCATACTAAAGGATGAGCAAAGTGATTTAAAGGAGTTAGAGTCCATGCAATCTAGTTTTATAAAACTAGGCTAAATGTTGTTTTACTAAAAGAATGTCTGGTACTGGAATATTAATGATTTTATTTTTCATAAGGGATCACAGACCCTTTGTTTTCAAATCTGTATTTCATAATCTTCTTCCCAACTTTTTGATATATATACATACATACACACACACACACACACACACACACATAGACACATATACACATCTTAAGAATATTCACTCCGAAGTCATTAAGATATTTCCTATATTTCACAATCTGTATTTAAAACTCTGAGTTTTGTTTCAGTTTTTAGTTATTGCAGCCAAGGTACATAGGAAGTTACATAATTCGGAGTCATGCAATGAGTTGGTAATACTAGGTGGACTCAAGTTATTGACTCCTCTTTGCATTAGTCTCTTTCTTTTCCTAAATGTTAATATGTAATTTCTCACGCAAATGATTTGTAAAGTAAAACATCTAACAGTAACAACAACAACAACAAAATGTTTTGACAGCAAAAGGAAGAACTGAGCTTCTGAAGATCAATCTTCGTGAGGTTGAACTGGACCCTGACATTCAGCTGGAAGATATAGCAGAGAAGATTGAGGGCTATTCTGGTGCTGATATAACTAATGTTTGCAGGTATGCAAGTATTTTTTTTTTAATGATCTGTGACCTTAGATATTAGGTATTAGGTATAGACTTGGCATGAGGACTGGTCTTAAATTCAGTATAGTTATTAAAACCTTCGACATGAAAGCAGCAACCCATTTTCTTGAAATGATTTCTCATTTGTCTTTTTTTTTTTTTTAACATAGCTTCATTGATCATTGTTAGATGAATAGATGTATAACAATGTGGTTACCTTTTCTATCTTTTGATTTTTAAGAAATTGTTGTACTTAGGGGCGCCTGGGTGGCTCAGTTGGTTAAGCGTCCCGACTTCATCTCAGGTCATGATCTCACGGTTTGTGAGTTCGAGCCCCGCATCAGGCTCTGTGCTGACAGCTCAGAGCCTGGAGTCTGCTTCAGATTCTGTGTCTCCTCCTCCCTCTGCCCCTCCCATGCTCATGCTCTGCCTCTTTCTGTCTCTCAATAATAAATAAACATTAAAAAATAAAATAAAATAAATTGTTGTACTTGGTAATAATGACTTTGACAAGCTAAGGTCAGTTGAGCCCTAAAATAGAAACTAGCTGCATCAGCATAAAATATCTAATTTTGATTGGCATTATTTTACCACATGCAGAAGAGCAAGCAAAGTTGACCAATTTAAGCTGGGAAATATATAATATATACTTGTATATTTAGTAACATCATAATTTAGTGACATCATAATTTATAGATAATTCATATCAATCAATTTAAGCTGGGAAATATATACTTATATAACATAATATAAGTATGTATTATATATTTCCCTTTCAATTTAGTGACATAATAATTTGTAGACAATTCATATCACTCAATGAAGAGGATTTTCTTTTATTTGTTTATTTTGGGGGGGGGAGAACAAGTTGGGGAGGGGCAGAGAGAGGGAGACAGAGGATCCGAAGCAGGGTCCATGCTGACAGGCTGACAGCAGTGAGCCCAATGCGGGGCATGAACCCACAGACCGTGAGATCATGACCTGAGCCGAAGCCAGACACTCAATCGACTAAGCCACCTAGGTGTCCCAAGAGTATTTTCCCTTTTAGTTGTTACCTTCTTAACTGTACTTAAATTGACATCAGTAGCCTTTCTTTAAAACTATAACATGTGTTGTTTTCTCACTCTTTGTACTAGTATTTTTCACGTGCATCTACGTTTAGTGGCACCTAATAAGCTCACAGAAGTTTCTAGTATCACTGTAGTAAAATATATAAAATTTTGAAGTTTTGGTTGGGTTGGCTTCCTATTAGCTTTTCTGTGAGCATTAGTTGTCTGCTTCTTCCAAACCTTCATAATAATTTGCAGTTGATTAGAGTGGAGCTGAAAATAGGATCTGAAGGAGCTAGATTTTCTCCCTTCAGTAGCCCAGCAGTGCTCCGGGTGGAGAATTCCACGTCCACTGTGTGTAGATACATTCACGTTCCAGAGAAAGAGTTTCCTGGCTTCACCTCCTCTAATCAGGTTGCAGACAAACTGGTAGAAGATTTGAATTATCTTCACGTTAGCCACGTGTTTGTTTTCAGGTGTGCAGTTCAGTAGTTCACAATTCGACTTCTGTTTCCTAACTTTCTTGGCTGTCTTTGCAGAGCAAGTGTGGAAAAGAAACTGTGGTATGATCCGAGCCTAACCTAGACTTTTCAGATTCATCAATAGTACATTTTATGTTCAACCCTCTCTTGTACCCTCAGATAGCTCTAAAATGGGAAATTCTGAGCAGCAGCATGAAAACATAGAAAATGATGTTTTGAATGTTTTGTGTTAACTTTCTTACAGTTGAACGTGTTTGAAACCTTTACATCAGTATGTATTCACTGATCTTGTATGTTTTTAGGGATGCCTCTTTAATGGCAATGAGACGGCGAATCAATGGCTTAGGTCCAGAAGAGATCCGTGCACTTTCTAAAGAGGAGCTTCAGATGCCTGTTACCAAAGGAGACTTTGAATTGGCCCTTAAGAAAATCGCTAAGTCTGTCTCTGCTGCAGACTTGGAGAAGTATGAAAAATGGATGGTTGAATTCGGATCTGCTTGAATTTCTGTCAGCTCTTTCATTTCTGGTATTTTTACTTATAAAATGTGAAGAAATTCCCTGAAGTTTTTTAAAAAAACAGGTTCAGAACTTTTAATGGGAGAGATTTTTCCCTTAAAGGGAAAAACCCTCCAAACCACCGAGAGTGTAACTATAGTTGAGAAGGAAGAAAAACTGACATAGAGAGCGCCACCGTCTCCACTGCCTGGCTTTGCGCTGCTGTCCCACATGTTCGTGCTTGAGTAGCGCACGTCCAGACCCAGGTGTCAGGGAGGCCGAAGGAAGCGTTGGTGCGCTCTTGTAGAAACCTGCTTACAGAAGGTTTAGAAGGACCTCTTTTTCTCACTTGTGTTTGTTGGGTTGTTTTATGTTTTTTCTATTCTTTGCTCTGAATATGAGGGACCTAGATATGTCGACTTTTAACATCAACACTGCGTTTGTGTCAAATTCATCGTGTGTTGTTAAAAATGTGAGTTTTGAATTAAATAATGAATTTGTTAGTTAAACCTTTAGAACTCAACTCTTACTGTTGCCATCTATCATATAGTTGAATTTTTACCTTCCCTCTCCCCACCGTGTCTTCTATTAGCCATCTAATCATTTCTTCAGCTTTACCATATCCTCATGCCTTGGAGTCTTAGAAAGGTTTTGTTGGGTGGTGTCTCTGGTCTTTCGTATTTTTTGCTGGTACTTAACACTTCGTGTTGGAAGACTGGGAAGAATGCTATGATTGCATCAGATGCATTTCTTCATTCTAGACTTCTGGGTTTGTTTTCGCTTTTCTTTCAGTACATTCAAACAGACACCTTTATTTTCCTCAGCTCTAGCAATGTTTGATTTTTGCTGAACTTGAATTTCGTATACTAAATAAGTACGTGGGTATTCTAAACAAGTCCAGTCTCTTGTGGCTAGCGCAACACAAACAAAACAAAATCTTTATAATTGTCCAGATTGCTTGTTTAACAAGATAACATTGTACATAACGAATGATGTTTATTGGAAAATTTTAGAATTATTCCTTGTCTAGGTTGAGAACTTGTGCACTGCAGTAAGATTAGTGTAGAAATCTGATGTGCACATGCCACAGGAAAAATAGGCCAGAAAAAGTAGATGTATCTAATCACAAGTAGAATATCCTGGTGTTAGTTTTTTTAAATTACATTTATCCCATTTTGGTTGAGCAACCTATACTTGAATGGTGATGCTTTTTAAAATTTGTAGAACTTTTTAGATACTTAACAAGAAAAACTCTTAGTATCTTGCTTTAAGAGATTTTCCCCCCTACTAAGAATTACATAATTTTCAGAAAACTTAGGTCTGATTCTAAACTCCAGTATTTCATAGAATGCTATAAATTATCCCTGGCTTCTCTGAGGCATAGATTAAAAGAGTTAAAATCCTAAGGCATCATGATTTTATTTTAACTCATTTTTATTTAATTTATTTAAAAAATTGAAATAAGTTTTCTTTTATTCATGAACTTTTTGAATAAGGAAGTAGATGATCCCACTAAATCAGCTTACAGACAGTTGCCATCTAGTAACATATTTTTCCCCTGAAGTCCTAGGTGCAGTCGTTAAAACATTTGTGTTTTGATTGCTGAAACTTCTATTTTGGTTCCCTAGTTAGACCCTTTCTCTAGGTTTTGTGTTATTTGTGTTGGTATGTCTTTCTTCTTCTTTTTTAAAATTCTTCATGGATAATAGCATGGTGATTGTGATTTTTAAAAAATAATCAGTCAAATAGTATTTGGACGCTGGAGACTCCTGGATCCTTCTCTTTGCTTTGTTGAGAGAGTCAGCTGTGCTTTTTTATTAACCTCATTTCTCAGTTTGCTCTGTCAGTGGATGGCAAATGCTTTGTATTTATTTTCTTTTTTTTTTTTTAATGTTTATTGTTTATTTTTGAGAGTGGGTGAACACGGGAGGGGCAGAGAGAGGGGCCTGAGGATCTGAAGCAGGCTTTGCACTGCCAGCAGACAGCCCAATGTGGGGCTCGAACTCATGAATCATGAGATCATGACCTGAGCTGAAGTTGGATGCTCAACCGACTGAGCCCCGCCAGGCACCCTGAAGCTTTATATTTCTTAAACCCCTTAAAGCTTCCTCACATCTTCTATCCGGCCTTTCCCGTACATCGTACGTGCACTGTCGTTACTGCAAGACAGCGTGTTGCCTTATCCAGAATGAGAAAATCGTTTTCTTTTGCTGTTTTTCTATGTTGCATTATCAAATTAGAAAGATTTGGTTCCTCTACTTCATCTGAAAGCATGAGTACTTTGGGCTCTGCAACAAAATGGTGTTAGGACAGTTTTGTGCAATTCTGTCTTGCAGACACGTGATCAGATAGTCCCTTCGTTCCGCCACCTTACCCTGGTTCCTTACCGTGTACGAGACCCCGGGCGGGGAGCTGTGTAGCTCCCAGAGCCAGGCCAGGCTGCCATGCCATACTGACTGGGCCCTTTCTCTAATTGCACTGTGTGGCTTCTGGCTCTAGCTAATGAGATGAGTTCACATCATGAAAGGAGAGGCACAGTGATCTGTGTGTACTTTGGAAAGATCATATATACAGGTGTTTCTCTTTTTCTCCTTTAAATCTCTTTTAAGATAAGAAATTTGTTTGAACAATGTCACTATTCTAGATCTGGCTATTTTCATCAACCATTTCCTGAAGTTCATGTTTACTGTAAATGTGTACACATGTAACTGTGGTACACGTGTAATTATAAACGCGTATGCACGTTACGTGCTTATTGTAAACATTTTGCTCTCAGAATCCCTTTATTTTTTAAAGGAAATTTGTGTTGATGAAATTCACCAGATAAATGGCTTTTAATCATAGGCTGCAACCTTCCAGAAAGCCAAGCAGGAAAATAGACAATGGTATCACAGACTTTTATCTTCTAGTCAGTAGCAGTGTAGAAATTCTAGAATGATCAAAAACACACTTTGGGTTTGGACCTCTGTCCTCTGAACTGCCAAGACAGCTTGGAAGAAGAAACATGTGGTCTAGCTGCATAATTATGGGCTTCGCTGAGCTCCTGAGATCGCAGTTTTTATGATGTGAGATTTGACTGGTAAAGTGTAGGCTGAAACCACTAATTACTCGAAAGGAGAGCCAGCAAATATCTAGTGAATCTATGATGAACAAACATACAGGCACGTCAAAAAAAAAATGTGCATCAGCAGCACGGATTTATGATATGATTGTTGTTCTTCCCACTTGGCTGTATGTACCTGACCCTCTTGAACCCAGAGTTATTGATATTGTGTAGATTTTGCACAGCTTGAGTGTGGGTGACCTCTGGCCTTGGAGGTTTCTTCTGTGTCCGCTGTTGAATCTATGATGGGAATTGCAAAACGGGCTGGTTGGCATAATGACACGTCACTCTCCCCCACTCTCACTACAGATAAAGTGAAAGACTTAGGCAGGTGGTGTGCGGGCTTTGGCTTCTTCAGTGTTAATCTTGATTATTGAGTCTTTTTTGTGTAACAGTAGGTCCCCACTCTTTCTTTCATCGTAGTGATAAATAACCTTAGCCTATATCCTGTGTGACTGGCATAAAATGTTAAGGATATTTTCTGGCCTTTTCCAAGAAAGGGCTACGTTAACTTGAATGAAACAATAGTAATTATTCTTTCACCGTTTTTCTGTTCCTTTTGTTCTTTAACTCTTTCGATTGTATGGTATTTTTTACATACCACTAGATATGCGATGCACATAATATTTACGTGAATCTAAAAATCTGTTATGGCAGAAAAGAATAGGAATTACAGTTGGAGGGCTGGTTAGGGAACAAAAGTATTTGAGCCCCAAATGTTATATTCTCATCTCCACTAATTATTTTTGCAGAAAAAGCTAGAAATTCCATTATAATTCCCATATTTACTTATTTATACTTTCAAATTGGGCTTTTCATACTTATTTATTTAAGTTTTTAAGGACATTTGCTTTTTTTAATATTTATTTATTTTTGAGAGAGAGAGAGAGAGAGAGAATGTGAGCAGGGAAGGGGCAGAGAGAGGGAGACAGAGGATCTGAACCCAACGTGGGGCTCAAACCTACAAACCATAAGATCATGACCTGAGCTGAAGTAGGATGCTTTTAACCGACTGAGCCACCCAGGTGCCCCTAAGGACATTTCCTTTTAATATTGTTTCTTAATGTGGAAACTGTAGGAGTACTTAAAAAATAAAACCCCTAAGATAATAGATACATTTTTAAACATCCACAAATTAACAGTCATTCTTGAAATATTTATTAGGTTTCTTGGCTCCGGACCACTCTTTAGCTCAATGGTATTTCTAAATTTCCAAGTGATTTATTAATAAAAAAAAGGAAAACTATTAAGGCAATGTCATTTATTCTTTTTATTTTACCATTCTTATATCTTGATCAACCTTATTTCATTTATGTCTATAAAGAATACTGCTCTATCCCCAGCAATGGGTAGGTTTTATACATTTGGGAATTTGGCACAACAAATAGGGTATTAGTATAGAGGTTTTCTTCCAATAAAAGGGCTTCCATTTGATTTTGTGTTCAAGACTACAACATGCACTTTTGTTTGACAACCTCTGAAATGACTAAATATGGCCCTTTGGAAAACCTGAATCTTTGCACTGGTTATTTCCAGAGTCTACCTCAGCTACCCAGGCTTCGTTTTAGGAGGGAATGAACTGAAACCGTATTTAAATTCCGCTCAGCATCTGTGCAGATTTGTCTGTTCAAGCACTTCCTTCCTCCCCTCTTGCCCTCCTCCCACTCCCTTTTTTTAAATCTCGAAATTTTTATTTAAAATATTTGCTTTTGCAAAACCTTCTGTTCCAAACTAAGCCTCTGTGAGATGTCTGGATTATTTTAATTCCCTTATTGTGGTACGGCCTCATTATTTGGATGTGTTTCGTTTCAAGACGCAGTTTCAAACAATACACCCCCCCTTCTTTTCTCACAGCTTCATAAATGCAAACTAATGAGATGACATGAAAAGTCTTGGAACCTAACCGTTCCTGTGTCCACTTTCTAAGAACCCACATGTGTATTTTCTGAAAACATCCAGAAATGGACACAGGTCTGTTCATGTGTTGATATGACAACAAGGCATCGACTTCAGGTACCGTTGTGCAGTTACAGTTTCCAGTGAATCATTGCACGTTAAGATGGTTTACATATGGTTATGAACTTTGTCTCAGTGTTGTCTCTCAGTATTTTGAACCTAATTTAAAGAAAGAAATGTTTCTAAATTGTATTTATTAAACGTGCTTTTCCCTACGTTTTGTGCCGCAACTTTGCTAGTCTCATGAACTTAGTCTTTGTGCGTAGGTTGACTGGGTAATAAATTTCTAGAGCGTTGCTTGTTGGTGTTTTCTCTGATCTATAGTGACTGCTCCCTTTATTGCCCTTGATGAGAGTAAGAAACCTTTCACTAGTAAGGCATGACTTTTCCAAGTTTCAGTTCTCAAAAGATATCATACTGTAAACCTGACCTCTTCCGTTTGTCATGCATTATATTAATAATTTCAGGGTTGATGAAGATGAGAGTGACTTTTCAATGAATTCTAACTGGTTTAATAAATATACTTGCCTCATTTATAGATCACCACTGCAAAATGGTGTTCCATACGGTGAATTTTCCAGAGGACTGTATCTTATTTTATGAATCCCCCAAAACTGTTTTTTTAATTCATGGACCTTATTATTTTTTTTGGAGCATATTTAGGTTTACAGAAAAATTAAACAGTGAAGAGAGTTCTTCCTTCCTCCTTTGCTCCCCCTCCCCCACCCCACAATGCTTCAAGTCCTTTTTATTAATATCTTGCTTTAGTGTCGTACATTTATTATACTTGAATCAATGTTGATACATTATTATTACATAATTACTAAAGTGGATAGTTTACATTAAAGTTCACTCTGTGCGGGACAGTTCAGTGGGTTGTGATAAGAGTAGAAGGTCATATATCCACCATCACAGGATTATCCAGAATAGTGTCAGTGCCCTAAAAATCCTCCTGCCTCTGACTGCTCATCTTTCCTCCTCCCCCAACCCCTGGCAAGCACTGATTTTTTTTTACCTGTCTCTGCAGTTTGCCATTTCCAGAGTGTTACACAGTTAGAATCCTACAGTTACTTAACAGCGTACACTTAGGTTTCTCCATGTCTCTTGGCGGCACAATAGTTCATTTCTTCTTCTCAGGGAATAACACTGTGTTACAGGGATGTTCCACTTTGTTCGGAGAACATCTTGGTTGCTTCCAAGTTTTAGAAATCGCTAGAAAATGTTATAAGCATTCATGGACAGGTTTTTGTGTGGACGTAAGTTTTCAGCTCATTCGAGTAAATACCTGGGAATGTGATGGCTGGAATAGACACTGAAGAGTATGTTTAATTTTGCTAGAAGCCTGCCACACCATATTCCGCACGAGCTGTCCCAGTTTGCGTTCCTGCCAGGAAGGCATGAGCGTTCCGGTTGTCCCACATCCTCTCCGGCATTTGGTGTTGTCAGGGTTATGATCTTGCCTTTCTGAGAAGTGCGTTCTGGTGTAACATTGCTGTTGTGATTTCCAGTCCTGTACTGATGTGTGGAGGACCTCCTCATATGCTTATCTATTTTTAGGTGGTTTTTATTGAAACCTTGCCAAAATGTATCACACTTGTCCTTCGACTTTGTAAAACAGAGAACTGGAACTTCACCTTTTCTTTGTGATTCAGAGATATCCTGAAGACACGCTACCCTCAGCAGTGGTGGAGGCGGGTAGGGGGGTAGCAGCGTGTTTCTACCTGTCACTCACTCGCGTTTGAGTTTTGGCGTTTGCTCTTAATAGCATTTTTACTCTTCTGTTATCAGGCCGACAGCCTCTTTTCCCCTTCCAGGTCCTGCCTCCAGTCTGTAGTGAACCCAGTGAGAGTTGTTGGGCTTGTTAGAATTCTGGGTAAATTCAGGAGGGCAGCCATTGGGGGTGAGGATGGGTAGGGGGCTGCGGTCTCTGAGCTCTGGTGCTGTGTGTCATTTCTCTAGGCTGTGCGTGGCCTTTTCAGCTTTTATCTTTGGTGCCCAGAAGTGTCCCTGGCAGACCCCAGTGCCAAGTAGATGTGTATGCCTGATGATGTTGTCACGTAGTTGGAACATAGGTCTAGCTGGAAGGCTCCCAGCACCCATTTAATCCCACGGCCACACCCGTCTTCTGGCTAGACCATTACTCAGGGTTTGCTCCATTACAGGTTATCAAGGAAAAGAATTAGGTAAATGGGACACAAAGTAGGAAACGTTTGTGGCTAGAGCCTTCCCCCTCCCTTCGGTCCTTGCTGCTTTCTGCAGCGTCACGGTGACAGGCTCACGTGGCGGGGAATACTTGAATGTTGGGGCATTTGCCCAGTGAAGCCAGGAATTGAGCTGGAAACTGTGAGGGGAGGTGTAGGCATTCCCCGGCCAGCGTCTGCTGCTGCCTTGCAAATGGGTAGCCAGAAAGGCCGCATGGGCTGTCAACTCAGACCCGGATTCTGGAAGCTACTGCCCTGGCTGGACATGACCTCAGGCGGCTGCAGCTGGCCGGGACAGACACGGGGGTCCACTTGGGGTGCGTCCGGCTCCGTGCTTCCCACCACTGCGCCCGCCACACCAGGACGGTGTTCAGTCCTGAACTTCCTATCCTCTTTATGGTCAGAAAAGTTTTATGGCCAACTCTTCTTGAAGTTTAAGTTTTCTAAGATCTTCTGTGGACCTTGCATGTAAGTTTCGAGAGGCGCTCAGCCGCAGCCCAGGGTACCGAGACCTGAAATTGGGAGCAAATGACTTGGTCCAGTCCCCTCATCTTACAGCTGAAAGACCTGAACCCAGAGAAAGAGTACGATGTGTATTCAAGATCACGTTTTGAACCGGGAAGTAGGACTTGTTTCTATTTTTGATCTGGAAGAATGCTGCAGATAAGCTGTAAAGAAAGCAAGCCAGACAGCAAGACTTGTCTTAAGGACCTTTAAGTCTCTGAAGCATACCAGCCCAGACTGGTTAGTGATTGTTAAAAATAAGAAATATAAGTTAAATTGACGTCATAGATTGGAACTAACATTTGTAACGTTTGCTGTGTGCTAGACCCTTCACCTTACCTTCATTGTTTTATTAAATCAGTACATTAGCTCTAAGATTCACTGTTACTCTCTTTTTGCAGAAGAGGAACCTAAGGTTTATAGAGTGACTTGCTCTAGTCATTTGGCCCCTAAGAAGTGGAAGAAGGAATGGAATTCGGTCAGTTTAGTTCCAGAACCTATTTCTTTGCCATATTCCAAGATTACTTTTAACAGTGTAAATGCAAAAGTACTCAATTCTTGAAATAAATATTACATTCACTCATTTTTCTGAGGTTATAAATCACTCTTACCTTCTCTTTCCTATGATTTTTTTTTTTTTTTTTTGCCAAGAGACTTTTAGGCTCTTGTGTTGCGGGATTAAAAGGAATTGGGATGTCACTGTCATTTGCTGTTATCAGAGAGTAAAATACACCTACTTGTTTTTCAGGACAGGCTTTATTATATGAACCAGTCATTCTAAGGGTTTCCACGATTGTATTTAGACACCAACTTAAGCGACATAAAGCTCTATCAGTTATTTTTATTAATAAGATTCCGGACAGTGCTCTGCCCACTGATGACAGCTCCAGGGTCATCAGCTGTGCATATGATCACTGTCCGCCACCAGGAGAGCTGCCCCTGTGTCCTTGGCCCCGGGATCGGGGTCTGTATTTGAAGTACTATCCCAGAGCTGAGTTCAGTTCTGAATGTTCAGGATGCTTTCAATTAGCACATCTTGAAGAACTTCTTTAGACAAATAAACTAATCATGGCATGACTACTGTATTACAGAACACAAATCTTAAACTATAGGTTAGTAATTATTATGTAATTAGAGATGGGTGAATCAAGCCTCGTTTGCAATTTGTAAAATACCTCAAGCTATTTTTCAAACATTTTGAAACATGTTTTGTAACATTTCTCAAATGTATTTTACCAGGCATATTTCCTCTAATTTTTAAGCCCTCGTGTATTTTAAGGGAAATTTAATCCATATGTTTCTGATTCATTTGCACTTAACTCATCAAAGTTATTTTTTAAGAACAATTTGGTTTCCAAGGAGCCTTAGGAACCCTTGTCATGAATTCCATCAGCCTTTAAAAGCCTATTCCCCAATCAAAACTTTTTTCCTCCAAAGATAAATGTGGATGAAATTCCGGTTTATAGCGCAGAGCCCGTATTTCAAAATCTAAGCTAGTTCTGAATTTAGTGTAATAAGTTATTCTGCCTCTACTGAAAGAACTCGCTTCACATGTTTCTCTTCAAAGCAGGTCTCTGCAAAGAGTTTGTAATAAATAACAGTGTGCTTTCTTGAAAACAGTGCACTGACGTTCTCCACTGCCTTCCCGAATTCATAGCACGGATGACAGATGCGGGTCGATCAGACAAAGCAAACAAAATGAACTGTTTTGGGGGTTCCATCCCGCACATGATGAATATGTGTACATACTCAAACATACATGTTTACGTTCATAAAATGCTTACATTCTGATAGATGATCTTTTTTGGTGTTTACCTGTACTTACAGATTGTAGCAAGACTTTGCTGTATTCTGGATTAAATTAATAATTTATTGTGAAATGACTCTCATTGTTCTCATGTCTCTTCAGAAATGTTTCCCACCTGAGATTTCGTCCACCAGGTTTGTGTTGCCCAGCAGTTTGTGAGCACAACTTTTTGTGTAGTTTTCATTCAACGGGGTGATTGTATGAAATCATCTTCCTCGAAAAAGTAAGGTCATTGCAGTGAAGGTAAAAGGAAATACGCTGACAGCTAATTGGACAGAATGTCGTACACCCGAGTGACTCTGGAAACGGTTTGCTGAAACATAGCAACAGAAGAATGGAGGCTGCCCCAGGCAGCCAGAAGCTGTATTCAGAAATATTCACATTAAAAGAAAGGTGCCATTTTCTTGGGTTCTCATTAGAGAATTGCGTGAAATACATATTTGCTGATTGTAAGAAATCACCTCTTTAGTTCCTATTTTTGGTGGAAACTCTCATTTTCTCCCTGAATTTTTTAATGTGGGATGAACACAGCCTTTCTGTACTTCCCAAAGCATACCAATTTCTTATATATTTTGCCAGTTTGCACTGTAAATGAACTCTTAGGAAAAACTTTGATGATAGATGAATTCCTTTTAAGAATTAACACCTGTTTTTTTTTTTTTAATTCAAACCAAAATGAAAAGACCTCTTGCATGAGGGGATATTTTTACCTTTTATATTTTCCTATATGGTAATTACAAAGGAAATATGCTTATACATTTTTAAGAGAGTTTTTAAAAAGCAATATTTATAGAAATCAAGTAAGTCAGTGCCTGTTTCTGTCTCCCCAAAAGCCCTTGGCCTAGAAGTCTGTCATGACTCCACCTCATTTCATACGACTCCTAGGGCAGGACTATGCTGGTCATTGTCACTGGCAACCGGGGACAGTGTTCTGCAAATTCCTGTGATGACGCCTGTCCATCAATAAAAGATTTGTGAGTTTTCCGCTATGACTGTATTGGTAGCTTGCAGAACATTTGCAATTTAAATAAATTTTTAAATTTTATAAATCGTATGCAATTTATAACAATATTCATGAAACTAGAAAATTTAGAGACTGTAAATATGAAAACATTGCCAAATAATTTTTTTTGGTACAAAATGCCCTCTAGAAATTATGAAGAGTGTTTGTACTGAGAGCCATGAGATTAAACACACCTCATTCTTTTTTTAAACTTTGGCCTCCTTGGGTACAGTGATTCAGGGTATTTCACTGCTTAGTTTTAATGACTGTTGTGGTGAAAAGGTTACTTCACAAAAGTGTATAGATCCACGTGGAAGAAGTAAATCATTGGCTGCAACTCTAAGTCATGAAATTTATTAAAAATGATTAAAATTCATGCTCACCGATTATGCAGAAGTTTTCATTTACCTTTGGCCAAACCTGTGAACCGTTTCATGTGGAAGGTTTTTAAAGAAATAGGAAAATTATTTCAAGTTTAAGTTGCACATATTAGAGTTTTTAATAAGAGGCTCCGTGTTTTTGGCAACAAAGTCACGGAACAGTGGAAACACCTACTCGAGGTCAGGACCTGGGTCTTCCTTCTGCCTGCCTCCCTGCCCCATGTGTGCCCAGGAATTCCGGTTCTCAGTCCGTCCTTCCCATAGTGTCCCTCATTCTGCTCCGTCTGGACGTGATCGTGCTTGAATGCCTTGGGACAAGTTTCATTCCTGCTGTGAGTTACCCTCTCCCTGTCTTGAAAGAATGCCTGACTTCTAGTTACGATGTGAATGTTACTGTCCATTTCTTCCTTCTCAGTTGTCAGTGATCCCTGCACCAACGTGCACAACCTGCACAACCGTTCCTCCAGCTTCTGTGCAAAACTTCCCCTGTTGTGCAGATCTCCTTTCATCCGTGTGGGACGTTTCCAGAACCACCGGCCGCCCAAGGCAGCTGCTTGACGGCCTCTCATTGACACTGACGGAGGAGGACGAGGACCCTTCCGGTAAATGTGAATGAAAGTGTTGAAGGGAGAAGCAGGAGTAGGGCGGAGATTCCTAGTTACTAACAGGAAAGTGCAAAGGTGTGAGTCCGACTAGGAGGGAGGCTGGAGGACTGAGGATCTGGAGTTTTCAAAGGGAAGGAATCTGTGGGTAACCTGTGACTGGGCGAAGATGGCCGCACCACAAATGTCCCGTCTTAACTTGCGCCATGTGTACTCTGGTCAGAGCCTCACTCCTGCTCTCTGGCTAGAGATCGACCAGCTGTTTCCACAAAGGGTCTGTCTGCCAGATCACAAGAGGCGTTACGGGACTGTGAGAACGTCAACTCGGGTCAGAAACCTGGATTCCCACCCCATCTCCACCACTTCCAGACTGGGTGGCCTTGGGTGAGTTACTTACCCACTGTCCGCCTCCGTCGTGTCACCTTCAGATGGAGATGCTAATCGCGTAGGACTGTCGGGACGACGGAATGAGATCCCGAGTTTGAAGGGCTTACCAGTGTCCGGCTCTGCAGTAAAGCCGTAGTAAACGTGAGCTGTGGTGCTGAGCTGGCCCCGAGCCGGGTCTTCCGGAGCCAGTTGCTGAATTTTAAGGAAAAGTGCAAGCCTTTGACCACCAACAGCTTGGGATTGGCCTCCGCGGGCATATTTATAGCATAGAAACCAGCAAACACTACAAGACCAGGCGGCCTCCGCACAACCCCCTTCGAGAGTCAGTTTACTGGCACACCACCGGTTAGCTATTTTTATTTTGCGTTTTTTCTTTTTTCTCCACCTGCAAAGCAGCCCTGGATGCCCAGTCTAGCTCTTTGTCAGTCCCTCTGAACTAAGCAGATGCAGTGATGAATAATATTTCTAACTCCTGCCAGTCATAGTGAAGACGGTCAGACTGATTTGCACTGAGCCAATTTTTGACTCGTGGTGAATGGCCGTTTGGGCTCTGCCAAAATCAGGGGCCACTCTCGTCTCTTACTCCAGTACTTTTATTGCAGTGTAGTAGAAATCTGAGGATACCAGAAACCGACCGAAGTGTTGCACTGCCCCTTAATTCCCTGCCGAATACTGTGAGCTCTATCTAGGCAGTGCCCACAGTTTTCAGCTTTTTGCCAAAGGTGAGATTCTTTAATTGCCCAGAAGGTTCTGAACCCCAGAATCGTCATGGTTTACCTAGTGGTTGTAGACATGAGTACACAGAAGTATTTTGCAAGGCATTTGTGAGAACTATTTGGCTATTTTTTTTTAAGTGAAGGTGGTAGAGGGAGGAGGAAGAGAGGGTTCTGCTCTCACTTTTTTAATACTTCCCTGATCAAAAACTGGAGTTTAGTGTAGCACCCAATTAGAACTCTCTTGCCTCATTTAGCACACAATCACATTTCTCCTTATTTGCAACAGAAACAGAAAAGTAAGCATCATTTCTCAACAAAGAGGGAATTTACAAGCTACACGCGGTTTCTCTTATTACAAAAAGAGACATACCTTCTAGAAGATCGCATTGAGGCTGTGTACCTTGCTTAAGAATCACAGACTAGAGTGGTAGTTTGTTAGCCCCGCTTGCTTTTCACAGGGAAGAAGAGGTGTTACATGCTGTCAAAAGGTCTCCAGTTCCATAAAGCAGAGCTTTCCAAGGGTTTCCATGGTAGGATGTTTTCTATGTACATGCACGAGGGATCCCGCAGGAAGGGGGTCCAGAGGATCTAAGCCAGACTTATTTTTTCATCCATTTTAATTTGAATCTTATACTAAGATTATGTAAGTCTACTTAGACCTTTATTAAATCATCCAAAGTTTTGAATGTCCAGCCGATTCTAGGTTGAATCCCTGCATTCAGGAACTTGACCTGCTAGAGAAAGCCCTGAAACAAACCTTCCCAGAATTCTATGCAGTATGTGACAGTGGTGTGAAGGAGGAAAAGGACAAAAAAGGCTTCCTAGAGGAGGTGATGTCAGCCATGTTTTGAAGCATGATGGCAAGGGAAGGAATACTAATCCAGGTAGAGGTAACAATCATCGCCTTCCTGGTGACTTGTATCAGAGCGGCAGTTCTTTAACCCTGCTGTTTTCTACACCGTGAACTCTGTGAGGGTAGGGATCAATATGATCATTGCCTCCTGTACTTTGTACCTTGTAGGCTCTCACATCCCCAGTGGGCAGTGAGAATCTACAATCCTAGAAGAAGGTCTCCTTTCCTCACAGTGACCCCGTAAGCAAAACCATTCTGGGGAACACTGGCACAAAGACACATGTTCACTGCAGGGTGATGGCAAAGCTTGGATTTAAAGTCGGCTCCTCTGCAGAAAACCTAGAGCAAAAAAATTGGGTGTCTGGTCTATGGACGTGGCCTAAATAAACACAAATCTCATTTATTTTTGTGTAGCTTCAAGTCACCTTATTGTGATTACTGGTGGTTGATAAACTGCGTTGCCTGCTTTCTCTTGCGGGGATGGTGGCCTCCCCGGGGCCACAGCTGGCCACGGAGACACAGTGACAGTGTTCCTCCCGGTGGTTTGATTTTCACATGCTGTGGATGATGAGACAGCTCTGCGGTCACCGTGCCTTCCCAGTGCTACGAACCCCGCCCCCGCAGCTTTTCCAGGTTCACGTGCAGTCTGTTAGTCCGTCTTGGAATCGTCTACAGGAGAGAACTTTTCTCCATGTATGAACCAAGCCTACTTTTGTAAATCAAAAGGCGCTTCTTAATTTGCAGTTGTATATTAAATTCACACATTGCAAATTGAAATTCGCACACAATCTATTTTGCATTACTCACACTTAATAGTAATTTCTTTTGGCTATTGCCCTCAGGCTATACAGGAATGAAAAAAAATAGATTTGAACTTTTTATTTTGACTGTGTTCACAGACTGTAAATCTAATTAGTTCTCTATTTTCCCCCTTCTTAAAGGAACACACATTACTTTCTGAACAAAGTCTGTGAAGTAGGGACAGGTTTGCCTTACAACCATGTTCATTTTACCCAAATTATCCTGTCATTTCATTTGGAAAATCCACCTGTCTTTTGCTGCCTCTGATCCGTGTGCCACTAATAGATATGATATCCACCTGCGAAATGGTGAGGAAAATCATGTCCATATTAGATAATGCTTTAAGACTGACCTATTTCAGAGTTGGAAGGGACCTTTCAGATTATTGAATTCAGTGTTTCTCATCCTGAGCTAGAGAAATCCATTCATTCTTTGAGACATTTCTAAATACTGTGCTTTCATTAGATGAATAACCACAAAAATGTAGGCACAGACTTCTCTGGATGGAGGACTGGCATGAGATTTCAAAGGTTACATGAGTTGGCTCCAGGGGCAGAATCAAGGTTTCCTGCAGGCCTAAGGGAATTTAGATATATGGTGAATTGAGGGCATAACCATGATGGCAGTGTCACGCCATCCCAAAATTCCTGTGGGAGGCAGCTGGTGTCACATATTTGAATAGTTGCGTAGTTCTGGTGTCCATGGTGCCCTCTAAATTATAAAGCTGCGGCAGTCAGGAGTGTCCATTCTAAGAGCACGTGATAGCCAAGCAGCCCTGGTCATTCTTTGAGTATTTATCATACGTGCCCAGTGGTAGGTGGTGGATCAGTCAGCCTCTGTAGGTAAGACTGAGATAACGAAGCAATCCCAACATTTGGGTGGTTCATAATAGCAAAGGTGTGTTTCTTATTCCCATAGATATATCGCCTGCAGCTCTTCTTCAACTGTGATTCTGCTCCGTACATTGTCTCATTTTGAGATCCGTGATGCCTTCAGTAGACCACCCTCCCAACCCATCCTCATGACCTAGGGAAAAGAGCAAGAGGGCTCAGAAGCGTTCAAAAGCTCTTAAAAATTCATATGGTGCACATATTACTTCTGCTGTGTTCCATTGGCCCAAACAAGTCACATGGACAAACCCGTTGTCAGTGAAACAGGGAAATGTTATTCTCTTCGCAAGGTGTCACAGGGCAGTAGGTAGAGATTTAGAACGTAGCCTCTTCCAGGGAGGGGGTTGAATAGTTGGGAACAATAATATACTCTACTGCGGGTGGCCATCTGCCCACGCACTGGTGCACCTCATAGCTCCCTGTCATGCTGGGTGACGGGACTGTTCAGCTCGGCTTTCTGTCTGTCTTTTGTTTTCATTTTTTCTTATCTGGAAGTTTTAGAATTGGGAAGCCAGACCGCTTCAGGGCTGAGTGGATGTTTAGAGACCTTGCCTCGTGCTTTTGTTTTTCTTGGAGAGGAATCGAGGCCTACCGAGGGGATTTGCTCAAGATCCCACAGCATGACATTTCACTACAGTACTCTCTGTACAACACCCACTTGCGAGAATGTTAGACACGAATTGCTGCCTCGCTAACTGTAAAAGAAAAACACCTTGATTGTTCCTGAAATCGTACCCCACGTGGGAGACAGAGAAAGGACACAGAACCCGAGTGTCAGTCTCGGAATGAAAACTGGCTCCATTTTTTATCCATTTTCTTTCCAGCCACCTTTGTTTAGAGACAGCCTATTTAAATGTATGATGCAGCATCAGCAGAGCACCAGGAGCTGTTCAGTACTATAGTAAGTCCCAGTTCCTGCCAAGGCAAATCGCATGTCTATTTTATAAATAGTCTGCGTCCTGTGCTGAGTTGATTTAAAATAAAACCTGTATGTAGTACGCAGCAGGTTTCCTTCCAGCCTTGGTGTGGGGGAATAGCCGGCGATGACTCCAGTGCCGGAGACATTAAACAGGGCGAGCTGTGCAGTGGATGGTCCGTGGGCTTCTGATACTCTCGTGGTGCCCAACTGATAAACATAATGCAGCACTGCCTGTGGGAAGTGTGAGCGACCTTCCTGCAGCCACTGGTTTTCCCAGCACCCTGCTTCTGCTCTTCGGGGATTCCACATCCTGAGGTCAACGGCCAGTGAAACAGTAATAAAATAGATGAAAGTGGCTGGAGGAGCTCCCAGGCAGAGGCCATGGTTGGGAGACAACAGAAAGAGGCAACACGGACGCTGCCATTCCTTTGGGGATGGGGGAGACCTAAGTGCTATTTCATGAGAGGCTCACAAATCAGAGTCAAAAGGAGAGCACAGAGATGATGGCCTCCATGCCCCAGTGAGCCTCTAATGTACAGTTTCCCTGAGGGTAAGCTTGCAGGAAGGCCCCCTTTGGGTGGATGGCTGTACACATCTTGGGCAGCAGTTCCAAAATCTGGTAGAACAGTGACCAAAGCAGTTTAAAGTTGCTTGCATTGGTCAGCACCTTGGACAACACAGGTCACAAACGCAAGGGATATCTCGTAGAGCTTCGCCGTGGTTGAGGTCAAACGACATATAGGGTGGAAAGAACACACCCAGCTTCTACCTCTAGCCTCTGACAGTGAAGTAGACGAGGATGAAAGGACTTTTTGTAAAAGGAGTTCATTGAAAACTGCTTTGGCCTCTGGGGACTGGAGGCAAGATTAGTCCGACTAGATTTTGAAAAGGCTCAGTTCTGTTTTTTCCTCTTTCTTTCACCTCCTGAAACATTTTATCCCTGTGAATCAAGTGCCTGGTTCTCTTGGGTTTTCTAAAACCTCCTGTTTTGACATCCCACTCAGTTGGCTCCGCATTGGGTCACAACAGTTTCCCCATACCGTGCCAGAGCACCTAGGGTGGTGGGTGTTAGGGGAGCAATCTAAGTTTTATGACACATATTGACATTGTGGCCCTTTGTGTATTCCACTTCTTCAGCTTGCTTTCCCCAGTCTTTCCTCTCTCTCCGACTATAATTTTGATTTACCCTTAGGTATAAGATTTATACCCATCAAGGTTCCAGATAATCAATTAAAGTGATTATCAGAATCACTTGGGGAGCTTTTAAAAATACACATGCCTGCACACCCCAGAACTTGAGATCCTGATTCTGTGGGCTTTGGAGTGATCTAGGTGTCTAAATTTTTAAAAAGCTTCCTGGATGGGGATGCCTAAATGGCTCAGTCGGTTAAGCATCCGACCTTGGCTCAGGTCATGAGCTCATGGTTTGTGAGTTCGAGCCCCATGTCGGGCTCCATGCTGACTGCTCAGAGCCTGGAGCCTGCTTCAGATTTTGTGTCTCCCTCTCTCTCTCTCTGCCCCTTTCCCACTCACTGTCAGTCTCTCAAAAATAAACAAACATTGAAAAAAATTTTAAAAACAATCTTCCTGGATGATTTTTAATTGAATCATCTAATTCTTTGCTTCTGCCCCAGTAAAGAATTCTTGCATAGGGAAGTCTGTTTTTCTCTTGTTGCTTGCCATTCTTGGATGGGGGGGGGGGGGCAGTATCTTTCACCTTCGTACCTTAACAGTACTCCTAGAATCAGCTTTGATTGCTTTTAGTTGATTTTGATTTTTAAAATTCATTAGTTTCTTTTGGAAGAACCAAACAGATATTCTTAGACCCTATTCTTCCAGTCCAAATTCCCAGCTCGTAAATTCGGCCACCTCCAGGGATTAGAACACTTAACAGTGCTTGGAATTGCTTGATTTAAAGAAGGGCAGAACCCAGTCTTACACATGATCTTATGAGGTGGTCCTAATTTCCTTATCCCTTCTTCCTTTTCTTAGGACCTCTCTTTACCTACCTCTCACCTCCAGGGATATTTTTTATGGTGTCAGAAAGTTATTTAAATTGTTGTGAGTGTCTTATCCGTCCCATTTAATTATCACGCAGCACAATCATGGCTGTGCATTTCATTAAAATGTATTAGATTTGCTTTGTTGTAAGTTTTATTTAATGCTAACGCTGAACTCTGTTTATATGTTGCTCTGATACCTTGCCTGTCTACTCAAAAATTAATAAAACGAAGTGGGACAGTTGTCTGGTAACATTTCATTTGTGTTTGACTGACAGTCTGGCACCATTGCAACAGAAACCAAGTGTAAACAATAGGCCTGAGTTTACAAGGCTGGCTAGAGCCAGATAGTTGGGTACTCTCATCTTTCATTTGGAATTTTAAAGCAATCGCAGTCTCTCCAACTTTCTACCAAGATAGAGGTGTGTGTGTATGTGTGTGTGCGTGCGTGCACGTGCATGCAGATGCACGTGCCTTTAGGGGTGGAAGAAAGATCTTTGCCAAGACATTTGGCAACATCTCTAATGATGCCCTTATGGACAAGGTAGAAAATATAACCTGAATGATGGTTACATGGGTTCTTGGCTAATAATAGAATGACGATATCGAAGGGCATTGATTAGTAGATCTGTGCCAGACTGGAAAGAAGGCTTAATACCATCCTACAAGACCTTGCACATGACCCTGTTCTCCAAGTAGTTTAGTAGAAGGTAAAGATGCAGATATCAAATTTCTAGATGGCCCAAAGCTGGGAGGGACAGATTCTAGGGAAGATTATTGAAACAACATTTGAAAAGAGCTCAGTAGGTGGAAGGAAGAGCTAGAATAAACCAAATGAAATGTAAAGGAATGAAATGAGGTAGAAGCAGACAAACAGCCTAATCAATTGCTTGTTGCACAAGTTAGGGAGGCCTCGTATAATAGTCACTACGTGACAAAGGCCGGGGCCAATATGTGTTACCGGAGGGTGTTCTAACTTCCCAGAAGTTTGTCATGAGGCCCCCAAAGGACCTCAATGCCGGCCAGTGGATCTGGGATCTCTTGAGGGCCCTGATCACCTAAGCTAGTGAGAAAAAAACCTTGGAACCCCCCACACCCACCCAGGAATCCACCATTCACAGCACGTGGTACCTCTCTCTGTACATATCACAGTGCATTACAGTCAGGTTCTCGTGCACCTGTATGGGCTCCTTCAGTGTAAACTTCAGGGTAAGGACCGTGGTTTACCCCTTTCCCAGTTCCCAGGGCCGAATGCCTGACAGGGTCACAGACTGGGGAGTCCAGAGAGTCCCCACAGGCAGGGATTTTTGTTTGTTTTGTTCACTGCTGCATCCACGGACGTAGAACAATGCTTCGCATAAGGGAGGACTCAATACGTATTTAACGAAAGAATGAAGTTGAACATACAGACATTCAGTAATACATACGTTCAGTGTGTTTGTGACACATCCTGTCTGTAAGTCACTACCTGGCTACTCTAAAACCCTCAGGAGCTGAATTCACATCCTTTGTATTTTGCTTCTCAGTTCTTAGTCTATTCCCATCTCTGATGACATCTGGTATTTACTCAGAAAAACCCAGCTAGGACAAAAAAAAAAAAAAAAGTTGGGTGATTCTCTGCAGAGGTATACCCTAGGTATAATGGATTAATCACTGGCAGGAAGTTGAGGGTGCGGGGTGAAGTCAGATGGACCTGGGTTTAGGTTCTGTCTTGGACAAGCTTCTTTATGAGATTTATGACTTTGGTATAAAATCTATTTTCTTGAAGCCTTGGGGTTCTCATTGAAGAGGGTAGACACTGTATGTATCTACCATCTTAATCAATGTCACTATTGTTGTTACCAGTTTGCCAAGGCCTTGGCTCAAAAAAGAGCCTTGAGTAGAGAGGGAGAAAACTCTAGGAAGAATCAAGGAAAAAGAAATTCGACATCGCTAAAGGCCTGCTTCAAGGTTTACTTCTTTTGTATGTCAAAGCACCTGCTCCTGTTAGACAAGTAAGCTCTTCAGAGAGGGAAATAGAGGCCCCGCATTGCAGAGGGAGCTAATGTCTCCATGGTAACAGCACATCAGATTCGGATGCAGGCACACCTGGTATTCTCAGGTTACTCCACCATATGGCATCTCATATATTTCATCAAGGAAAAAAAAACTACCTTGACCTCCCCCTACTGTGTCGGCAAACACAAGCACACGTACCGCCAACACCCTCTCTGCCTAATCCACGGCCACTAAAGCAATACAAGCCACTGTCAAAGAGATTGGAAACACAGTTCCCAAAGCCATTCATTCAAACAAAGGGCCAGAAGAGTTATTCTGGCTTCAAAGAGGTGCCCAGAAAAGAGGTACCTGACAAGTAACATTTGCAATTTGCCTCTTCTATGAGACTGACGTAGAATCAGGTGGTCTCCTGCTCCCCGCACCCCCTGCCCCCGCCCCCGGCTTGCTAATAAAGCAGTCCCATTCATAACCCTGCCAAAAGCAGAATCACATCCTTGACCATGACTCATCTCATGACACCATTTGTAAAAGTGGCCTCTCAAACTCTCCCTACATATAAATGCCCATTAAAGACTCTGCTTTGAACTAGTTTAAAAGGAAAAAGAAAGATTTCCTGGTAGGATTAAAAAAAAAAATGCAGCCAGCCTATAGTCATCATGTGACATGACCAAAGAATTATGGCTGCTTAGAGATTTCCTGCCCTGCCTCAGAAACAGATGTTTTAAAATTTCCTGTTAAAAGAGATGTCAGAAACTGGGGACAAAAGTCACTGTGCCTCGCAGCATATCAAAGTCTTCCTTTTCAATGGGCATCTTATTGATTTAGTTTCTTCACACCACATTCCCTGGAAAGTCCATTTAAATTAACCACACGTGCTGCTCCGGCCTGCCTGGGTGCGACCGCAGGGCCCGTGTACGTTATGCTTCATAGGGAGCCTTTGAAGATGATGTCTTAAAAAGCCACAGTTAAGAAATGGTAGAATTTAGGTTCTAGAAATGTTGGCTTACTTATGGTGCTACAGTGTTCTTCGTGTTTTTTTTTTTTTTTTAAGTACTTTGGGTAGCCTACCGAGTAATAAATAATAGTCACCAAATGTATCTATGCAACACGGGAAAGTGAGCTGTGCTCTCTAAAGTCGGTAGTTTATGTTTTGAAACTGGTTCAGTGTGCAGCGTTCCTGGAGCAGTACGTCGTCTTAATGTGTGGGAAAGGCTCTGTGTCGAAAGCAATAAAAGCTTGTCCTTGCACGGCATGGCAGCTTTTGAAATCCACTGGCCCTTTTTCTCCACTGCGTCACCACTCCGCGTGGTCATGAGGGAACTTTGAGACTGCGTGTCACCCGAAAGGGAACTGTGGGCCTCTTGCAGTGTATCTGACCTCTCCTCAACATGCCAGATATAGTCAGACTTCCAGTGACAGCCGAGATGAAGCAGCCCCCACCCTCCAAGCTCCTCTGTCTCCCAACTATAATGGTCACAGACATAACAAACAAGCACAAGGAGGTTCTGAGAGGAAGAAGAAGGCAGACTCCCCAGGGCCCGCAGGACTTGAGGAATAACACAGTGGTGGGTACCCCCGGGTTTCTCTACTGTCTTCTATATATTCTGGACAGAGCTCTACAAAAGCTTCCAAACTGGAATTGCTAACAGGCACAGACCAAAAGAATCGTCAAGAAAAGCCTGTTCCCCACAGCCAAAAGGCCAAAAAAGAGGTCGCCTAGCAACAGAAAACCTTTTTTTGGCAATACTCGCCCTGCTCCAGCCAAATATCGATAGAAAAACCCTGCCCCCAGAGTTTCAGCAGGGCCGACCAGGGAGCTGATCTTTTCCCACAACCCCCTGCCCCACAGAAGTAATACTCCAATCCCCTGCTTAGTAGGGCTAAGCAGAGATCTGTCTAATCTTCCATCTCTGACTTGGTGGCAGCAGGTGGTGCCCTGTTTCCCCACAGGTTACTGTCTGTGGGGCAAGTGGGTAGCTGATCGTCCAGTCTCTGCTCGGCGAAAGCAGGCAGTGCTCCAGTTTCCCTGGGTAATATAGTTAGACTCCAGTAGCCAGCTGAGCCTTTTGCTTATCTGGGATCAAAGAGGCAGAGTGAGGTAGGAGGCTAGGTGGCATGCTGATTCCCCTCCTCCTTCCACCCATCTCCCTGGGCATCAGCAGGGCCCAGCAAGGAGCTGAGCTTCTGCCCCAGTCCTGTAGTGACAGAGCCATGTGACTGAGCCCTCTCCTTCCCCAGTGCCAGGGGTCAGTGGGGCCCTTGGAGGCAATGGGCTGGTGGCCCCCCCACTTTTGCTGGGAAGGCATCAATGGGGTTAAGCCATAAATCTACAGATTCAAGAATGTGAGTGAAATCTAAATGGGATAAACCGAAATGGTGTGACCCCATGCTAAGACACATCATAATTAAACTCTTAAACACATCATAATTAAACCTAGAGACAAAAAAGAAAAAGAAAAAAAATCTTGAAAGCAGCCAGAGAGAAACAACACATCACATATAGGGGAACACTAACTCCAAAAACAGCAGATTTCTCATCTGAAACCATGGAGGCCCGACAGAAATGGCACAACATTTTTCAAGACCTGAAAGAAGAGAACTGTCAACCACCAATTCTATAACCAGCAAAAATATCTTTCAAGAATGAAGGGGAAATAGACGTTCTCAGACAAAAATGTAAGAGATTTTGTTGCTAGGAAACCTACCCTTTCAGAATGGCTAAAGAAAGATCCCCATGCATAAAGGAAATGATAACAGGATAAGGCTTGGATTAGAAAAGGAAAAAAGAACACTAGAATGGGTAAGAAAGAGGAATAGATTGTTCTACTTCTCACGAGTTTCTTAACATATTGGAAGGTTCAAGCAAAAATTATAACACCATTTGATGTGGTGTTCAATATATGTGTACAAAATTCTTAAAAGTATATTTTAAAAATGGGGAATGTAGACGGACCAAAATGGAAGTAAGGTTTCTATCCATCTATCTCAAAAGTAGTTGATGTTGATACTGTAGACGACAAGTTACGTATGTATATTATAATATCTATAGTGACCACAAAGAAAACTAGGCAGACTAAGATACTCAAAAATGTAAATATATCAAGGTGGAATCTTAAAACATGCTCGAGTAACCCAAAGGAAGGTAAGAAGAGAGAAATGGTGGAATTAGAAATAGAGGAAGCAAAACAAAAAATTAGCTGATTTAAGCCCTCGTGTGTAAACAGTTACCTTAAATGTAAATGGTCTAAATAAAATAACTAAAAGACAGAAATTGACTGAGCGGATTTAAAAAAAAATGGCCCAACATGTGTTGTTTATAAAAAACACACTTCAAATACAACTGTGTAGGTAGGTTGGAAGTTAAAGAATAGAAACAGATATATCATGCAAACATTAATAATAGTGGTAGTAATAAAAAGCAGGAGTGGCTATATTAATGTCTGGTTAAAGTAGACTTCAAAGCAAAGAAAGTTACGAGAGACCAAAGTTACGTTACATAATGACGGAGGCCTCAAGCCACCGGAAGACATAAAGCAATGAGATAAAATATAAACCATGGCTCTGGTTTCGATGGCACATTTCTCTCTTCCTCACTGGCCCATGAGAGCCTTTGAAGACAAGAATCATACCTATTGGTGTTGCCCTCTCACCCCCCCGGGAGGTGCTTAAGAAATGTTTTGAACCAATTGCAGTGGAAGTCTACTGCACTTGGTGGTCTGGCTCACAAGAGCACCCCCTTCTCTAGGAAGGGCCTCAGAGGAACTGAGGAGCCTATCACTGGCTATTCATGGTGCCATGGTAGACCATATCGACTGAGTTCTGAGATGAACTCTGAAGCAGAGCAAGTGTTGACTGGCTCACTCTTGAGGTGGTGTGGGAGCTTACTTTTCCAAAGTGCTCCCCTTCAGGGTTTGGCTAGGGTCTCTCCTTGGGTAGCTGGGTCCTAATGGTGGGGAATCTGCCCTCCAGCTGCTCCATAGTCCTCTTTGTAGACCCTCCCAGGAAACCTATGGGTCCTTATGCATATAACTTCTCAGCTTTCCTGAGAGACATATGTAGATTAGACCCCACAGTGACCCTACACAAGAAACCATATCCATAAATAATCCCAACTTGAAGACACACTGGGGTCAGTCAGCATACCATTTGATTAAGTAATGCATTGAAATGCAGTGAGAGGAGCCATCTCATGATCGGAATGTAAATCTGAGAGGGACTGGCCAGAAATAAATAAGACACCTTTCTTGGTTGTATCGTTATGAAAGTTGGTGGTTGGAAAGGAAATTATTTACTTGGAAAATCTCCGCAGTGACATTATGAGATCACTGGTATGTTGCTGACTTCTGTGCTCTTGTTTTATAGCTTAGTGCCCCAAATTTATAGGACGTGACAGGGCGGCAGGTTCGCCTTAAGTCATCAGCACCCTTGGCCAGTAAGGCCGGAGCAAGTGAGGCTGTAGCTGTGGAAGGGACACTCTCCCTTGGGACCTTTTAGGGAGAAGCCCAGAATCATGGCCTCCCAGCTCGGTGGAAGTCAGGGGTCCAGCCCAAACATTTCCTGACTGCATGCTCCTGAGCAATCAATTTGAGTTCCTCTTTCCACAGTGCCATTTTCACTGCTGCTGGCCAGACTTCAAACGCCGGTGGTCAATTTATCATGGTGCTCCCTAACTCAGGCCTCCTCCTCATGGCCTGACCCCATGGCCTTCAGGTGGCTGCATCAATCACACACCAGGATGCTCCAACTGGGTCACTCTATTGCCTGTCCACATGGGACCCTATCTCCTTGTTCTTCCTTCATGTTGGTCTCGGCCTCTCATTGGCTTCTGCACGTGTTTATATCCTCAACATTAGGGTTCGTCTTGGCTTTTGCCTGTCTTGTGGATCTCTCTAGTTTTGACCATTGACATTCTCTCAGACCCATCCTTGCTGGTCCTCTGACTGCTCTCGGGCATCGCCCACCCAGGCAATAGCTTCTTAGACCAGAGGCCCCACTGGGTGCTCCCGCTTCTCATTCGTTCCCCTCATTCATCCTCATCCACTAATAGTCATCCCCAAAACCTGACTTAGCCTTTCTATAACCCTGCTACAATGGGGATGCCCATCCCATAAGTCCTGTACACCTCATTACATGGCCTTTTATGCTGAGGGTGGGAGTTGACAAGGTGCATTCTGAAGCCTAAGTGCTGCTGGCCTGCAAATGGCAGTTTCTCTCTCCTGGCTGTGAGACCTGGGGCAAGTCCATGACCCTCTCTTGGCCTCAGGTTCTTTATCTATAAAACAGACACCATTAGAGTTGCTACCTTACAGAGTTGCTAAGAAGACGTAATTGAATTAATTCATATAGAGCATTGAGAACAGGGCCCAGTACACAGTAGCGCTATGCATTTGCTATTTTTGCCATGTTAATCTTTAAAAGCCAAGCCAGCTTTTAATAACAACTTGTTTCTGCCATTTGAGGAGTGCTGCTGTTGCATCATGCTTAGCATGCCTGGCCACTTAGCCCGAATGGGAAGGCTAAAATCAAAACCAGGTTGAAGGACAGGGGAGGGAATGATGGATGCTTCTCCATCTGTGATTTTTAAAAAGAGTTCTCTTCCCGAAAAAATTTGAACTTATTAATTCCTGAAGCAGATGCCCCTTGAAGAACAGCCATGGAAGAAATGCCTACAAGAAGTCAGTACCCTTTCCTCTAGTTCTTAATCACTTTGGTCAACGGACTCAGGATCTTAGCTCCAAAACTCTTCTGAGTGGGTGTTTGCATGCCATAGGCTGGCTGGTCAGAGCACTGGGTTCTGGATCTCTCAGGGCCGAGCTGTCACCACTCTCTCTTAAGCACAGGTGGCTCCTACACCCTGCCCTGTCCCCCAGGCCCCGCTTGCCGGCTTGCACGCCAGGTCCACACTCAGCAGGACCACACAGCGCACCCTCAGTTCTGCTGGGCCACAAGCACGTGCCTGTCTGTGTTGCATCCAGGGCTAGTGTCTCTGGCTCTGGCCTAGGACTGTTTCCGGTGATGCTGGGAGGGCCTGGCTCTTTGTCCCTAATTGTCCTGGCCTCACAGCTGTGATCTGTGCAGACTCAGTCCCAGAAATAGCAGGATCAAGTGATAAGTGCTGTGATGGACAGAGGGAGGGACCAGTGCTTCGTGGGGCTTGGGAATGGTGGGGGCTGGGGGGGATCAAAGGAGCATCCTCAGGAAGATGATGCTTGAGCTAAGTTTCAAAAGACAGGTAGGTGTTCACAGGCAGGCTGCGGGGTGCGTGGGGGTGGGATGGAGAATTCCAGATAGATGAAGCACCGCCAGGGAAGGCCTAGAAGCATAGGGGATACATGTAGGAGGAGGTGCAAGTGAGGGATGAGCTAGCAAAGGGTACCTGGACTCTGGATGAAGCCCCAGTCCCAACGTAAGCTCAGTCTTATACTGAAAATCTTTCATCCTGGACGGTCAAACAGCCCAAGAGTGTGTGTGTGTGTGTGTGTGTGTGTGTGTTGTTTGTTTTTTGCCTTCAGAGGAACATCAAGTCTCCCTCCACCAAACATGGTCATCCTTCGGGTCTAGGAGGAAATTTGAAGAGCACACCTTTAGCGTCGGACACGTTCACTGCTTGACGCTGGCCGGCACTACTAGGCAGGCAGCCTCGGAGCCAAGAAGGAGGCTGAAGGACCCTTCAGGGGAAAGCCTCGGTCTAGGGAACACGCAGGTGTTTGGAGGAAGGCATAAACAAAGCTCTGTAATTAAATCATGCTGACCCACCTCTAGGATAAGCCAGAGTAAACTAATTTTACCCTCCCTCAAGGCAGGAATTCAAAAGAACCACCCTGGACAGATCCTACAGTAATACACAATTATCTGTGATAATTAATTAGCTAGTTAGGTACTTATACTTAATTAAGCATTTATTAAATGGTATCTTTGTGACAGGCGCTGCACATCCCACAGGGGATGCAAAGAAAAGTGAAACATGGCCTGTGCCCTCCAGGAGCTCACGAATGGAGAGAAGGATAGATAAACAAATACCGCCAGTCCCATGTGAGATGAGCCTGTCATTGCCACCACGGCCGTGTAGAAAGGAAGGCACCAGCTGTACTGGCAAGGGGCTGGAATCCGGAAGGGGAAAAGAGATCATGCTGAGAAAGATTACTGTTTAGGTGAGTCTTGAAGGATGAGTAGGAGTTTAATTGGTGGGCAGAGTAGGAAAGGCGGTTCTCACAGCATTTCCGAAGGCATGAAGTTATGAAAAGATTTGGTCTTGCTGGGTAACGTCCAGGAAAGGCTCGTGAATTCACAGCACGTCAAGCCACCCGCCACCTCCTGAGCCCGGAGCAGTCAAGCCAGTCCAACCATGGCAGTCTCTCACCAGGTCTCCCCTCCAGAAACTTCCAAGGCAGCAGTAACAGATCCACGGGACCCATCCTTGAAAAGCAGCCTTTTTGCCATCCTGGGCTTCAAATTTTTCTGTTGCTAGATTACAAGGTGTTTAGAGAAGAACAGAGGAAGTTGTTTTGCAACCAGGATGGAAATCCTGAGTTTCTTCTGTTGATGATAGAAAGCCACCTCAAGGTTTTTAGGCTGGAGACTGACACCGTCAGACCAGCATAGGCACGTCCTCCACCGCAGGGCTGCGATGCTCTGGTGTGTAGCTATCAATTGTGAGAAGTGCGGCAAAGAACTAACTCTCCAGAGGGAGTGCTGAGGTTGGCAATAGGACATCCTTAACTCAGCGAGGAAGGGTAGATTTAACATCATCCCCAAATCTCTGTCACTTGCACTCGGGAGGCAGAATTTCTCTGGGCCTTGGAACCAATTCCTGCCCCCTTCGAGCGTGTCAGGCACCAAACGCTGCTACATGCTTCCTATTCAGTAACTTCTTCTTTTTAATGTTTGTTTTTGAGAGAGAGCTTGAGTTGGGGAAGTGCAGAGAGAGGGAGACACAGAATCCGAAGCAGGCTCCAGGCTCTGAGCTGTCAGCACAGAGCCTGACGCGGGGCTTGAACCCATGAACTGTGACATCAGGACCTGAGCTGAAGTCGGACGCTCAACCTACTGAGCCACCCAGGCGCCTCCCTGTTCCATAGCTTCTTGTTCCTGGCTCACATCACCTTTATACTCCCTTATCTCTTCACGTTTGTTTATTCTGTCAACTTAACCCTTAGTCCCTTTATGCCAACAATTCTGCCTCAGAGAGTAGTGTAGTTGGGCTTGATGTGTTTCTTCTACGGCAGCTGCATCCTCAGAGGTGTAGCTTGGCCTAGAAGTTCGTATTCCCCTGACAGTGTTAGCTTCCCCCTCTGCTAATGTGCGTCAGGGAGAAGTCCCAATCCAGGCCCTCACGCAGAAGGAATGAGTCCCAGGGAGAGAGGAACCCCGGGTCCAATGCGGCCTCTTTGATTTTCCCGTTTGCTGCCAGTCCACCACCAACGCCCCTCATCAGAGCTGCCGCCGTAGAGCCTCAGGTGGACGCAGGGCCCCCAGGTTGCAAGGCTCAGGGCTTAGGTCAGGCCCCCTCCCTGCTTTCACCTGCTGCCCGGCTCAGCAGGGTCGGGAGCAGACATTCTTGAGACCTGGCCTGTCACTATTTCTGTGGCAGTGGGGGAGCTCTGACCGTGCCAAGGTTGAACCACAAGAGCTGAGCTTCAACCTTCCAGAACCTCCCCCTGCTCCTGTCCCACAAGGCCCATGGCAGCACGCCAGCTCCACATCCCAGCCCTGCCCACGGTTGGCAACACCCCTCAGTCTCTCCAGAATCTTCTCCACGTTTCTGGCTAGTGCTTCAGGTCCGTGCATGCTTCAGGTCCGTGCATGCTTCGGTCACTTGTCTGCTTTCTCCAGAACTGACCTGGGGGGAAAGTTTATGCCCTGGTCAACGGCCCCAGCTCTCTTCTCCATAAACGACAGGCCTGAGCCTCGCAATTTAATATAATACGTGAAAAGTGGGTGCCCTGTGGTGCCTGGTGGCTCAGGTGGTTAAGCATCTGACTCTTGATATCGGCTCAGGTCATGATCTCACAGGTTGTGAGCTCAAGCCCCGCATCAGGCTCTGCGCTGACAGTGCAGAACAGAGAGAGAGGAACAGAGAGAGAGGGAGACACAGAATGTGAAGTAAGTCCTAACTATTCTAAAATCAAATATTGCTACACTCAGTTTCACTTACTTAAGAAAACTTAAGAATAATTTAAGAATTTTTTGCAACATTGCCACTTATATAATTTGTTCATCAACCACCTATTTTTTAAAAAAGTTATTAAATAGGGTGGATGGGTGGCTCACCTGACTTTGACTCAGGCTATGATCTCACGGTTCGTGAGTTCAAGCCCCACTTCAGGTGAACTTGAGCCCTGCATCAGGTGAGCACAAGCCTCACTTTGGGTGAGCCCCGCTTCTCTCTCTCTCTCTCTCTTCCCTCCCCTCCCTTTTCCTCTCTGTCTCTGCCCCTGGTGGGATTCTCTCTCTCTCTCCCTCCTTCTCTCTTTGCCCCTCACTCACTTGCACCCTGCCTCTCTCAAAAATTTTTTTAATATCAATTTTATTTATGTTTGGAACAGACAATACATTCTTTTAGTTCAAAATTCAAAAAGTACAGAAAAGTGTACATTATAGTAAAAATGTTCCCTCCTTCCCCAGCCACCCAGTTACCCTCGGGTGACCAGCTATAGTATAGACCAGTTATAATACAGAGTGAACGTGAGACCCCACCACCCCTCTTGTGTCATAAAAACTTTCAAACCCACAGAATAGTTGGAAGACTACAGAGAACCCATTCACCTAGATCCCCACTTGTTTTGCAACATTTGTTTTATCTAGGTGTGTGTCTCTCTCTCTACACACACACACACACACACTTTTTTCTCTGAATTATTTGAAAGGAAGTTGCAAACGCCAGGACTGCTGTCCCCTAAACACTTAGGCAAGAGCCTCCTAAGAATGAGCACCTCCTTCTCCACAACCGTAGTCATCACTATCACACACAAGAAATTCAACATTAATGCAATACAATTACATAAAATTCCTTCCAGCCGGCCCAAGAATGTTCTCTGTGACAAAGTTTCGCTCTAGAATCCAGTCAGAGAGCACTGATTTCCTCTGTTTGTCGCCACTCTCCAGAGCGGCCCAGATCAGCGCTCTTGTGGAGGCGCCCTCGGAACGGACCTGTCGGATCATTTCCCCATAATTCCATTCAGGCTAAGGGGCTTTGACATGGCACATCATGTCGTTGGCTGCCTATCTTTGATTCTATAATAGCAGTTCCCTCAGGAACTATCTTTATAAGGGCATGTAATGCTCCTCTTGAAAATGTATAAAGGAACTACCTGAAGGCACAAAACGAGAGGGCAAATTTCAACTCTAATTGACATAACACAGTGTTATAGTCCTTTCCTTTTAAACTTCTGATTTGATGACATTTTTAAAATGTTATATCATCTTCAGATGAGTGTAAGTTCTGCCAGGGTAAATGACTTACGAGGCATGGCTCTCTGGTGTGCCAGGAACATTCTGAGGAAGACCCTGAAGTCTGCTGTCCAGTTATAATCGGAAAGAGGCGCTCAGTGTTCGTATCCGGGGGCCATTTTGCCACATGCTATCAGTTCTGGCAACGCTCTTCAGCCTCCAGATGGACTGTACTAAACTCCAGGAAACAGGTGAACTTTCTGGAGTATATTTGACGGCCCATTCATCTTGGTGTGTTATAGGAGGCGAACATTCAAGATAATAAAATTTACAGAAACTATGTTATCTTCAAGGCCTTTTATTTGTAAGGCTAAACCATACAAGGGTAAGTCTTACTACTGCATACTTTAGCAAGTGGACATATCCAAGAAACTCTTTCCTGAGAAGAGTTTCAGGCCTGCTTCCCGGTTCTCTCATAATCCATCCTGGGATGAGATGATCTTTCACCCAAGCAAGGTTATATATTGGCTTTTTAATTTTCTCCAGAAATTTCAAGCTTTGCTTCCTCCAGCCAAGGCTGCCAAAACCTCTCCTTCCTTTCTATAAACTAGTCAGAATACCTGCAGTCCAGGTAATGCGCCTGTCCCTGTCTTACTTTCTGTGCAGACCGTGTTGAATGACTAACCAAACAAATAAACAAAGTAAGTTTCCAGAAAGGGTCTGAGGACCTGAGAACCTTCCCTTCTTCTTAAGTGGTTTTTGGAGGTAAAGGTACCTCTTCCTGCCCCGCATTGGAGTCTGAGTGGGGTGTGGCTTGAAAATGACTTATCATTTTTCTTTTTTAAATTTCTCGTTTATTTATTTATGTGTTTTGAGAGAGGCAGAGAGGGAGAGAGAGAAAATCTCAAGCAGGTTCCTTGCTGTCGGTGCAGAGTCCAACTTGGGGCTCAAGCCCACGAACCATGAGTTCATGACCTGAGCCGAAATCAAGAGCTGGATGTGTAACTGACTGAGCCATCCAGGTGCCCCAGACTTATTTTAAAAATGAAGACTACAAAATGTGAAGCTCTACACATCTGTCTGGGGGACAGAGGTCAAGGAAGGGCAGTGTTCATCTCTCATTCCTCCCCCAAGAGTGAGTGTCAGTGTTCTGGGTTTTGGCCATTCTAACAGGTATGTAGTGGTATCTCATCATTGTTTTAATTTGCGTTTCCATAATGACATAATTTCATATGCGTATTTGTTATCTGTGTATCTTTAGTGAGATGTCTATAGAAGTCTTTTGCTCATTTTTAAATCAGGTTTTTGTTGTCTTATTGTTGAGTTTTAAGAGTTCTTTGTATATTTTGGATAACAGTCCTTTACCAGATGTGTCTCTAGCAAATATTTTCTCCCAGTCTTGTCTTCTCATTCTCTTGATATTATATTTCACAGAGCAGCAGTTTTTAATTTTAAGGAGGTTCAGATCATTTCTTTCATAGATCCTGTCTTTAGTGTTATATCTAAAAAGGTATCACCATACCCAAGGTTATAGAAGTTTTCTTCTATGGTATCTTCTGGATTTTTACAGTTTTGTGTTTTACATTTAGGTCTATAATCCATTTTTAGTTGATTTTTTGTGAAGGGTGTTAATGTCTGTGTCTAGATTCACTGTATTTTATTTTTTGTATGTGGATGTTTTGTTGTTCCAGCACCATTTGTTGAAGAGACTATTTTGGGGGCTCCTGGGTGGCCCCCTGGTTGAGCATCCGACTCTTGATTTCAGCTCAGGTCATGATCCCAGGATCATCGTATTCAGCTCCAAGTTGGGCTATGCACTGAGCATGGAGTCTCCTTAGGATTCTCTCTCTCTCTCTCTCTCTCTCTCTCTCTCTCTTTCTCCCTTGCCCCTCCCTTGCTTGTGCACATGCACTCTCTCTGAAATTAAAAAAAAAAAAAAGACTGTTTTTGCTCCATTGTAATGCCTTTGCTTCTTTGTCAAAGATCAGTTGACTATATTAACAGGGTCCTGCTTCTGGGCTGTCTATTCTGTTACATTGATCTTTTGTCTTCTCTTTCATCAATACCACACTCTCTTGATTACTGTTGTAGTTTATAGTAAGTCTTGAAGTCGGGTAGCATTGGTCCCCTAACATGGCTCTTCTACTTCAGTACTGCATTGGCTACTCTGGGTCTTTCGCCTCTCCATGTAAGCTTTGATTCAGTTTGTCGATAACCATAAAATAACTCGCTGAAATTTTGATTGAGGTTGTATTGTATCTATAACTGACATCTTGACAATATTGAATCTTCTTATCCATCTTCTTATCCATCCATCTCTTCATTTAGTTCTTTGATTTTGTTCATCAGAGTTTTATAGTTTTTCTCCTATAGATCTTGTACATATTTTGTTAGATTTATACCTAAGTGTTTCATTTTGAAAATTCCTAATGTAATGTAAATGGTACTGTGTTTTTAATTTCAAATTCCACTTGTTCATTGTTGGTATATAGGCAAACAATTACCTTTTGTATCTTAACCTTGTATCCTTAAACTTACTATAATCATTTATTAGTTCCAGGAGGGTTTTTTTGTTGATTCTTTCAGATTTTCTACATAGATTAGCATGCCATCTGCATTTTGATGCCTTCCTTTCCAATCTGTATACCTTTTCTTGTCTTGTCTTCTCTTCCTGTCCCTTCCCTTCTCTTCCTCTTCTCTTTTCTTTTCCTTTTTCTTCCTCTTCTTTTTCTTTTCTTTTTTTCTTTTCTTGCCTTATTGCATTAGCAAAGACTTCTGGTATGTTGAAAAAGAGCGGTGAGAGGGGACATCCTTGACTTTTACCTGATCTTAGAGGGAAAGTTTCAAATTTATTATCATTAAGCATGATATTAGCTGTAGGTTTCTTGTAAATAGTCTTTATCAAGTTGAGAAAGTTACCCTTTATTCCTAGTTTACTGAGAATTTTATCATGAATGTGTGTTAGATTTTATTGAATACTTTTTCTGCATTTGATATCATCATGTGACTTTACTTTTTTAGTCTTTTGATGTGATGAATTACAGTAATTGATTTTTGAATGTTGAACCAGACTTGCATACCTGGGATAAATTCCACTTGGTCATAGTATATAACTCTTTTTATACTTGTTTGGATTCAATTTGTTAATATTTTGCTGAGGATTGAGATATTGGTCTGCTGTTTTCTTGAAATGTCTTTGTCTGGTTTTGGTATTGGGGTAATGCTGGCATCATAGAATGGCTTAGGAAGTATTCCTTCTATTTATATCCATTGAAAAACATTATAGAGAATAAACATAATTTCTTACTTAAATGTTTGGTAGATTCAACAGTGAACTCATCTGGGCCTGGTGATTTCTGTTTTGGAAGGTTATTAATCATTGATTCAGTTTCTTTAATCGATACAGGCCTGTTCAGATGGTCTGTTTCTTCTTATGTAAATTTTTGACAGATTGTGTCTTTCAAGGAATTGGTCGATTTCATCTAGGTTATCAAATCTGTGGGCATAGACTGATTCACAGTATTCCTTTATTACCTTTTTACTTTCCATGGGCTTTATAGTGATGCCCCTCTTTCATTTCTGATATTAGTAATTTATGTTCTATTTTTTTCTTAGTCTAGCTAGAGGCTTATCAATTTTACAGTCTTTTCAGAGAAACAGCTTTGGTTTCATTGATTTCTTCTATTGATTTCCTATTTTCAATTTCATTGATTTCTCTTTGTTATTATTTCTTCCTTTCTGCTTACTTTGGATTATTTAATTGGCTCTTCTTTTTCTACTTTCCAAAGATAAAAACTTGGATTACTGACTTGAGATCTTTCTTCTTTTCTAATATAGTCATTCAATGCTATACATTTCCCTCTAAGAACTGTTTTCACTGAATCCCACAAATTTTCATAAGTTGTGTTTTCATTCTTACTTAGTTCTTATTCTTATTTCATTCTTATTTAGTTTATTTTTAATTTTCTCTTGAGACTTTTTCTTTGACCCATATATTATTAGAAATATATTGTTTAGGGGTGCCTGGATAGCTCATTTGGTTGAACATCCAACTTTTGATTTTGGCTCAGGTCATGATCTCACAGTCCTGAGATCAAGCTCCACGTTGGGCTGTGTGCTGAACAGGGTGCTTGCCTGGGATTCTCTCTCCCTCTCCCTCTCTCTGCCCCTACCCTGCTCAAGCTCTCTCTCTCAAAATAAATAAATAAACTTAAAAAGAGAAGTGTATTGTTTAATCTTTATTTATTTTAGAATTTTCCAGCTATCTTTCTGTTATTGATTTCTAGTGCAATTCCATTGTGGCCTGAGGAGACATATTGTATAATTTATATTCCTTTGTATTTGTTAAAGTGTGTTTTATGATCCAGAATGTGGTTTATCTTGGTGGATGTTCCATGTGAGCTTGAGAAAAATGTACATTCAGAATTAATCTATAGATGTCAATTGTATCCAGTTGTTTGATGGTGTTGTTAAGTTCAACTATGTCCTTTCTGACTTCTGCCTCCTGAATCTGCATTTCTAAGAAAGAGGGGCTGAAGTCTCCAATTATGATAGTGGATTCATCTATTTGTCCTTAAGTTCTATCAATTTTTGCCTCATGTAGCTTGATACTCTGTTAGGTACATACATATTAAAAATTATTATATCCTGTTAGAGAATTGATCCCTTTATCATTACTTAATGCCCTTCTTTACTTTCTTTTTTACTTTGAGTCTGCTCTAAAATTCATATACCTACTCCAGCTTTCTTTTGATTAGTGTTAATGTGCTATATTTTTCTCCATCCATTTACTTTTAATCTATATGTGTCTTTATATTTATTTATTTATTTTTAAAATTTTTTTTGTTTTTTATTTATTTTTGAGAGACAGCGTGAGCGGGGAGGGTCAGAGAGAGAGGGAGACACAGAATCCGAAGCAGGCTCCAGGCTCTGAGCTAGCTGTCAGCACAAAGCCTGAGGCAGGCCCGAACCCACGAACCGTGAGATCATGACCTGAGCCGAACCTGGACGCTTAACCGACTGAGCCACCAGGCGCCCCTATGTGTCTTTATATTCAAAGTAGGTTTCTTGAAGACAACATATAGCTAGGTTTTTTGACCCATTTGAACAATCTCTGTGTTTTAATTGGTATACTTATACCACTGATATTCAAATGATTATTCTATAGTTGGATTAATATCTATAATGGTTGTTACTGTTTTCTATTCTTTGCCCTTGTTCTTTGTTCTTATTTTTGTCTTCCACATTTTTTCTGACCTGTGGTTTTAATCAAACATTTTACATGATTCTATTTTCTCTCTTTTCTTAGCATATCAATTATACTTTTTAAAAAACTTGTTTTAGTGGTTCCCCTAGAGTTTGCCATATACATTTATAACTAATCCAAGTCCATTTTCAAATAACACTATACTCACTAGTGTGAGTACCTCATAATAACAAAATAATCCCAATTCTTTCCTCCTATCCCTTGTATCATTCTGCCATTCATTTCATTTACATATAAACAAACATAAATATACATATATACACACACAGAAGATACATACATTAGCATACATAATAAAATTCATGGTTGTTATTATTATTTTGAATAAACAGTTATCCTTTAGATCAATTAAGAATAAGAAAAAAAGGTTTTATTTTATCTTCATTTATTCTTTTTTCGAGGCTCTTCCTTCTTTATGTAGATCTGAGTTTCCGACCTATATTATTTTCATTCTCTCAGGAGAACTTCTTTTAACATTTCTTATAAAGCAGGTCTATTGGTAACAAATTTCCCAAATGTTTGTTTGCCTGAGAAAGTCTGTATTTCCGTTTTGCTTTTTTTTAAAAATCCTTATTTATTTATTTTGAGAGAAAGAGAGAGAGAGCACACATGTGCATGCGTAATCAGGGAAGGGGCAGAGAGAGAGGGAGAGAAAGAATCCCAAGAGAGAAAATCTCAAGCGGGTTCCTTGCTGTCGCTGCAGAGTCCAACTCAGGGCTCAAGCCCACAAACCATGAGATCATGACCTGAACTGAAATCAAGAGTCAGACACTTAACTGACTGAGCCACCCACATTTTCGAAGGATAATTTTGCAGGGTAAAGAATTGTGGTGGGCTTTTTTTTTTTTCTCTCTCTCAACCCTTTAAATATCTCACTCTACTCTCTTGTTTGCATGGTTTCTGGGAGAAGCAGGATGTAATTCTTAACCTTGTCCCTCTATTGGTAAGAATTCTTTTTTTAACCTCTGGCTTCTTTCAGGATTTTAAAAAATTATCTTTGACTTTCTGTACTTTGAAAATGATACAGTGAGGTCTGGTGGGGGGGATTGTTGTTTTTGTTTATTTGTTCGTTTTGTTTTTGCATTTATTCTGCTTGGTGTTCTCTGAGTTTACTGGATCTTTTGTTTGGTGTCTGACATTAGTTTGGGGGAAAGTTATCTGTCATTATTCTTTCAAATATTTCTTCTGTTTCATTCTCTCTTCTCCTTCTGGTTTTCCCATTCCCATTACATGTACGTTCCACCTTTTGTAACTTCCCACACTCCTTGGATAGTCTATTTGGCTCAACTTTTGCTCTATTTGCTTTTCAGTTTTCAAGGATTCTGTTGATGTATCCTGTAGCCCAGAAATCCATTCATCAACCAGTCCGGTGTGTTAATAAGCCCATGAAAGGCATCCTTCATTTCTGTATCAATCAGTGTTTTTGATGTCTAGCATTTCCTTTTGGTTCTTTCTTAGGATTTCCGCCTCTCTGCTACATTGCCCGTCTGTTCCTGCAGTCTGTCTACTTTATCCATCACAACCCTCAGGCTATTAATCATAGCTGTTTTAAATTCCCAGTCTGATATTTTCATCATCCCTGACACGTCTGGTCCTGATGCTTGCTCTGTCTATTCAAATTGTGCTTTTTGCCTTTTGGTATGCCTTGTAATCTTTTCCTGATAGCTGAACATGACATACTAGGTAGAAAGAGCTGCTGTAAATAGGCCTTTCGTGATGTGGTGACGAGGTGTAGGGGAGGGGAAGTGTCCTACCATCCTGTTATTAGGCCTCAGTCCTTTAGTGATCCTGTGACCCTCACAAGTGTTTCTCAGTTTTTTCTTTCCCTTTAGGTGGATCAGGAGGGCAAGAGTGGGCAGGAGATGGGTTCCGCCTGCCAGTTAGGCTCCGAAAACAAGTTGCGAAGCTTTGGTTAACTAGTTTCCCCCAAAGACTGGCCTTTTTAAGAGAAACAGTGCTCTGGGGTATTTCAGAACGGTTCCCTCACTTCCTGGAAACCCAAGGGAGTTTTTCTCCACTATTTACTGTGGGAACTTAGTCCATTTACCAGAGGTAAGGTTGTGGGGCCCCCCTGTGACCAGGTTCCCCTGGAGCATTTTAATTCTCAGACTTGTCTGCACAGAGCCTCCAGCAATGAGTCAGCTGTGGCTCAGTTTTCTGGGGCTGTCCCTGTGCGGGGGTCTCTGCTCCGGTCAGCCACGTATACCTGGATGTCTCTCCAATCTCCGGGACAGCAGTGTGCCCTGTGGCCTCCCCTCTCTTATGGATCCAAGAAGAGTGGCTGATTTTTCGGTCTGTTCAGCTTTTTACTTGTAGGTAGGATGGAGCGGAGACTTCCAAGCTCCTTACATTCGGAACAGGAAACTAGAGCCCTAACCATTCCTTCAAACGTAATTTCAACACATTTTCAAAGACAGTGAAACGGCTAATGATGTAGGTTTTATTCCACACACATAGACACACGTAGAGCCACAGTCTTAAAAAATCTAAAAAGACAGGATTCTGCGGGCAACATTTTAAAGAAAAATTACTTTAGTTCCAGGGACCGTGCTCAATGCTTTACCTGTGTTAGTACTAATCCTGCATAAAAGGCATTATTTAACCCATTTCATAGATTAAGAAACTAAGGCTCAGAAAGTTTGGATACCTTGCCTAAGGTCATAAAATTCGTAATTTAATAGCCAGATAATAATAATAATAATGTCTTAAATCATTATAGTCAAACCTAATCAGAGTCCTGCCCAACTATGGTGATTGGTGACATGCCTGTTGGCTTAGTCAGCAAGTGACCTTTGCAAACACTGATAGTGGCCTGTGTGTACATGTGAGATTATTATGGACCATGTTCATTGTCCTATTCCAAAATATGTTTTCCTAACCTGTTTTATCAGAACCTCTGATGAGCTGTCCTCTCCCCTCACCTGTTTTGAACCTCGGTATTGCAGCTAGCAACAGGAGAATGCCTGATTTTTAGGCGGTGTTGATGAGTTACCAGCAGATTTATAAAGATGTGAGTTTTTTTTATTAGGCTGAAAGTTGTTTGGTTTTAGTTTTTTGGTAACCCTGTGTTTACCCACCCTCAAATCAAATCGTCTTTTTTCAACTCAAATAAGCTATTTCCTCTTTAGATCCAAGAGCTTTCAAGCTTTGAAGATTAAAGGACAGGCTGTTTCACAGCTCAAAACTTTCCATGATGTGTTGTTGGGACAGGAAGTGAATGTGCAATCCTTGACGTGTCCTGAGGGGTTCATTCAAGAGAGAGGCAACAGATTCAGAAGGAGCAAGCCTTAAATCCCTGACCTGTGACACATCACTCAGCTGCTCTGTGGCTCTCCAAGGGGGAAGTGAGCATTTTGGAGGGGCTTTGGAAATGAACTCTAGCACCTGGTGAAGCCAAATGGAGCCTGCAGCTGAGAAGTGGGACTGGGTCCAGCATGGAAGACATCTTAAAAGGGAAGGACAGCCTGGGTTGGAAAGTGGGTGACTCATATTTGTCACTGACAGCATTAAAACATTAAAGGCCTCATGTGGAAAAAGTTGATTAAAACACAAATTTAATATATTCATGTTTTATCTTCTCAATGAAAACTGAAAAGTAATAATCTACACATTTGTCATGCTCAACAGAGCCTTCAGAGAGGTTAATGTGGATCATTAAACTTCATCTATTAAGGAATCACATTTCACAATAGTGAGTAAAAGGAAAACACATTAGCAAACAAAGACCACTATTCTCCCCCATCCCTTTATTCCCATGCTCAAACTACACTATTTGTAACAACAGAAGAAACACAAGTTAAAAGCTTTTAAAACTTAGGATATAATAGAATTGCTTCTTCTTGTGAAATACTGTTTCAAGTCTGTTTATTCCAACGTCAGGTCAGAATGCCACCTTAAAGTTATGAAACGCCATGGGTTCTAATACTCTCCTCCCTCTTCGCTTGAGAAAGTCTTTTACCCCCGTCCAACCACAGGGAGGTGTTTCTATAATACAGGAGGTTTTTAAACTTTGTTGAAAATAGTTTACAGTTGAACCATTTTTTTTAAATGGCCACTTGGGTCCCACCTACTGTCTGGGATTAAAAGGCTCCATCACCCCCCCCCCCCCCACCTCCCAGCCGGCAGGTGGGGAGGACAGAGGGTAACACGAACAGGAGCTGCCCCAAAGGGAAACCTAGGGAAAGGACACATGTGAGTGGATGGAGTTCAGTAACTCCACTCTGGTGACTTTCCAGCCGCCCCAGGACTTTCCACTTCCACAAGCGTTTATGAGGTACCCAGTGTGGCCGGAAGACAAGGTTAAACAGCTGTGGTGTCTGTAAAGGAGATAGAGACCAACTGTGCTCCTTTGGTATGTGTGAGTGACTAATGTAGCGCATTCCACGCAGCACACGGTGACTATGATTAGCATTCATAGAATTATTGTCGCTGCCTAAAAAGAATGCATTTAGCTAATGAGTGTGTTAAGCAGGTGGTCTTCACGCAGATGTGTCTAAGGGTGAATGAAGGTGAAGGTGCCTGAGTCAGCGGCCCTGGGCCCCATCCCGGCGGGACCACAGCAATTTATTTACCCTTCCCGAGACTTGTTTATAAAATCTGTAAGACGAGGATGGTCCCTTAGCGGGTCAGGATAAGGCTTCCACGCATCGGCGCGTGGGGCTCTCCGCACCCTGCAGGGCACACCCAGGAGTCCCCTGTGCACTCTCCACCCCTCCCTTGCGCCTCATTTCCTCCTGCAGCCCTCTTTCTCGACAGAGCAAGCTGCTTGGTGTCCGGGCTGCTGGACTCCTTCCCTCTCTCCCTCTAACCGCACCCCCCCACGCCCCTGCCTGCCTAATCTTTACCCGCCCCGCACATCGCTTTCTCCTTGGCTCACAGATGTTCAGTGGCTCCCACTTGACTTCAGGACAAAAACTAAACTTGTTAGCCTGATGTTTAAAGCCCTCCCAGATGGGCCTCGCGTGTCTCCCCCACTCCTCTCTCCTTATTCCCCAACACGCGGCATTCGTGCTCCCTTCAGAGCCTTTTCCAGTTTCTCCCGGAGGGAGGAGCTCTCACCTTCTCGTCCTTTCCTTCAGGCAAAAGTGCCATCTTCCAGGGTCGCCCGTGTGTCACTGTGAGCACAGCCGCCACGGCTGGGGCCTCCCTTCCAGACTTGCTCGATTTCCCACCCCATTTCTCCTCACTGGACACTCAGCTCCCTGCGCACCGGAACCCGCGTCTACTGCGTCCCAGCGTCCTCTGAGCCAGGCCTTAGGCAGGGCTGCGGGGGACGAGATGATGAGGGGGCTCCGAGACACACACAGGAATGACCCACACAGTGCCCTCTTCACTCTGTAAGCAGGTCTGACAGTGGAACAGCCCTTTTTGTTTTCCAGTCTCAAGAAAGATGCACCTGGTTGTGAACACTGTCTGCACCGCCCTAAAGCGGAGTCCTCCTTGAGGCTGGGATTAACACGATCCAAATGAGCTCTGCAAACAGGGCAAATCTAGGAGTGCCTGGTCTTACCCTGAGGCAGCGGACTCAGCGAACGTTTCAGGCCCCGCTATCAAAAGGCGCCAGGCAAGCCGTTCGGACTCCAGTTCCCGTCTCCCGGAACCCGGAAGGGAGGCAGAGCAATACACGCGCGTTTTCCTCCCTGGGCCGGAGTTGAACTTGCGGCAGGAGCATGCGCGCAGGGCACTGTGCACGCCCTGCGGAGGGGGACGCTCGGCGCAGCCAGGAGGGGCCCGGGGCAGTGTCTTGAGCCCGTGCCGTGGCAGCGAAGAGCGGACGACGCGCTGGCCAGCGGTGGCTGCGAGAAGAGGAAGCGGCAAGGCCGCAGTCAGCGGGAAGAGCGGCAGGTGCCAGGACCGGAAGTGACACAGAGAGTGGTGGGTTTGGGACACAAACGCTGGGGTGAGGCGGGGCGGGGCGGTGGCCACAAGGCGCGGGAGAAAGCTGAGGAGGTTGGCAGGGGCCAGACCGTGGAAGACCTTTTTGCCGTGTGGAGGCATCTGGACTCCTTCCAAAGCGTTCTAGGGCAGGCAGCCTCTGAGATGGAGTGAAATACAGAATGTGATACCCCCGGAAATCGGATTCCGGACATCTGTCGCCGGGGTCTGTGGTGGTTTTGTTTAATGCCCTTTCTGAACGAATTCTGTAAAGTCTGTAACCTTTGTCAGATTTGGCTGCGGAATCCTCTGGTTGACTCAGGGGTCAGTTGAATGAATGGGCAGAGATCTTAAATTCCTGTGACCAGTAAATCCGGTCTTTGCCAAGAGCCTCTGTGTACACCGTGGGGCACATCTTCAGTACCCAGCCAGTGACAGCTGTGCCCCGCTCTCGCTTCCTGGTTGTGCAGTCTCACAGGTCAGCCAGGGGTGAAAGCTTAGGGCCTTCTCCGGTCTCTTTCGAGCATACACACAGCCCTGCCCGTGCACATGGCCGTCCAGGTCCCCAGGAATAAGCCAAAGTGTGTAAAGCCCCTAGGAGACTCCTTCCTCAGCTTGTCCCTTTAAGCTTTCCGGTTAGCTGCTTGTGTGCCCCACTGTTGTTACCCACTGCCTCAAGCATGCTCAGAGCCCCCAGCCACGAAGTTAAACAATTGTTCTAATGTTTTCGGATAAACACCCCTTGGAGAAAAGGGTTTTTGGGCGCAGTGAGTGCAAGTCAGGTCAAAGAAAGATGACCTTGCAAATGGGGTCTTCCAGGGAACTATCAGAGTGGCCAGATAATGGCAGTGCCCTGGGAGCGAGGCTTTCAGGCAGCTCCAGCCCCATTTTGATCTGTCTGATGGATACCAGGCTGCTGGTCTTACTCTGTTTGGTTTTCAAAGCAGCAGGGGAGACAGGGAGCTTGGAATAGGGCAAGTTGAAATACCACGACTCTCCCTGTTCTTACCCAGATTCAGTCACATATACTCAATAAAAGCTTCCCAGATTACTGCAAGCCTTTGGTTAATTCCAGGAGTTCTGACAAAGTTGATTTTGACCATTTATTGTCAGTTTTCTTGTTACTGTTTTGGAGGAGAAAATGTTCAGAAGTCCTTATTCATAACCAGATTTCTGTTCTGGAAGATGAGTTTGGTCCGCGTGTGTAGAAGACATTAGGATTTGGGTGAGACTGGAGTCCGGGAGAGGAGATGGGAGTTTCACGACAGGATAATAGCTGTAGTGAGGGAAACACCCAGAAGAGCTCTTCTGTATCAAAGGGTTGCGGTTTGCCAGGTTCTGTGCTCAGCATTTTACATATTTTTTTGTACATCATAACATCTATTTTAAAGATGATAAAACTGCATTTAGGGAACTTCAATGCCTTGTCCAAGATCACGCAGCTAAAAAGGAGATAGAGCAACTTTTGAATCATGAGTCTGACCTTAAAATCCATGTTCATAATCACTAGCTTGTATTTCTAGAAGCAGGCTCAATTTCTACAGTTAAAAAAAAATTCTTCATGTAACAAATATTCATTGGTGACCGGCTACGTGCTGGGTACTGTTTTAGGGGTTAGGGATATAGCAGTGAACAAGATAGGAAAAAAGTCCCTGTTCTCATGGAGCTTATATTCTAGTTGATGGAGATAGACAATAAACAAGGTACATAAGCAAACTACATCTTATGTTGGATGGTGATAGGTGCTGAAATAAGGAAAAGGAATAGAGAAGGGGCCTTGCTAGAAAGTAATATCTGAGTAAGGATCTGAGGCTCAGAGAAGAAGCATGTGCATATGTTTTTTAATGTGTATTTATTTTTGAGAGAGAGAGAAAGAGCAAAAGCAGGGGAGGGGCAGAGAGAGAGAGAGGGAGAGGGAGACACAGAATCCGAATCAGGCTCCAGGCTCCAAACTGTCAGCACAGAGCCCAACACGGGGCTTGAACCCATGAGCCACAAGATGATGACCCAAGCTGATGTCGAGCCCCCAACTGACTGAGCCACCCAGGCGCCCCAAAGGATGTGCATATCTAAGTGAAGAGCACTCTGGATAGAAAGGATAGTAAGTGCAAAGGCCCTGAGGCAGGAAGGTGCCTGGCTTGCCTGAGGAACAGCAAGGGATCAGGGTGGTGGGTGGAGTTGAGTGAACGAAGGTCAGGGAGGTAATGGGGACCCAGACTGCATGGGCCTCACAGGCCACTGGAAGGAGTCTGACTTTGAGGAGTGACATCCCTGAAACGATTCCTCTGGCTTATGTGTTGAGAGTGAAGAGACAAGGCCAGACTCCAGGAGGCCAGGGAACCAGCTTTGCAGGAATCTAGGACAGGGGACGTGGCTTGGAGCAAGGTGGTAGGGAGGAGGTGAGGAATGGTCAGCTTCTGTATATGTTTTGAAGATCAAGCTTACAGGATTTGCTGACGGTCTGGTGGTGGGGAGTGAGGAACAGAAGTTGTCAAGGACAACTCCAAGTTTGGGAGCTCCAGCCCCTGGGAGAATGGCGTTTCCCTTGCTGAGATGGGGGAGAGTGGGAGGAAGAGGTTTGGGGAATTCAAGCAGGTGCTGTGTCTGCGGGTGCTTCGTTGAGTGACCTACCCAATATCCTCGGGGAGCTTTCTGGTAGCCAGTTTTATGCGCAAGTCTGTTCAGGGAGAAAACTGAGCCTGGGTGAGCAAGGCAGTGTAGAGAAGAGGACCACGAAATGACCATAATACTGTAATGGTAAGAGGGCGGTGGGTAGAGGTCAGACACACTCAGAAAGCGCAGCCCTTTGGATCTCTCCAACCTCATCTCTTACCTTGTCTGCCTAAGCAGAAGCGTCCCTCCATCAGCAGTATTCACACTGATGACCTTGATGTGTAAAGAGAAATAAATTAATGAAGCAGCCGGCACGGGACGCTGCTCAGTGCCCACTGTGTGACAGCTCTGTGCTCTGGAAATGCTCTGTGTCATCTCACTGAAGTTCAGTATCCGCTGAGAAGGCAGGGAGGGCTGACATTAATTTTGAAAGATTTCCACCAAAAAAAAAAAAAACCCCGTTAAACTTGACATAAATAAATGTGTGAACTTTAAATAGGCAAGCCTCAGTTTTCGGGAAAATGAATTCAGGTGGACCAGCCCTTGCCCAGGGACGTAGGACAAATGAGACTTCACTGCATGTTAGGTCAAGATGGAGAGAGCTGGGAAGTGGGGGAGAAGCCGGGACAGACTCGTTCAAGTCCACTCAATCCAGGGTCCATGGCCATCCATCACTCAGCGCTCTCCCCAGGCAGAAAATGGACATGGTTTGCTAGAGAGAGTTCATATTCCTCACTTGCATTAATCTTCCCTTTCTAGGGAGCTTGCCAGTCTGCTGAGGAAAACACACTTCATGTCAGCGTTTCCAATGGCAATGAAAGCTCTTTGTTCGTCTCGCCCTTCCCAGGGCCTGGCCCACCGCATTTCCATACGGGAACCATCTTTCCAATCTCTCGCCACATACGGTTGGCTCAACCCAACCGGTCTTTTCTCTGGAGCATCTTGTTGCTGCAGTCTGTGGTTACAGTTTTTAAAGACTTAATAAACAGATGTGTTTTTCTATCCCCAAGGAAGGAAATGAAGATTGTCACTTGGCGTTGTTTTCTACCATCATGTTTTTGTTGCTGTTGTCGAAATGGAGCAGAAAATTACTGCTGCTCCTTTATTGCTCAACTGCCCACGCCATTTCCAGTCCTTGGGAAGAAAATCAATTGTTTTTGCAAATTTTATTCAGACATTTGGGTTATTATTTGCCGAAATCATCCCCATTCTTTCCTCTGAAAAGAGGAAGTTCTGTGATTGGAAAAAAAAAATACCACTACTTATCCCACCGCAATGAAAAATCAGCTGCTATGATAGCCTTTCATTATGTCTCTGTACCTCACTTAGTCACAGGATATTAGTGAAATAGATGATATGTTTACACTATCTTTATGTCATGCAACTTTAAAGTTCCTTC
>CM053574.1:67957748-68013509 GCA_028646485.1 Cryptoprocta ferox
ATCCCTAGCTGCTTTCAGAATTCTCTCTTCATCTTTATATTTTGCCAGTTTCACTATGAAATGTCGTGCCGAAGGTCGATTCAAGTTACGTCTTAAGGGGGTTCTTTGCGCCTCTTGGATTTCAATGTCTATTTCTTTCCCCATATTCGGGAAGTTCTCTGCTATAATTTGATCAAGCACCCCTTCAGGACCTTTTTCTCTTTCTCCATCTTTGGGAATTCCTATGATATGGATATTGTTCCGTTTGATTGTATCACTCAGGTCTTGAATTCTCTTTTTGTGCTCCTGTATCAATTTCTCTCTCTTTTTCTTGGCTTTCTCTTTTGCTATAACTGTGTCTTCTAATTCACCTATTCTCCTCTCTGCCTCTTCAATCCATGCAATGGCCGTCTCCATTTTATTATGCACCTCATTTATAGCCTTTTTTTAACTCATCGCAGCTATTTTGAAGGTCCCTAGTCTTTGTATCAATAGCTTCTTTGATGCTTTTTTCAAGTCCAGCGATTAATTTTATGATAATTGTTCTAAATTCTTGTTCAGTTAGGCTGCTTAAATCTGTTTTGAGCAGTTCTGTGGCTGTGATTTCTTCCTGGAGTTCCTTTAGTGGAGAGTTCTTTTGTTTTGTCATTTTGGCTAGCTTTCTGTCTCTTGTCAGTTTTAAAAGCTCGTTATGCACTGTGCACCTGTTAGTATTGCTCTATTAAAGGAGACTCATTGACTGTCCAGGGCCTGTCGTTTCAGGAAGTGTTCTTTTAATGGTGTCTCTTGGTTTCTCTTGTTGTGCCTCTGATTATTTTACTTCCCTAGTCAGTGATATTTGGGACTCTCCACCCTATGTACTTTGGCTTGTTTCTTGAGGTATCCCTGAAAAGAAAAACAGACAAACACACGGGGAACAAAAGCATGCAAATGCATAGACAAATCAAACAAACAAGCAAACCAAAATGGGAAAGGAAGTAAAGAAAAGGAAAGGAAAGGAAAGAAAAGAAGAAAAGAAAAAAAAAGGGGGGGGGGACAAAGACAGCAAAAGACTATAGACAGTCTAAAAGTGTATAACCAGCCGAAAGGGCAGATAAGAATGAGATAAGGGAAAATATATCTGGATGGCAAGAGAAAAAAAGGAGAAGAAAAGAAAAAAGGAAAAAAAACAAAAGGCCACTCTCCCGTGTGGATGGGCGTGGTTTGGTGTAGGTAGATCAGGTCTTGGAGGCTGCTCTCGGGGGCCCCGCCTTGGTGGCCATGGGGAGAAGGATGACGGCGCCCCAAGCTCTGCTCGAACCAAGCAATGCAAGCCGCTCTTTTGAGTCCAATCTCCCTGTGCCTCAGGCAAGCCAAATTGTATTTTCCAAGCTCCGCCTTGCTTCCAAATCCTAGTCCATGCACTTTAATACTACCCCCAGAGAGGAGATGCACTTCCGCTGGCAGCCGGCCTCCCAGCCGGATCGGGCATGGGGCGGGGGCTGTTTCTCCCGGCGCCGCTGCTGCCCAAGGTGAGATGGACTTGCACTGGCTGCCGGCTTCCTAGCTGGGATCGCATATAGGGAGGGGGCTGTTTTTCCTGGTGCCGCCTGGAATGGGCGCTGCTGCAGAGGAGCCCAGGGAAGAATTCGCCAGCTAGATGGGATAGATTTCTCTCCCCGTGCCCAGCGGTTATATATGGGGTGACAATATCTCTCTCCCTCCTGGGGTGAGTTTTTTTTTTTATCTCTTCTTTAGAGACAATTCTATGAGCGTTTTCAGTCTCTCTTTCTCTTCCCTTGGTCTCTCCGGGGCACCACTCGCTCTCCCTGTGTTGGGCTGGGGCTCCCACCCCTCCGCAGCTCGGGCCAGCCCGTCCTCCGATTTCCCCAGTTCAGACTCACTCACTCAGGCATCTTTGAGGTTGTCTTCTTTCTGGAGTCTGTATGTTCTCTTTCCCCTCTTGCAGATCAGAGTATTGTCTCTTCAGTCCTTCACAGTTTAACAGATGCGGATGGGCAAAGATTACAGAGCTCCTTACTTCTCCACCATCTTGCCCTCTGATCTCAAAAGTTTTTTTTTTCAAGTGTATTTATTTTGAGAGAGACAGAGACAGTGCGAGTGGGGGAGGTGCAGAGAGAGAGAGAGAGAGTGCACATGCAAGTAGGGGAGGGGCAGAGAAAGAAGGGGAGAGAGAGAATCCCAGGCAGGTTCCACACCACCAGGGCAGAGCCTACTGTGGGGCTTGAAACAAACCTGACCAGATCATGACCTGAGCTGAAGTCGGACACTTAGTTAATGACTGAGCCCCCCAAGCACCCTTGGGTTCTATTTCTATCACAGATGGGTCATGAAGCAAACTAGGCTCTGAACTGTCAGCACAGAACCCGACGTGGGGCTTGAACCCACGAACTGCGAGATCATGACCTGAGCCGAAGTCGGATGCTTAACTGACTGAGCCACCCAGGCGCCCCTAAATGACTTATTTTTCAAACTCTGACTTAGAGCAGACATTTTATACCACCTGAAAGTTTTTGATTGTGCGACAACCAAGTAATTATAAAATTTGGGCTACGGTAGCATGACAGGTTAACGTCAGCCAAGAAGTCTCAGATGGTAGACATTCACACGGGCAACTGACAATTTCAGTTAAATCTTGGTTGTTCTCAGGCTACTGGTGGATACTTCTAGGAGAGAGAAAGTTGGTCTGAAATGGTTTTGTGTTTTTTTTTCTTTCCTCAAGATTCTACTTTTAAGTAATCTCCACCCTCAACGCAGGGCTTGAACTCACAACCCCACGATCAAGAGGTACATGCTCCAGCTACTGAGCCAGCCAGGCACCTCAGGTTGAAAATGTTTTAAAATCATTGGCAAACACTGGAGACACATGCTTACTAAGGTTGTAGATTGAACAGGGCGGATTTTGACATGGATCTTTACTTAGTTGCCAGCTTGTTTAGTGATATTGGACAAGTCATTGGCCAAGCCTCAGTGTTATTAGGGGCTAGAATACTGGTCTCCAAAGTCAAGTGTAGGAGAGGAGGGGGCAAATAGAAGGCTGGGCAGAGGTCCTTTGGGATTGGGGGCCAGGGATAGCAAGAGGGGAAGACACATTTCCTGATACAGTCTTTGCTGCTTACAAAGAACTCCATGAGGTAGACTGGAAATCATGAGGCTAGGAGTCAGAACCTACAAGACCGTGAGGGAAGGATTTTGTTCATATGGGAGAGATTTCCATTCTCCTCCCAGCAGGAGTCAATATGAGGGTCGTTGTATTAGTCAGATAAGGCTACCACAAAAAAAATTCCACAGATCTGGGGGCTTAAACAACAGAGATTTATTAACTCACAGTTCTGGAGGCTACAAAGTCCAAAATCAGGATATCAGCAGGGCTGAGTTCCTCAGGGGCCTCTGTCCTGTGTCTTCACGTGGATATCCCTCTGTGTCATTTCCTGTTTTTATAAGGACACCAGTCAACTGGATTAGAACTCATCTGTATGGCCTTATTGTATTTTAATTGCCTCTTTAAAGGCCCTGTCTCCAAATGCACTTACATTCTTAGGTACTGAGTGTTAGGACTCCAGCATAGGTCTGAGGGACACCATTCAGCCCATAATGATATTACAGTGGTCTCCATATCACTGTAATTTCACATGTGCTTTGCCAGAAAAACATATGAGCATGAATACCAAGCAAATCTACTTGATTATTTGTAAATCATAGTCTATTAGGCTAATAGCTTTGCACCCTTTATAGAAATTTTAAAGGATAAGCAAGATCTTATCTGTAAAGATCAATAGAAGATGGATTAGCCTAAAATCTGTCTTTCTAGCACCAGGTGTGGTGCTTGGGAACACAGGAGCTTCGTGGACTGTGGACATTGGAACTTTCCACATCATCACTTGGTGAAATAGAAAATTGACAACTCAGTATTGCTTTAGAGTTTAAAACTTCAAGTCTTGCAGTTAAGCATAAAGGTGGATATCATTCTAACACAATTAAAAAATTAATAGCCTTCCTAGTTGCCCTTCTAGAAAGTCCTTGGGGAGTAAAAAGACATAAAAGCCCTTGCATTTGCCTTCATTAGTGTCCCCAGTATGCGGCACAGGATATTGGCAAAGTGGCATCCAGCCCAGAGTTGCTGCCGGTGAATTGACCCTTAGGAGTTCCCTGAACTGTCATTAAAAGAGTAGCAAAGGCAAGACTGGGGAGTTCTGGGAGAAGTTACTGGATAGCGCCCAGGGCTGTGTGACTGAACTCAGGGGGAGACTGGGGCTCCGTCAAGCATCCCATCAAGACCTGGTGACCCCATTTTCTAGCATCTTTCCTGGGCTTTCCTGCCTCTTTTGAACAGCATCTTTGCCCTATTCTGACAGAGCTCTCTTCTAATTAAGGTGGGCTGGCAGGACAGAGGTGGTCATCAGTGATCATGGCCAACATCTCTGTCTGGCGGTCTATGTACATTCTGACACAGATTTCTTGGGGACTGTGCCTGACACAAATGTAGAAGAGATAATCTGAGGGCCGGACAGCCTATGGAGCTTTCTCAGATCATGCCATGCAATAGCTGTCTCTTGTGGCTCATACCAAGGCGTGCTGGGTTCTGTCAGGCTTTGGCCCAGACAACAATGGGAGACTAATTATGGAATATTAGCTTCTTAGTAGCGCTTACCTTGGGCTACGATGTAGAGACCACCAATGCACAGAAGGACAAACTCTATTGGCTGCTTAATGGAGGAGGAATGAGTTCTGTTTTAAAAGAAGTGTATCTCTCCCTGTGCTGACCTTCCTTTCCTGTTTAATTAGGGATTGGGGATTGTAGGTGCTCTTGAATATGATCTCAGTAAACCTTGCTCACTGTCTGAGGCCTCCTCCTTAGGTATACTTACCAATGGACTTCAACTTCTAGAAAGAGTTACCAGTGGGGCTGTGGCATGTGAAGGGGCTCTCGGTAAGCCTCATTAGAACTGCACACCTCGTCACTGGAAGGGCCCCAGGCATTTTCAAATCTGGTATGAAACCTACTCTCTGGTCTTCATTAGTCAAAGGCAGATGGCCTCTCTATTCTTTTGAGCTCCATTTAGACTTAACAAACCAGATCAAATTTTCAACCCATCAGCAGTGCCTGGCAAGTGTACACCACATCGCAGGCTCAGTGATGGGACAGGTGGAAGACGCCAACTCTGGAACACTGACAAATCAAGGGCTCCCTGCATTCTGAGTACTTACCACCATTCTGGCACTTACCATCATTATTTCACTTACTCTTCACAGGCGTGAGAAAGGCATCAGTATCCCCATTCTGCGGATCAAAAAGCTGAGGATCAGAGAGAGTTACATAGTTGTTCATCAGAGAGCCAGGATTTGAATCCAGGCTTGGCTCCAAAGCTCATGCTCTTTCCATGGCCATTGAACTGACTGGAATGGATGACCTTCGTGTGCTGACAGGGAAAAAGAGGCCCAATCATGTCAGCCACCAAATGGCCATTGCTTATTGACCCTAGATTGACAATTTCTTGGCTAAGCAGAAGACTTTGTAGTTTTATTACACATATCTCTGATTGAGAGCCATTGTTTTGTTCTTTCCTCTATTGATGAAGACTCCATCCATCTAGCCCTAAGTCAGTAAACCCAGTCAGATGTGTCTTAGGGTGTGACAGATGTGGCCAACTTCACCACCTTGTACCAGATGGTACTTGCATTGATTTTACTTCAGTGAGCTGGGAATTGTAGGGCACCAAATGGCAGGGACCAGCTATGGGCTTTACATTCCATTTTTTCCAACTCAATGCAATGCCAAGTTCTAGCCAGGTCAGGGCTCCAGCTCTCTGCCAAGAGTGGGATTTTTCAAGGATCCAGGCAGTCCTGCACCCCCGAACTGGCATGGATCCCAGAGGACTTGCTGGCGCGTCTCAGCCCAGTCCTTCTCAAGGACAGCTGGTACCTTTCTGGGCATGAGGATGTGTGTGAGTTGCAGTGACACTCTTCCCAGGGCAGAAAGTATAGACACCTTATTATCATGTCATTGTAACTGTATCTATTTTACTCATTCTAAGCTGAATGAGTAAAAACGGGATGAATTTCTCTCCAATGCATTGACATTCTCAAAAGCACAAACATGAGAAGGTGGTGTTGTTAGGCAAGGAATTTGCCAGTTGTATTCATCTGCCAGGACTGCCAAAGTGCCCTGGACTGGGTGGCTTGAACAATAAACATTTATTTTCTTACAGTTCTAGAGGCAAGAAGTTCAAGATCATGGTGTCAGTGGGGTTGATTTCTCCTGAGTCCTCTTTCCTTGGCTGGTAGATGGTTGTTTTCTTCTTATAAGAGCACAGGTCATATGGGAGAACCCACCCTATTGAGCTCACTACCTTAATTCACCTCTTTAAAGACCCTACCTTCATGTGCAGTCACACTCTGAGATTCTGGGAGTTAGGGCTTCAACATATGAATTTTGGCGGCACATAATTCAGCCAGTAATGCTGACATGATATATTCTTCCCTGAGGCAGAAATGAAGATCCCCTCTTGGAACGGACGAATAATCTGGGTTTGTCGATGTCACTGGCTTCCTAAGAGGAGGAAGGATCACATGGTGCTGTCAGGGTGACTCAGGTGCGTTCAGGGATTGATTCTGCGAAGAGCCTCCCATACTGAGGTGCAAAGATCTTCTGCCTTCTGGGTTTCTCTGGTTTTTATGGTTTCCTTCTGGTATTTATGGGGGAGGAAACTGGGACCAGGGAGATGGTGTGACTTGTCCATGTCACACAGTGAGTCAGGAGAACTAGGGCAAGCACAGTCTCCCAGGTCTGTCTGAGGCAGATCACCATTGTGCCTCCACTTAGCTTTGCTGCCTTTGGTTTCCTATCAGGAAAATGCCAATGGCCATATTCACTTCATGTCCTCTGGGGGGAGTTGTTGACAAAAGCCCATAAAACTTCACAAAAAGGGCACAGGATGGGGCCCCGTAAAAGAAATATTTTTCTCACGCTAAGAACTTTCGGGAAACTGAATCTCAAACTAGCATAGTGGTAGGGTGGTATAAAGTGCCTGGGCGAGGGTCAGGACAGCTGGGGTTTGCCCTAGCTTTACCAGGAGTTATTTGTAAGATCCTACAAAAGTTATCTCCTGGGGACTCAGCTCATCTATAAGAAGAAGCTGTTGAACTCTGTGAGTGGCTGGATGCTGGAATCGCGTCTCAGACTCCATGCGTTGGAATCCATCCTCAGAAACCCGGTGCATAAAATGGATAAAATGCTGCGCTCGCTTAAGGGCAGGTGAAGACAGAGACAAGAGTCCACTCAGTCTGAGCACCTTCTCAGACCCCAACTTCCCCGGGACCCACAGGGTTCTTCCACACATCTCCCAGTCTCTAATACACCACCATATTTCTCACCAGGAGGTGGCTCTCTTCTCTAGTTTCTAAACTGTATTATTTGGCGGAAAAGTGATCATTAATCAAACTAGTTTGTCGACTTGCTGAGGAAAACATGCCTTCAGAATTCAGCTGCTAAGGAAAGCTCCAGAAAGCAAGCCCTGTGTGACCTTGCCCTTTACTTTATGACAGTGTACCACCTGAATCCCTCACTGAACACCCTCCTCATGTTCCAGCTTTCTGCCCCTTTAGAAATTTGATCTGAGGGGCGCCTGGGTGGCTCAGTCGGTTAAGTGTCTGACTTCGGCTCAGGTCATGATCTCGTGGTTTGTGAGTTTGAGCCCCACATCGGTCTCTATGCTGACAGCTCAGAGCCTGGAGCCTGCTTCTGATTCTGTGTCTCCCTCTCTCTCTGCTCCTCCCCTGTTCACACTCTATCTCTCTTGCTTAAAAAATTAAATAAACCTAACAAAAAATTAACAAACAAAAAAAAAAGAAATTTGATCTGAGACTGGCATGTAAAACATGGATTCCCACTACTCCCAACCATCCCAGTAAGACTTAAATTAACGAAGCATGGGAAAACAGGACACGTTTTTAAAGTACCCAAATGAGCATTATGGTAAAATGGAGACTTTCACTTCCAATATGGTCGACTAGCTAGTATCAGATCTCTCCTCCCCCCACCTTGAGAACAACTGGAAAAACTGGATAAAATATGTTTTAAAACTCAGTTGAAGGTATCAAAGAGTTACCAAGGCAGCTAGGACTTGAAGAGCCAAAACCAAGGAGAGAAGGGAATTACAGAGAGAGCAGCTTTCTGTGTCCTTACCCCACTGAGGCATTTTCCAATCCCTAAGTGCCCGTTGAGAGGCTGCAACCCAGCAGAATTTTTAGGAGTCCCACAAGGCTGGGAAAACCATACATTCAGAGCCTGCCAAGGAGGAAGGGGCTTAGGAAACACTCCAGGCTTTTCGTTGGGGCAACTGAGGGGTTACCCAAAGGCATAAGGGTGATTCAAAAACGGACGAGCCTTCACGAAGACTGAAGCCTGCTTTGCATCAGCTCATCCAGGCGGGGTTAGGATAATCTGCCCCTGGCTCAAGTGACTACGGAAAGCAAAAGTAAATCCTATCTGGAGGCAGGCATATATCCTCTAGACTCTCAGATTATCTCTATAATTTTACATTCAGAATATTTACTGTTCAAAACAGACAGACAGATGGGCATAAGATCCAGGTTAAGAAATGGCCCGGATGTTGTTCTAGTGTTTTCTGTAGCTATGTGTGCTCTCTGTGTGTGATGCCTCCACAGGGAGGCAGCTACTTGGAAACAGGTCCAAGTGATATTAATAATAATGGTAACAGGAGCATACGCTCTCTCACTTATTCCAAACAACAGCCCTAGGGTGTCTTTATCATTTTTCCCATTTTACAGATGAGAAAACAGGCTGGGGGATTTGACCTAAGTCTATCTGATTATCTAGGCTTTGAACCACAAAGTAGTGCCACTTACCCCGAGGGGTTCTTCTCTGTGGACGTCTGTCAGTGACTGGCTCAAAGCGGATACTCAGTCTGTGATTTGAGCATCGGTGCCTGGCTTACGACTTGCCAAAGCAAACACTCATTTATCAGGGCGGGCAAGCAGAGCACGCTGTCTCTGCAGGGCTAAGTCCTCATGCTGTTCTGCTGGGATGCTGAAGTGTTGGCCCCTAGACAACTGTTAATGCTCCGTGGCATGGGTTGTGTGGCCTCCTGGGAGGACTACGTGGAAAGGAGAGGCAGCGTCCCCACACCCTTAGGGCCCATGGGTGCCTCCTGGGAGCCCACAGACTTGCCCTACCTCAGACCTCTTGCTGTGTCCGTCACTTTTCAGACGTGTCTTCAGAGAGTCCGGGGGAAACCTGGAGCCCCAAGAACGCTGCTCAAGGGACGTCAGCTGGATCTGTGGGTGTTCCTAGCAAGCAGCTGGGTCAGGGGTATGCATTCGGGCTCCTTGGGGTCCTGCACGTTCTTTGACGCCAGGGGGGTGAGGGAGGTTGGGGGAGAGTGAGTAGGTGGGCTCGGGCCTGCCCATCGCTGTTTCAGCCGTTGTGCATCACCGTTACCTGCTCTTGATATTAAAGTTCACTTAAGATTTCAGTTTTAAAAATACGTGTTCATTTTTTTTTTAATTTAAAAAGGGTTCCAATGTTAAAAAATAATGTCGAATGGGGGAAGGGAAAGAAAAAAAAAAGTTACAAACAGAGAGGGAGGTGAACTATAAGAGACTCTCAAATACAGAAAACAAACTAAGGGCTGATGGGGGTGGAGGGGTAGAGGGGCTGAAAAGCTGGGTAATGGGCACTGAGGAGGGTACTGGGTAAGCTCACTGGGATGAGCACTGGGTGTTGTACTGAAGCAATGAATCACAGGAATCTACTCCCAAAGCCAAGAGCACACTGTATACATACACTGTATGTTAGCTAACTTGACAAATTATATTTTTAAAAATGTTGAAAGAGTGCCATTTTACTCGAACCTTCTTACTTGAAATATGAAAAATCTTGTCCCAGAGAGGATAACTGACATGACATATCCGAGGTACTGGAGTTAGTGGAGAGCCACACCCCAGGTTTCCTGACAGCCAGGCTGGCCCCATCAAGGTAGTGTTATCAACTGGACAGTGTGTGTAGACACTGAACCCAGAAGATGGAATGAGGCCCCCTTGGTAGGTATGGACCAGCTAGTTACAACTCCATTTTAACAGTGGTCCAGGATGAAAGTCTAGGAGGTTCCTTTTCCTAAACTAGTGGGCCTCAGAGCAAAGTGGCTATGAGCTCCGATCCAGAATGTCCTTGCCTTTTGTGGGGAGAAGGTGGTGAGGTCCGAGGCAAGCCGCTCTACTCCAGGCATGGTGGCCTGCGTTATTCTCAGCCTCCTGTTTGCTCCTCCCACACCTGAGTCCCTCCCCGTAGCCCAGGCAGCTGCCAGCACAATTCCCACTTCACCCCTGTGGGTGCTTCCCTGAACTCACCAGCACCTTTTAGCCAGATGTCACCATTTTCACGTTGGAATTCATGACGTCAGGCTACGTTTTGGTACCTGCTCATGGGGCCACCTCATGCATGGCACTGCCCTGGCCATTCCAAGCAGAAACGATCTCAGCCTCTTACGAGTTCCAATAGTATTTTTGTCCCCCTTCCCTTTTTGTCCTTTAATGGCATTTATCATCACTTTTCCCATTCTTTAATTATGTAAGTGTGACTGTCTTTCCTTTGCCCAGACATTACCCTTTGTGGAGAGGACTGTCTCCTCTTCATTTTCTTCCAGCGCACCAGCTTGAAACAGGGCACCATCTTGGACGCTCCGGCTCCCTCACTCCCCACTTGCAGCCCATCACCACCTCGCCAGGATCTCTCGAGTCTGCTTCCTGTTCCCACCCCCACTGCTGCTCTGTGTCAGGTGGCCCTCATGGCTTGCCAGCACACTTCCACTCTCCACGCTGATAGGCACGCCCGCCCTGGGGTGGAGATGGGTCATCAGGCTCTCCTCAGGCCTGTGTACTGAAGCCCCACTAACACTGTGCAGATGCCCATCTATCTTCTCTCCGTCACACAGATACAAATCGCCCCACGTGCTGGCATCACACCGTGCCTGCATGAGCCATGGTGAAGGAAGCAGACCTGGGCACGTGCGCATGGATCTCATAGACTGGCGGGGGAGACAAACCACATCCAAGTCCCCCTCATCTTACAACCGGGCCATCCTCCACACTGGGTGGCCAAGGTGTCCTCTACGACGAGGTAATATTCAGGCAGAGGAGGGACAGGGGGAGGACTCAGCCAGGTGGTGGGTGAGAAGAAGACCTGGGCAGAGGGACAGCATGCTTAAAGGCCCTGGGGTCAGCATGCATTCAGCCTGTGTTCAGAAGGCCTAGATGAAAGGAATATGCCGATAAGGGGGAGGCAGGAGAGATAAGGTGGGTGAGGATCTTGCAGGAGCTGGTGTAGGACCTGAACAATGCAGTGTGGGGCTAAGCGTGTGGTCTCGGGGTCAGACTGCCTAGGTTCAAATCCAGGCTCTGCCCTTCACTCCTCTGTGATTTGGGGCAAGAGCCTTAACCCCTCTCGACCTCAGTTTTCTCGTCTGTAAAATGGGGATGGTATGATACCTCTGTGTATATATATTTATAGCTATATGTCTATGTTGTAGATGTCTCATCTTGTAGGGTTTCTTATGGGGATTATGTGAGTTAAAGTAGGTAAAGCATTTAGAACAGTGCCTGCTGAGGGGCGAGCATCATCCAGCCAACTGAAGGATTTGGAGCAGACCAGTGGCTGGTTTGCACTTTCAAGGCTCATTCTGTTGTTGTGCAGAGCAGCGTGACAGTGAGGGCGAGAGTGCTAGCTGGGAGGCCAGGGGGCAGCTGGTGTGGACCTCCAGGCAAGGATGCTGGTGACTGGCCCTGGTGGTGATGGGGGACAGGCAGGGGGGTGGGCAGGCTGGAGGGAAGTCTGGGGAGGAGCAACGGGGGCCTGCTGATGCCTTTGGGAGGGGGTGGGGGTGCGGTGAGGGAAACTGACCCTCAGGTTTTTAGCCTTACAAACTGGGACTGCAAGGAGGTTGCATACAGGGGAAGTTTGTGTAACCTGCTTAGGGTCACACAGGGGCGCGGGTGGCAGATACGGGGTTCAGAAGATCCAGGTCATCCTGACCACAGAGGCCCCATTCTTTCCATGGCACAAGCCAATTTCCTGAGATCAGGTGTCTTCTGATCCTGGGTACCTCCGGAGAGCATGTAATGAGCCTTCTGCCTTCTGGCAGGAGACTCTCCATTTTACAGACAGTGACAGAGAATACAGAGGTTAAGTGGATGGCCCGCATAGGCAGAGAGCAAAGACGTCAGGCCGGCACTCCGTCTCCCCGCTCTGGGCTGGCTCTCCTCTGTTCCATGCCGTGCAGAAATTCGCTACCCAAAAATAGCCCACGAGGCTTTCTGAGAAGCTCTTCACAGCCCTTCTGTGATAAACAGCCTGCCTTCTCCAATGGCTCTGGGTGGGAAGAATCAAAGGGAAGCTGCCCCCCATCTCTCTGCACAAGGCTCACCGCAGTGGTGAAGCACAATTAAACCCCAAACCCACTGGGCGGGTCGCGGGGGAGCCGGCAGGTAATAGCCCCATGCAGGCTCTGAGTGCAACAGTCTGTCCGTCCACCAGACCTCACTGCAGGCCCAGAAGGATCTGCACGGCAAAGCCTCTAACCCCACTTTCCATTTATAAGGCCGAGGGTGACCTTCAAAATCCACTGTGGTCTTATATCGCTGAGCTCTCTGCAAAGTGAAGACGCACCGGCCGGCTCCCTTTCATCATGATGCGTGGACCCGGTGTCCCTGCGCTCGGTGTGTCCCCTCTTCAGGTTGTCATGACAATTCACACTGAGAAGCTGCTTCTGGAGCGGGAGCAGGAAATGAAATGGAAATACGTGCATATGACAGTCAGGCCTGGTGAATCTCAGTATTTCAATGGTGTTGGTATGTTTGACAGCGGTGTCTTGAGAAAAATGAGAATTTCTGTCCTCTCCTAGCCAGCTGCCAGGAACTTTGCTATTATGTAGTAGCAAAGAATCCATCAGATATTACTAATTACAGTAATAGCGATAATACTAATTAAACACGAACCTCAGAGTCAGGTGCCCTCTGGTATAATCCATTAAAGAGAATGGGTACAGTTAATTATTCAGGCAATACAGGCAACAACTGGGTTTTGGGGGGGTGGTCAGTGTTACCCTAATGACCAGCTCATTCTCTGTCCCTTTGCCATTGGCCATCTGGCCTTCCGCTGACTTTTCCCCCTCCCTAGATCTCAACCGTCTGTCCAGGATGTCTCCCTAGTCCTTACACACACCTCCATGTGAAACGAGAAGTAAAAGTTAACACCCCATTTCACAGATGACTCATTGAGTCCCTCAACAAACTGCGAGGAGACTCAAGGGAAGTGACTGTCAGGCACGCCTCAGCGTGTCCTACAGAAGAGGGGCAGCCCTGTTTGGACTAGCCATGCTGGAAATTCCAGTAAGGTGTATATTTTTTCCCATTTTCCTCTCATTACTGAACAAATTACATGTTCATTGTGGTAAATCTGAAAAATACAGCAAAGCCCAAAAAGAAAAGTTAGAATCACCCACCATCCTAATACCTGGATTTAATCCTAATAATGAGGGAGGAAGGCTAGGATTGATAGTTGTGCTGTCCTTGTCCACGCAGGCTCAGCTACAGGTGTGATCAGGGCAGGATGGGTCCAGAGGCCTCACCGTGCCTCCTCGGTCCCTTCCTGGTGGGCTGCAGACACCTTCTGGGTTGCATCCATCCCCCCCACCCCCCACCACACCTCCCGAGCTCCAGACCTCTGCCCTGTGTTGAGCTGTGTGTGTTGACGCTTGATGTTCTGAATCTGTCTGGGCTCAGCTCATTAGAACTCAGGGACAAAGTAGAAACTGAAAACTTTTCCTTGCTGGACAACATTTCATCTTCTAGTCCATTCACCTAACATTCACTGAGGCCTCGTGAAGAAAAAGCTGGAGTCTCTATGCTTAAGGTGCAAATTACCCTGGAAACGGACACTTAAATCAACTAGTTAGGCCATGCCCAGCAGTGTGCTTCATTATTGCCAATAAGCAGGTGGAGGTAGAAATGCAACCTGATTGTCGAGGTCAGGATGAAGCCACTCCTGATTTCAAGATGAACTATCACGTGACGTCTGTGGGAACCAGCCTCTGAGATGGCCCTGGGCGATCTGTGCCCCCTGGTGTCCACACCCTGTGTAGGGTCTTCCCACACTGAGTCACGGTTGGTCTGTGAGACAACAGCACGATAGGGTTGGTGATGTGTGACTTCCAAGACTAGGCATAAAGACGAGGCTTTCACCCTGTTCTCCTGGATTAGTCACTCTGAGGAAAGCCACCAGTCTGTCTTGTGGATGCTCAGGTGGCCGTGTGGAGAGTCCCACATGGAGAAGAACCGTGGCGTCACTACCAGCCAGCCCCAGCTCACCAGCCATGACGGAATAGTCCCAGGGGAGGCTCCAGAGGGTCCTGCACCCCTGGCCAACCCTGAACAAGAGCGAGACCCCAGAGCCAAGCCACTCCTGCATTTCCCAGCCACGGACGCTGCGACAGCTGGAAATAAATGATCACTGCTGTTTTGTGGCCACTAAATGAGGGTGATTTGCTATGTAGAAGTAGGTGAAGAGTTCAGTACCTCTTGTTACTCTCCTGGGAAGAAGTCCCATATCAGCTCCCATTTATAGGGTATTTTGTCTTAGGCACTGGGCAGGCTCAGGGATCCACATTCACAGTCCTCACAACAGCAAGGCTGTGATACTCACAAGATGAGTATCCTTTTTATCTCCGTGTAACAGATGGGGACGCAAGGGAGGGGAAGGAGTTTGACCAAGACCAGACAGATCTATATCTGTGGCAATGCCAGGATTGGACCCCAGTGTCCCCTGACCCCAAAGCCCGAGCCCTTAACCACAACACTGTTATTTCCTTGTAAACACTCAATCCAGGAAACCTTTGCTGAGGTTCTGTTCTGTGTCCAGCACACTGCCAGGCTTTGGAGTGTGAATCCTGCCCAGGGTGCCAGGGTGGTCTCTGGCAGGGACAACGTGGCCCTCGGCCTCTCCTGTGCAGGCTCTCTCCCCCCCACCCCTGTACCCCCCACCTCACCCAGGCAGCACAGAGACACGGTCTCAGCCATCCCCAAGGACCTACCCCCAGACCCGGTTCATGGGAAAGGTTCCTTGCTAAACATTGCCTAACAACACGCAAGGGAAGCGAAAAGAACTAACAGTAGAGAAATTACAGAGGTCACAGATGCTCAAAATGTTGTGAGATTTCCGATCCTCATGCGACAATATTTACTGAGCATCTGTCATGTGCCAGGCACTCTTGTAGGCACTTGGGACACATCACATCAGTGAAAAAAGCAAAGATCCAACCCTGAAATAGCTTATGGTGGGGAGAGTGGGGGAAGAAGCAGGGGGAGGGACGGACGATAAACAACACTCTAAGTTAAATAGTACCGTAGAAGGTGGTAAGCGCTTACAGGGGTCAGCATTCATGGGTTGATCAGGAGAGACCTCGAGAGGAAGACAGGGAAGGAGCTGGCACGCTGCCCAGCTGTCCCTGTTTGCCTGAGGCTGAGGGAATGTGGGAGGTGCCGTGCTAAGACCCAGAAAGTTCTGGGCAAACTGGGAAGAGGTGGCTGACCTAAGAGTTGGCCGAGCAGACACAGGGGAAGATAGTTCCAGGAAAACAGCTAGATCTGTGGTTCTCAGCCAGGAATGATTTTGACCCCCACGGGACACTTGGCATTACCTAGAGACCTTTTTGGTTGCCAAAGCTGGGGTGGGCAATGCTGCTGTCATCTAGTGGATAGAGGCCAGGGACGTTAAACTGTCCACAACGTGCGGGCCAGCCCTCCACAACAAAGAATTAATTTTCTGTTCCGAAATGTCCAGAGTGCCAAGGTTAAGGTACCTTGAACTAGTTTCTTCGTCATTAGTTATTGAATCATCTGAAACGTGATTGGCCTTCTGTGTCCACTTCTGTTCCTGGAGAAGGAGTATTCCTTCGATCACAACTGAGGATCAGTGCTTGGTCCCTCTTCCTCCAGAATGTGCCCCCACCCTCAGCACCAGGGTGTACAGTGACAACCTGGACGGGCCAGGTCTCCCTGACAGGCCACTGTTCCCTTCTTCTGGAACTTCCGCCCAGCCACTGTCAGGTCGTCTTCCCAGAGAGCGTCTCGTAGGTCGCCCCAGTGTCAGGCAATAAGCAGTTCCTTCAGTCTCTCCAGGACGCGGTGGCTTTGTCAATGGCCACAAGTCTGCTCCGGATTCTCCTTTGCCACAGGCCTGCCTCGTCTGCACTAGAGGGTAGCTGTTCAGGAGAAGGTTCTGAAGTGGTCTGTGGGCTCCGGCTTAAGCACCAGGCTCCTTGAAAGAAATAGCATTTTGTGCTTGCCTTTTTGGTCTGTTGGGAATTTGAGAAGTCAAGTGATCTTCCATAGTCAAGCTGTGTTCCTTAGAGAATTCTTGGGGCCAGGACTTCCTGGTAGCAGGCATTTGAAAATAACCCTCTGCCCTGCTCCTCACCCTCAGCTGCATAGTTTCACTACAGCTTTTGACACTCACCCCTTCTACCTGTGACCAACCCCATTCAGCTGGTGGCTAAAGGGAGCAGGCAGTTTAATGTCCTCAGTGATGGGACAGATGGAGTGGTTTGCCCCATGACCCATCTGGGATAGAAATAGAACCCAGGGGTGCTTGGGGGGCTCAGTCAGTTATGTGTCCGACTTCGCTCAGGTCATGATATGATCAGGTTCATGAGTTCGAGTCCCATAGCAGCCTCTGCACCAGTGGTGGGGAGACTGCCTGGGATTCTCTCTCTCCCCTTCTCTGTCTGCCCCTCCTCTACTTGTGTGTGCACGCTCGCTCTCTCTCTCTCTCTCAAAAATAAACTTATATAAAAATGAAATAGAACCCCAGTTTCACTGGAATATTCCCAGGTCAAGAAGGATTAGAAAATATTCAGGTTGTAGATTTCTGATTTCCTGGGGTCTTAATGTAAGTTCCACGAGGTCGAGATCTCTCTAAAATTCATCATGAAACTCAACCTCCCAGATCTGTGCCCAGCCTGCCGTGGAGGCTCAATACACCCTTGTTGAGCTGAGTGTTGTTAATAAGCTGTTCCTGGAACAGCTCCCTGCCGAGCCTTCTGAGGGTGCTCTCGCCAAGGCTCCTCCTTCTGCACAGGGAGGCTCAGGGATGCTGGCCCTTCGCCCCACCTCAGGGGGCCGACTTGTCATCCCAGAGCTTGCTGTTTCCTGACTGAGCTTCCAGAAGCACCCCCCCTCCCCATTCTTGATCATTTCTATGTTACCAAGGCTGAGCTCAATAAATATTGGTTGATTTTTGTTTTAATGTTTATTTATTTTTGAGAGAGAGAGGAGACAGAGTGCAAGTGGGGGAGGAGCAGAGAGAGAGGGAGACACAGAATCCAAAGACACAGAATCTAGGCTCTGAGCTGTCAGCACAGAGCCCAGTGTGGGGCTCAAACTCATGAACAGGGAGATCATGACCTGAGCCGAAGTCAAACGCTTAACTGACTGAGCCACCCAGGCGCCCCAGTATTGGATGACTAATTGAAGGAAGGAATGAATGAGTGATGTCGGTTCTGGTCAAGCTCTCCTTTGCTCTGTATCCATAGCAGACAACCAAGATAGGCAGGGACCTAGCTCTTCACGTGGGCCTGGGGGAGTTAAGGGTTCTACATATTTTATATGTGTCCTGCTTACATATGAGACGCGAGACCACTGCCTGGCTCCTCACCAGGCTGGAAATTGCCCCTGGTGACGAGAGCTGGACGCGCAGCTGCTGAGCTGGTCCCAGTGAGTGTGGCACTGGCACCTCCCAGGGCCAGGCTTTTGCTTCCTGTGCATTTGGACCCGGGAGTTTGGAGAGGATCCACCACTTAGCAGGACGGAGCTGCCGGAGTGACAGGCGGCAGTCCCGTGCCAGGAGAGCCTTCCTGCCTGGAACGTATGGTGCGTGTCCAAGGGCTCTCAAGGTACCCGGAGCCGTGCCAGCTTGCAATAATTAAGCAGTAAGACCCAAGTGAATGGGTTTGCTATTGCTGCGTGACAGCCAGATGCCTGGGGTGCGAACTGAGGCCCAGCGCAAGGCATGTGCATCGTGCTGCAAACTGTCTTATTGAAACGCTAAAATAGTCAGTGATGAATAGATGGAAAAATAGTGATGGTGATTTGATGCTTTCATGGCAGCTCACTGCAAGGGCTTCCACAGATCATCTCTTTTACCCTGACAGCATCTCAGGGAGGCAGGGGCTTGGCCCTTCCAGACAGAGAGCCTATTGCACAGACCCTAGGCCTCAGCCAGAGTGCATCTGCAAAGGTCGGTGTAGATACCCACAAGTCCCCACTGGAGACTTGCACCTGTTTCTTGCCCATGTGCTTTGGGAGAGTGTGTGCAGCTGCTGGGCCCTGTGTAAGTACTTTTATTCATAATCTGTTTCTAGTCTCATAATGGCTCTCTGAAATAGGGTGTTAGCATCCCCATTATACAGGTGAGAGAACTGAAGCTCAGAGCTGTTAAATTATTTACCCAAGTCACACAGCTAGTCAGAGGAAGGTGTGGAACCCAGGGCTACTGGACACTAAAGTCTGCGATCTCAGCTATCACAACCTACTACCTCTTTTATTTTATTTTTTTAATGTTTATTTATTTTTGAAGGAGAGACAGAGAGAGCAGAAGCAAGGGGGAGGAGCAGAGAGAGAGGGAGACACAGAATCTGAAGCAGGTATCAGGCTCTGAGCTGTCAGCACAGAGCCTGACGGAGGGTTCGAACCCACAAACTGTGAGATTATGACCTGAGCTAAAGTCAGATGCTCGATCGACTGATCCACCCAGGTGCCCCTACTGCCTCTTTTAAACAAACACACGTAGGCACTATAACTTGGTTTGTATTGGTTTCTCAGGGCTGCTCTAACAAGGTGCTACAAGCCGGCTGGCTTACGAGAGAAATGTATGCTCTTACAGCGCTGGAGACTGGAAGACCCAAATCAGGATGTCTGCAAGGCCATTCTCCATCACCGGCTCTAGCGGAGAATGTGTATATGCCTCTCTCTTAGCTTCTGGTGTTGCTGGAAATCCTTGGAGCTCCTTAGCTTCCAGCTTCCGTCTTGACCTGACATGTCCCCATGTGTGTCTGTCTTCACAGGGCCATCTCCTCATAAGGACGCAGTCATATCACACTACTCCTATGACCGTATCTTCATGGAGCTAATTACATTTATAATGATCCTCTTTCCAAATAAGGTCACATTCAGGAGCACTGGGGGTTAGGACTTGAACATATCTATTTTGAAGGGACATAATCCACTCCATAACAGGTGTTATAATTGTTTTTAATCAACACTGAATGCAAAACAAAGGGAGACAACTTTACTTTATAGCTGGGTGGATGTACATGACCCTAATGAAAAGGCACTCTAGGACTGCCTGGGTGCTCAGTCGGTTGGGCGTCCGACTTCCGCTCAGGTCATGATCTCATGGTTTTTGGGTTCGAGCCCCGCGTCAGGCTCTGTGCTGACAGCTCAGAGCTTGGAGCCTGCTTCGGGTTCTGTATGTCCCTCTCTCTCTGCCCCTCCTCCACTAGTGCTCTGTCTCTGTGTCCTTCAAAAATAAATAAATGTTTTAAAAAATTTTAAAAAAAGAAAGACACGGGTTGCCCCATCATAAGGTGGTAATTTTTTAAGAGTCAAAGCAATGCCTTCCCTGGACTTTACCAACACCAGTGCCCACTGTCTGCCCCTGGCCCTGGGGGGCTGTCCTGCCCAGAGCCAAGACCTAGATCAGTAGCCTCAGCTCTGCAAAATCTCCTTGGGTGAAATATAATGTATTGGCCATTCATTCTCTCCCCAACAGCAGCCTCCCACTCCTAAAACACAACAACAACAAACCCCTTCTGATCACCAGGATGCCTTTAAAAACAATAGAGACTTATCAGAACATCAGTTTGAAGGGAAGGAAGGGATGACACATGGAGATTTTTCAGGAGCAGACAAGGGGCAGAGACAGGATGACTTATTGTTGGTGACACAAATTCATCTTATTAAGGGGTAATAAATGGTTTTGCCTGGTAATTAATCACCCAAGCCTTCTCCCTGGAGCTAGAAGAAATGGGCAATGCCAGAATACAGGCATGTTGGAGAGAGCTGTTGGGAGCGGAGCGGCAGAGGTTCGGAATCACCGAGGGGGATTTAAAAACACCAGTGCTCAGGCTACACCGCAGACCAATGGAATCAGAATCTTTGTGGGAGGATCCAGGTATCCGTACTTTTCTAGAGGATTCCAACAGCGCAGCTGGGGCAGCCCTGAGCATTCATGGTTCACCTAGGGCCCCCTGGCTTTCACCATCATCCAAAGGCAAGGAAGAGCCCGTCACTTCACCTCTGCAGAGACTTCTGGGTACTTTCCGCTCATCTGGGGCCAGCCATGGTGGTATTTATGAGTGCCTCCATTTCTTGGCCTTATTTCCTCTGGGTTTGGGGTAAAACAGGGAACTCTGAGGAAGTAATTTTAATTAGGTCATTGGGGTTGCTATCCTCTACAGAAGGACCCACAAAAACATGTAAAAAAACAGATTTTTATTACCAAGAAATTGGCACAGCAGATCTTTCTGACCTTTAGGCCACCTCTGATCCCAAGGCACTCTGCGTCCTGGAGGGTGGGAGGATTCGCCTGGCATGAGACTAAGTGAGGCGCAGACATCAGTACAGAAGGTCTGTTTCATGTGTTACCTGATATTAAGCCTAGTTGAAAGCTTGATGGTTTCTGTCCATATCAAAATGTCCTTGGGTTTTCAAAACAAGACTAAAGCAAGTGTGGTGGAATGTCCCTGGTGACAAAAGGACCGTGTCAAATTGTCAAGAGCCCTCCTGAGAGAGTCTGCACCCACAACACCGGAAACCACAGGGCCCACGCTGACCGGGGGAAGTTTGAAGAGTGGATTTGTGCCAAGGACCCACGGAGTCCGCCGAAAGCAGCCAGCGGGTGGCGCACGTGCCTGTAAATGGGCTGGAGGTGTGCAAGAAGCCCTCAGCGACGGTCCACCCCCACCGGCACTGACCACACACTGCGGACAGCGTCCGCCTGTCTCCCCCTCACACCCGGCAGCCCCTTTTATGACAAATACTCGGTAACTTTTCTTTATTCGCCTGAAATTAAATTCATGGGATTTAAAAAATCAATATGTATCTCTAAAGAAAAAGTGAAGGGCACGTAACCTATAAGAAAAGATTACACCTAAAAGGTGTAAATGCTGTCATGTCTCCCCTAGACAACTTGACGAGGGACTCCCAAGCTGAAACGTATCCATCAGATCACGGTGGATGTGACAACAGGTGCAGACTTTTTTCCAATGGCAGGTCAAATGCCCTGAATGGAGCTGTGAGCATTTCCAAAAGTGTGACCAACTGTTGGTAGAGTTCTGGAAAAAACTTGATAGTTGCATTCCTAAAATTTTTAGTACACAGGTGGCTCTTGAACAACACAGATTTGAAATGCCTGGGTTCATGTATATCTGGATTTTTTTTATATATAAATACGGTCTAGTACTATAAAACTATTTTTTCTTCCTTATGATTTTCTTAGAAACATTTTCTTTTCTCCAGCTTACTTTATTCTAAGAATACAGTATATATAACACATAGAGCATATGAACTATGTATTAATCGACTTATGTTATTGGTAAGGCTTTTGGTCAACAGTAGGCTATTAATAGTTAGATTTGGGGGTTGTCAAAACTTAACACGCAGATTTTTGACTGTGCAGAGGTAGGTACCCCTAACCTTGCATTGTTCGAGGGTCAGCTGAGTATTTAAATAGCCCAAAAAATATTTCATGTATGTTTTGGTAACTTACGTAATATAGAGTTCATTTACAAGCTCAGAAAATTTTAAACATCAATATGCCAAGGGACTCAAGAAAACTCTTCACTGAGTAGGACTGTCTCTCCATTTCAGGATGCCCGGCATCACTGGGGTCTACATGCCACTAACCAGCTCCCATCACTGTGACCACTGAAAATGTTCCCCCAGCCCCCACAATGCTTGGCAGCTCTGTCCCCATTGGGAGTCCTCATTGGACATCAAGTCTTTGTTTCCTGAACCTTAGCTCCATGAAGGTCTTGATGCTTGGGATTTGAGTTCTTCTTTTTTCTGCCTCTTCATTTCTGAGAGGGTCCCATGGAGGTGGTTAACACTTTCTGTGATGTTGCTCCCCTCACCCCTCTTCTGTGGCCTCACCACTGAGGCTGCCGCCTGCCTTCACTACGTGGTAAAGACCACTGTCCCTGCAATGACTACTGACTTTTACTTGGTGACCAGAAGATAGCAAGCCTGCCTTTGAAGGTCTTGGGCCACTTCCTTGAGGCTGGGTCAGATGTTTCATAATCGGCACAACCGATGATCTCCTAATGCCCTTCCCCTTGTGCCTCGGTAATTAGTGTTAGTTCTGGTATATTCTACGGCCAGCAGCCTCAGAGGTTTCTTCTAAACTCTGTGAGACGCACTAAATAGTGGACATGAAATTTTACTGTGCATCAGAATGACCTAGAAAGTGTGTACAAATTGCAGTTCCTGGACTCACCCCTGGCGATTCAAATCCAGTGAACCTGGTGTTGGGTTCAAGAATCTGAATTGTTAACAAGCAGGCCAACGTGTTTTGAGGCAGGTGAACTGCAGACCGCACTCGGAGAAACATGGCCTGGTGTGGGGGAGGGGAAGGGACAGGGTTTTCATCAAAATAGGACTGTGAAGGAACCCCCATGATAATTCCCAAAGCGGCTATCCATTTAGGTCTTCTAATTTCTTCCGGGCATCAGTACACATGTATATGAGGAGTGGAGGTCTGCGGTAGAGACTTCTATTCTTTCTCCTCTCCTTTTAGAACTCACCCCACTTTTTTGTTGGCCAAAGTCCACTTGAAAGAAAGACTACATTTTCCAGCTTTTCATTCAGCCAGGTTATCTGGTCATTTTACCAAGTTCTGGCCAAGGGAATATAAGCAGAAGTGGTGGCTGCAATTTCCAGGGAGGGCCCTTAAAAAAGAGGGGCTGTGTCCATTCTGCCCTGAAACAGCCACCCAAGGAGGCTTTAGGAACGGATCACATGTAGCAGAGCTGCAAGATGGAAAGATCCTTGGTCCCTCATGGTCCCTATTAGCTGCTGGGGATGCACCAACCCCAGTGTTTGTGGAGATAGGGATATAAGAGAGACACAAACATCTACCTGGTTTAAGCCACTGTTGTTTTGCGGTTCTATTACTAATACAGGGTCCAATTTAAGATTAAGCAGCATTCAAGCGAGGATCTAGTGCTGTCAGGAGAACTGCCCACCAGGAGGGCCTGAAGCCCCTTGCCAGCACCCCAGTGAGGAAGAGTGTTTGCTGCTACAGGGCCCCCTGGCCACAGGTCCCCCAGCCCCACCCTTACACACCTTAGGGCCAAGGCAGAGCCTTTGTAGGGAGGAGGGTGAAGGGTGGAGAAGGCATAAATAAGAAAACAAGCTAGGGGACGGCTGGGTGGCTCAGCTAGTTAAGCCTCCAACTCTTGATTTTGGCTCAGGTCATGATCCCACAGTTGATAAGTTTGAGCCCCACCATTCAGCCCTGCAGTGACAACACAGAGGCTGCTTGGGACTCTCTCTCTCCCTCTCTCTCTGCCCCTCCCCCACTCACGGGTGCTCTCTCTCTCTCTCTCTCTCTCTCTCTCTCTTGCTCTCACTCTCTCAAAGTAAATAAATACACATTTTAAAAAGCAAGCTACAAGGAAAGGGGAAGATGAGGGAAACCCCTAGGCGGTCGGCTCAGGGTGTGATGAAGTTTGGATGCATCCACAGGGACACAGCTTCCTCTGCTCACGGGGCTCAGCGCCCTCCAGAGAGGCAACAGGGGCCTGTGCCCTTGACCTCCGCCACAGCCTCAGGACAACAGCCTCAGAAACCGCAGGAAAGAAGCCTAAGCAAAGAAGGGGAGGGGCTGCAGGCCACCCTGAGCGCTGGAAGTGAGTGCCCAGAAGTAACAACGTGAACCCCTTCCAGGTCCTGCAGAATACGAAATGAAAGCAAGGGAGACCCCGCCCCGAGCGCCGAGGACCTGGCCTCGGAGTGTGGCGGCCTGAGAAAACTTCTGCAGGGCGGGCACCTTGTTCACAGCGCCACAGCTGGGAGCCACCTCGGAGGGTGCGCAGCGCCAAGCTCTGTCCCTGCTACGCTGCCGCGTTGGGTGGCCCTCTGTGCACAGCGAACCTCCCTGCCGACGACACACTTAAACACAGCAAACGGTTCCCAGGCCACTCTCTGGCCTGAAGAACACGTCTGCTTGCCCTGGAGAACATCCTTTTCCTTTCCCTCTGCGTGTTTATGGACCTCGGAGGGCAGCAGAGCTCCCCCCCCCCCGCCCCCACCTCCAGGAGGACGAGTTTGGTGACTCATGGAGACACAGGCTTGGCAGCTTCCTTCGTTCCTTTTCATGTGAGGAACAAGGCACTCCCGTGGAAATGGCCCGGCGTTCTATGAATGGAGCTCCTGTAAAATCCTTACTTCTGATGTCCTCTATCTGGGGGCTTACAGGAATCCAGAAACTGAATTCAAGGGCAAGGTTTCAAACGAAGCCACAGAAAGAGTCTGCTACAGCACAGGGGGGCTTTGCAAGCACTGGCTTGGCAGCACCCCTGTGGCTCTGTGCCAAGGCGGTGGGCTGAGGTTGACCTCTGGAAAGGGGGTTGGGGGCATTCTTGAACATGTCAAGAAATCACTGACTGGACCTCTGGGCTCTTTGGCTAAGCAGCTTCAAGATTAACCTGCATCTGGGCCGATGGGGAAACGTGGATTTTGCTGCAGAAGCACTCAGCAGGAAAATAGATTTCAGAGTGCAGACATCTATTTTCATAGCTAGAAAAAAGGCTCTATTCTTACATAGCCAGTGTTCTCCTTAGTCCTTCCCTTCTTCCCCATCAAAGCCTCCATTACCTGGAGACGAACCAGTGGCATGCAGAAAAGTCCCCTGAGAGGCTGAGCGCATGATGGCAGCACCCGGTGAGGACTGATTGCTCTCTTCTTCCCTCGGAACTGCCTTTTTTGGGTTAAAACCTCAGGGAGCTGCTTCCAGGTTGCCTGGGATACCAAATGGCTTAAAAACCCCGATAAGGCCTAGAGGGTATAAAACAATGATCGAACACAACGTCCATCCCGGAGATGCCCTTTGAGCTTGGCAGAAGGTCTCACCGTGAGTGCACGCTCCATCACACACGCCAGCCAGCCGCACGCACGCTAAGAGGCAAAGGTGTGGAAGAAATCGGCCCAGGCCAGGAGTCAGAAACGGGCTGGGGCTAGGTGTCTGTGCAAACCTAGATGCCAATGCGAAGGGGACCCGCGACAGATCACCTGCTCTTCCCGGAACTTGGATTCCCTGCAGCTCAGGCTTGCAGTTTTTTGGGTGAAAAGGAGGGTGTTGGACAAGGTGTCCCACGGGTTGCCTTACAGTTCTAAATGTTTTAGGACTCTGAGAGTTCTGGGGATTGATTTCTTGAAGTAATTAAGTATTTACAGTGTCAAGCACAATGATAGGCCCCAGAGACAGTGAGTGAGAGACCGTCCCGGCTTCCAGTGAGCCCAGTGGACATGCAGACACAGAAATAAATTCTTCGAATACAGTGTGGCACAGGATGTGCTAGAATAACATCCGGGTTGCCATGGGAGCACTGCAAAGACAGTGTCCAGCTGGCTGGGATGCAGTCAGGGCAGGATGTGTGTGCTGAGTCTGGAAGGATGAGCAGGCATCCTTGCAGCTGTGAGCACCGTAGACAGAAGGACACACAGGGAGAGCCAGGAGGCAGGAGAGAGCAAGGAAGTTTGCACGAGAGATCCTGACACCAATTCCGGTGTGTGTGTGCAGGGGGGTTTCCCCTCACCAAGCAATTCTCCAGTACCATCTGGGTGCCCCATGTTCAGCTCCACCCTGACCCCTCTACCTGGAGTTGGCATCTGGTCCTACAGGTTATGGGCTCAGTCCCAGAAGACTGTCCCCCACCCATCCTGCCCCGGACTTCAGAGACCAATCACAAGTTCAGGTTGTTACTCTGATTAACTGGCTATAAATCAGAGATTCCTTTGACACTCCCCCTCCCTCCCCACCTCCTTGGGTTCAATTGATTTTCTAGAGTGTCTCACAGAACTTAGGAAACTGGTTTCCTCACTAGATTACTGGATTATTAAAAGGAAAATAAAGGATACGAATTAAGACAGATGAAGACAGACATAGAGGATCCTGAACAAAGGAGTCCCTGCAGACATTGGGATCTGGGATTGTAGCATGTGGATGCATTCTGGTTCCCCCACCTGGAAGGTCTCCAAGACCTGTCCATTTGCGTTTGTATGGAGGTTTCAGTACATAAGTATTTTCTATTAAATCATTGACAGGCATGATTGATCATTGACCATTGGGAATGGAGTCAACTCCCAGCCACCCTGCCCTTACTGGGAGTTGAGGGTAGGGCTGAAAGTTCCAACTCTCTGGTGACAAGGTTGGTTCCTCTGAGGACCAGCCTCCATCCTTAATTGACCCATGGGCTTTCCAAAAGTCACATCATTCACACAATGAAAGATAACCTTCATCATTCTGATCACTTAGGAAATTCCAAAGGTCTAAGAATTCTGTCAGGGATGGACAAAAGCCAAATATATATTTCTTATTATAAATCACAATATCATATTGGACTTCTGTGAATAGGCTGTTATGACCAGAATGAGAGAAATACCAGGTCCTGAGTCTAAGTATAGAAGGACCTTGGGCTCCACAGCAAAGCCACAGGGTCAGGTTTGTAGTCTAAGATCATGGTGAGGACAGCAGGAAGCTATTTTGGAGGAAGCAAGACTGAAAGCCTGAAGCCAGTTGCAAGCTGCTTCAGTAATCCACAGGGAAACCAGTATGAGTTTGCCCTAAGGCAGGAAAGGAGGGATGGATATAAGAAGTACTCAGAAGGTGGAATAAACAGGATTTGGTCTCTGGTGGGATTTAGGGAATGGGTGAGGTGGAAGGATTAGGAAGACTCCTGGATTTCAGAAGAATAGCTAGATAGAGTGACCCTTAACCAGGCAGCACGTCTCATTAATTGGGGTTTGTTACCTTGAAGGTGACTGGAGGGTGTGTGAATGGAGATGTCCAACAGAGAGCTGAGAGCCGTACCTGGATGCTGGGACGCCAACTGGGACTATAGATGCAGATCTGGGGGTAGACAACACATGGGGAGCTCTGCATGAAGATGAGATTGCCCAAGGAAAGTGTGTGGAGTGAGATGATGGGACCCCAGGTCTGATTCTTGGAAAATGTCAAGATTTGGTGAGAATTTTGTTTTAAACTTTTTTAAAGCTTATTTATTTATTTTGAGAGAGAGAGCGTGTGTGCATGTGAATGCACGTGTGCGAGCATGAGTAGGGGAGGGGCAGAGAGAGAATCCCAAGCAGGCCCCTCACTGTCAGTGAAGAGCCTAACTTTGGGCTCAGTCTCACCAGTGAGATGATGACCTGAGCCAAAATCAAGAGTCAGATGCTTAAGCGGCTGAGCCACCCAAGCACTCAGGGGAACATTTTTAATAAGAACAGTGAGCAAAGGAGGCCAAGAAGGTACAGCCTAGAGGAAGTAAGGGAAGAGGAGTGACTTGGAACTTGAGGGCCAGTTTTGGGATGGAAAGGATTCAGCCAAGGAAGTTGGGTTGAGCGATGGATGGAGACCACTTACCACGATGGTGGAAAAGGAGCTCTGAGAAGGGGGTGGTTTGACTCCCCTTTGAATAATGTGAAGATGTGCAGTTGGGAGTGTTGTCAAATCAGAAGGCTGAACTAATGCCAGGTGAGCACTGGGCATGCGTACTCATCTGCTGGCCTCTGGTCTCTCCTTTCACTGCCCCCAGAGCTCGCCTTCTGCTCCCGTGGAAAGTACGTGGGAATACTATAAGCAGTCCTCCTGAGTGGAAGGCGCAATGGTTGGCTTCTCTTGTCTTGAAATCGTTGCCTTTCTTGGCTTCCTGGAGCACCAGGATTCAAGCCAACCTGGGAAGAACCTGTGCTAACAACAAGGATCAGGGAGAGCGATGGCCAACACACTCCGACTCTCACCCTGCCCCAATGCTCCCCACCACGTCCACCACACACACACACATTTTTTACTTAAGCAACATTTAAACGTACAGAGATGTTGAAAGAATAGTACAATAAACATATCCTTCATCTGGATTCACCAACTGACACTTTGTCACATTTGGTAGCTCTCTCTCCCACCCAGAGAAATACCCAGGAGGTCCACAATGATACCTAACACCATTATTAGTAATGCTAACTTTGATAACAAGTAGTGACAGCCAAATCTGTTCATGGAAAAGGCATCATTTACATTTTATAGTGTTAAGAAACAAAATTCAACTGAGTAAATCATAAGAATATAATTGGCTTTATTCAACAATTCATGAATGAGGCAGCAACCCACCTGGTAGATAGAAAGAAGCTCAAGAAGCTATACAGAATGGAAGACTTTCGTAGGCAGAGGAAGCAGAGCAAGGAAGTCATTCTAGCAAAGAGTGTATTGTTTCAAGCAAGGTCACCTTCCTTTGGGGACAGGTGTGTGTCTATCAGATAGACTACCTCAGCAGTGCTGGGAAGGTAATTCCAGGTTGATTGGTAAAAGTTTACATTCCTGGGGGAGCTGAAACTACAATTAGGTTAGTTATTAAATCCTGATCTGCTGACATGGAGCTTAGCACAAGTGACTCCATTTTGGGTTTTTTCTCTTTCCCGGTCTCCCTTTTCCTTCCTTCCTTCCTTCCTTCCTTCCTTCCTTCCTTCCTTCCTTCCTTCCTTCCAACAGTAGTTGATGAGAAACTTATGGAGTGTTACTTTAAGATCATGTAAATATTCTGCTCCCTAACAACCTTCATGAATGGTCTTAACATCCATTAATGATCCTTGCCCAAGTCAATTATTATGGTGCTGGGTTGCAAAATCCAGTTGCTCACTTTGTTTTGGGTATCTTTATGTACTTACAGATTTTTTTTAATTCATTGCTTTATAATCTATTACATCATTATTGTTTTTGATGGACTTATTGTCCCAAATTCAGTCAATGGGAACTCCTTCAAGTGGTCCCCTGTGTACTTTTAACATTATCTCCAGTGGCTGACCACTGGAATAGCAAAGTGTTCTAGGTACACCTGGTATTTTTCTTGCCTGAAATCTGGAATTGGCTATTGCTCTAAGAAGTTCTGGCATCTCTTAGTAGGAAATGGCTCTTAGAGAACAGTATATGGACGCTAGTATATTTCTTACTATTGAGATGCCATTGCTTCTAGGCCTTTCAGTAATTTATGATTATGGCGATAGTAGCTAAAGCTTAGTGCCAGGTTCTATATGCCTCATTTTATTTAATCCTTACAGCAACCCTGTAAGATAGATGCTATTGCTATTGTCATTCTATTTTTGAGTTAACCAAGTTTAAATGTATTAAGTAACTTGCAGGAATCAGAATCTAAGTGCCTGCCTCCAGAATTTACTCTCTTAGCACAACCCATGTTTTGAAGGTTTCACCTGGCAGTGTCTCAACATTTGTTATCAGTAATTTCACAATAACAACACAAAGATAGATGTTCCCATTATACAGACAGGAAAACCTGATGCTCAGAGACTCAGGCGATCTGACTTGGGTCATCAGACAGCACTAGATTATGGATTCTGGTTGGAGCGTGGCCTCCACTTCCCTGCTGTGGTCTTCATGTCATCACCCACTTGGGCTCTGGAAGGAATGTGTGTGGCCTGGGGTTGTACCCGAGGCCCTGCTCTCACCCTCCTAGGCTTCCACACACTGCCTTCCCAGCTTCTCCCCACCTTCTGGAACCATGGACAGGGCAAGACGAAGGCAGGAGCCAGGACTACCTGCCCTGGGAGTTGGGCAGCCAGTGTAGACACATTGCCTTGTCAGATCAGAAACCTGCACATGGGAAAACTGATTTCTCTATGTGCTGGTGGCAGGGGTGGGGTTGCCTCAGCTAAGAAGGATCCTTGACTGGGAACAGATATTGAGGCAAGGCCTCATTTTTCTGGGGCTGCTCCAGAGGTCTTGGGATACTTCGATCTGAGTGGGAAGAATGGCATGCTGTGGACTGTAGGGTTGGGAGCAATGACGTTGGAGTCAACAGGCTTGGGCTTAAATCCCACCTCTGTCCCTTATTATCTGCGTGATGTTGGGTTAGCTACTCACTAAAATCCCCAAGCCTCGGTTACCTCATCTGTGGGATGGGGGCAAAAGTATTACCCAGCTCTCAGGGTCTCTGGGAGGATGAAAGAAAACAAATGAAGTGGTTGGCATAGGGCCTGACTCATTGTAAATACTCCAATTAATGTCCCTCCACTTTCTTACCATGTCATTGAGGGTACATCCCCAGACAAGCAAAGGGAAGGAGACCCATTACAACACAGCCAGCCTTTGCTGGGCTCAGTGTCCCTTAATCAGGTTGGCTCCTCTATAACAGAGCCAATGGCTTACAAAAATAATAATTACTTTTTAATTAAGCTTCAAGGGAGAAACCAGTTTGGAGTTGCACCGTGTCTTTGTGTAACTCGTTGCTGTCACAGAGGAGAGACAGCTAAGGGCAGAAAGGACAGCAGTGGCAGTGGTGGGAGGGAGGAGTCACCCATGACCTCTGGGGCACTGCAGTCGGGGGGGGGGGCGGCAGTCCTCAGCCATCTCTCCTTGAACTGCTCCCTTGATCTCTCCACTTGGAGGTCGACAGGCACCACACAAACAAACGGAACTCTTGACTTCTCCAAATGGTGCCCCTAGCTACTGCCTCCAAGTCTTCTCTGTCGCATCTACTCACCTGCTTAGGTCAGAACTTCAAAGTCATCCTTAAGCCCCTGACTCCTCCTCCCTCACAACCAGAACCAATCAGCTGGTCCTGGCTGGCTCTCCCTCCAGGGCTGCTCCTTTTGTCCATTCTGGTGAGTGTTCAGGGGCCCATAAGTGACCATCTGTCTTGCTCTCCAGGCACAGTGTCAGGCAGAGGGCCCAGACCATTGGTGCGGCTGGAGAACAGGCTTGAACTAACTTCTCTCCTGAATTAGCACTGGCTCAGACCTGGGTGTCGGGCACAGCCCTCTACGTGGCCTCACCCGCCCCCTCCCCTCCGAGGCAGAGCCTGTCCCGGGAAGAAGGAGAACTGAGTGGAATGTGCTGTCTCTAAGGACAGAGGCGTCCTAGAGGGAGACCGGGAGGTGTGAGAGGGAGGACGAAGTTGTGCGGGGCCACTGTCCCTTCTTCCCAGTCTCATCAGTGTTCCCCTTGGGCGGAGGGGCCAGCTGAGCCCTCCCCTTGGTTCTCTCATGGGCCTGGAGTGGGAGTGTCATCTCTGGAAGCTTGAGAAGGGGAGAGCATTTCCCCACAAGCTGCCTCCCAGAGCAGGGCCCATCTGCTCTGGTCACGCTGCTGTGCACGGTGCCATTGGCCTCCGAGTTCCTGTCCTGCCTCTCTGTGACCCCTCATCCAGAAGGCAGCCAGAGTGGCCTCCCTAAAAACTCAAATCAGACCCCACTGTCCCCCAGTTTTAAGCCTGTTCCCACTTGGGGGCCTTGGCTGGTCCTTTGGCTGGCAAAGACTTGCCTCCAGATGGTAAACAGCTGATTCTTCCTGAGTCACATTCTGAACAGTAAATCGATTCCCCAGAAAGGTGCCACTGTGCCTCCCAACCCAGGGTTGCCCAACCCTGTCCCTGTGCTGGCACACACCTGGCTCTCATGACATTTCACACTTACTAGATCTATCTTACTCATTTATTCACTAACTTATTCTCAGCTCCCCTCCTCCTGGAACATAAGCTCACCAGAGTAAGGGCTTGTTCTTGTTCACTGCCAGTCCTGGCATATAGTACATGCTCAATTAAACATTTGCTGTGGGGTGAGCTCAGCTGGAAGGGCAAATGCACCCAAGGCCTTCTTCCAGGAGACTAAACCATGTCTTATAAAATGGTTGGTGTCTCCCTTCAGGAGGTGCTTTAAGCCTTGATGACCCTCCAGATTAGGAAATGTTCTCTGCTTGGCCGAGTGCTCATTTGTTTTTACTGCATGGTTTTACAGCTGAAGCAACCTAGCATAGCTGTTAAGACCATAGCAGGGGTCTGGGAGACAGTTACATCTGGGTTTAAATTCTGCTTCTGCAGCTTACGAGCCTTGCAAATTTGGGGAAGTTGCTTAACCTCTTGAAGCCTCCACTTCCTTGGTTGTAAAATGGGAACTCTTACAGAGTTGGGGAGATTCCATAAAATGACACGTTTACCAAGCAGTTCGCACGGTAAATGGCATCTAGATGGGCCGGGGGATTTTTCCCAATAAGAGCTGAAGGGGGTAATGACTGGGTTCCTGGGGCAATCAGCCCACGTCCTTGTGATTGTTGTTTCAGAATATTCTCACTGGTTGACCTTCTGCCCCTGTGGCTCTCTGCTGATGCTAAGGAAACTGAGGCCCCCGGGGGGACCCAGGACGCTGCAGGGACCCTGCTCCTCCCCAGTTCTGACCAGAAGAAGTGGCTGGGACAAACATCTGTGGTTGCAGGCACACAGTCCTTGGGAGGCTGTGTGATCCCAGTTACCACGCCACCAGTGTCCGGTCGCTGGTCACCAGCCTAGATAAAGCGGGCCTGGTTTTGGTCATTAGCTGCAGCTTTTTCAAGATACAGAGAAACCACAATTGAGTCTGCTGCTCTTTACAGGAGCTATATTTAGATTTCTGGCTTTATAACAACCTTGGTATTTCCTATTTTCTCTCACTCTTCCAGTTTTTTTTTTTTTTTTAAGAGGACAAGTCAACCTAAAATATTGAATAAATAGCCCACCAGGGATGGGACAGTATGGTGAGGCAAGCCGGGGACCTGGAGCCAGAAAAGGTCTGGGGACAATCACGTCTCTCATATTCAGGTGATTCAAGGAAGTGAATGATCATGTTTGGTTACAACAGTCCCAGATTTCCAGGGATACCTTCTGGACGCGGACCCCCAGCCCTGCGATGGGGAGAGCACCCTCGTGGCGGGAGGACTCCGGAGGGTGCTGAGGGCAGGGGCTGAGGCCAGGGCCCCCTGGGTTTGGGGGCATGTTTGGGTTCCATGCTGCGTCAGAAGAGTCGAAGAGAAAGGCAGCCAGTCAGGGGCTGACTCTTGAAGGAAAGAAAGCCTTTGCTCCTCTGCCGCTGGAGCGTCACAGGGAGGAGGTGCAGACAGTCCCGATTAAACAGCACGTGAGTCTGACTTTCTGCTCCAGAGTGAAGATGAGGGCCCCTTACTTCTCCAGGAGACGAATGTGGACCTGGGAACCCCCAAGGCCATGTGCCTTCACCAGGACCTGTGTGAAGCGTGAGAAAATGAAAAGAAGTGACGCTCTCAGCCCTTTCAGCCACCAGAGGCAGGGACCCTCAGGGACTCTGGGAACACACGGGAGGCCCTGGTGGGTTGAGCGCACACGCAGAAGCCAGGCTGTGGTCTGGCCTGGTGACAGCCGGCCAGCTCCAGGTGGTCAAAGAAGAGAAGTAGAATTAAGGCAAACACCCTCCTGGTGGGAAAGGAAGGCACAGGACAGAAGGAGAGAAGGACAAGGGTAAATCAAATCTCCCCACCCACTGACTCTATTTGAATATCAGTTGTGGTGGCAGCGAGGACATTGGGGTGGAGGGAAAAACAGAAATCTGGGGGAAGGGGTGGGTGGAAAGACTGTTGAGGGGTCCTGGGAAGAGGACTGCAAGGGTCTTACCCAAGGCACGGTTCACCCTGGGAGCAGATGGATATGCACGCCGTCAAAGTGCCCTCTGACTCTCCTGTCTGACCGGCCTCTGGGTTCCCCTCGCTCCGTCCATGAACCTCTCCCCACCAAACACCGAACTCCTTGAGAGCAGGGATGAGTCTCAGTTCTCTTTAGCAACCCCTCCCCCCCCCCCCTGCAACCTTACTGCACTCCACAAGAGCTGAATAATGAATGAATATGTGTGCCAGGGCCCTCGGCAAGGGGTTTGTTTCTTCACCAGCCCTTTCTTGCCCTTTCAGCAGAGGCAAAGGCTAGGAGGAGACTTATTTACAATTCGTGGTGGGAAGATCTCTGCCTAGGCAAGCTGCCTTTAAGTCTGCCTTCTCTGGGAAAATTGCAGCTCCAGGTAAGAGGCTTGCTGCCTTAAACAAGGAGGAGCCGCCCTCTGCCGGTCATGTATGGTAATGCCGCACACTGGCTGCCCTAACCGGGCCCAAATGAGTGGCTGGCCTGATATAGATGGTGTGCAGGTCTTTAGGGTTTAAAAGCTTTTGGGGCACCTGGGTGGCTCCGTTGGTTAAGCATCTGACTTCAGCTCAGGTCATGATCTCACAGTTTATGAGTTCGATCTCGTGGTTTGTGAGTTCAAGCCCCGCGTGGGGGCTCAGAGCCTGGAACCTGCTTCAAATTCTGTGTCTCTCTTTCTCAACCCCTCCCCCGCTCATTCTCTCTCTCTCTCTCTCTCTCTCTCTCTCTGTCTCTCAAGAATAGGTAAACATTAGAAAATAAATAAAAGCTCTGATTTTCCTCTCCCTTTGTCTTTTATTCATTTTCTTTCCTAGTGCCTTACTTCCCCACGCATGCCAATTCCAATCCTTGATGCTGTGAATGCCAGTTGAAAGTTAATATGTGTTCGATAAAATCTCATCTCAAGATAAGAAAAAGGTGAACCGTTATCAGTGAGGAAATAGGAAATTATCATAACCACTAGAGTTATGAATTTTTAGAATTGAGCATTTATTTTTATGTAACAGAGAAACAATAATCCTTTGAGGGCGCCATCTTTCTTCTCCAACAGGCAAGCCAATGTGTTTGTTGACAACTGGTATTTGATGGAAAGTGTGTGCATTCCTGTTCGTGGCCGTTTGGTTAAGTTTTAGTTTTCTGATAAACGTCTGCTCTTCCAGTTTGGGTCCAGTTTGGGCACAGCCCCCAAGGCTTCAAGGCTGTGGAGAATGTGGAATTACTCCTCACGCTCAGTGCCAGAACTCAGATGAAGGTTTTTAACGTCTGGATTTTATCCTGGTCATGTTAAGCAACTTGCACTTCAACAGGCACCCAAAATGTTGCCAAGCTAACCTGAGGAAAGCCTCAGCTTGGTTCTGCAAAGATTCTTCTTCTTCTTCTTCTTCTTCTTCTTCTTCTTCTTCTTCTTTAATGTTTTTGAGAGAGAAAGGGAGAGAGCAGGGGAGGGGCGGGGAGGGTACAGATGATCCAAAGTGGGCTCATGAAGTAGGCTCTGTGCTGACAGCAGAGAGCCCAATGCAGGGCTCAAACTCACGAACTATGAGAACTATGCCCTGAGCCAAAGTGGCCCCTTATGTGACCGAGCCACTCGAGTGTCCCTGCAAAGTTGCTTCTGCAAACAAAACAGTCTGACCCTGGGCGGGGGGGAGTCACAGCAGTGGAGGGAGAGGATCTCCTTCACATGAGCCAGCTCAGGCATCATCAGGGCATTATGGTGGAAAGAGTATGGGTTCTGAAGTCTGAGATGGGCCTTGGTTGGAGTCTTGGCTTGACCAGTTACCAGTTGGGACTACGGCCGTGTCTTTAGCTTCTCTAAACCTATTACACTTGTGTAAAATCGAGGTAATGGGAATCCAATGTAGTGTTAGAAAAGGCAATGGTCACCATAGTAATTGGGGAGCAATTTCTATTAGTAACTATTAATATTTAAATAAATAAATATTAATAATTAATAACTATTAATATTCTATTAAAAATTATGAGCTATTTCTATTAATAGTCTGCCCACTATCAGTTCTGTGTGTCAGAGATGCCTACACACAAGAAGATTGGGTTTCTGTTGGCCCAAAAATCTAGAATCATTTCCCGATTGTTATAGGCTGTTGGGGCTCTTAGAGGGATACTTCTTTTCTGGAGTGACCCTTTATCCCACTCTGCTGCAAGGTAGTCTGTGACCATTTCAGGGGAATTAGAGCCTTCTATCAGCCTCCCTGCCTTCCTCCCTCGTCCCCCCTGGTAAATCGGATTGCCTGCCCCTCCCAAGTCAGTGGTCTCCAAACTATACTGAGTATGATTCCCTATCATTAACAATTTCTGAGGGGCGCCTGGGTGGCTCAGCCGATTGAGCATGCAACTCTTGATTTTGGCTCAGGTCATGACCCCAGGGTCATGGGATCAAGCCCCACATTCAGCTCCACGCTGAGCATGGAGCCTGCATAGGGTTCTCTTTCTCTCTGTCCCTCTGCCCCTCTCCCTTGCTCATGCTTGCTCTCTCTCTAAATAAAACAAAAGAAAAGAAAAATTTCTGAGCACACATATACAGGTCCCCTAACACATACAGGTTTATTTTAAGGTGTATATGTGCACCCATAAATATTCTATCAACCTACATATAAAATGTGTATATATTAAATAAGAGCCCAAGTTCGTATTCTTAAAATAATGATAAATAAGATTTTTAGCTTCATCTTCCCACGTCTCCGTAGATTTTCTTGAAGGCCTGCTTTAGAGATCCCAGGTCTTCAGGATCTGGAAAGGGTCAGATTACTCTGGGTCCCAGACGCTGTGATTTCTATTATCTACTGTCACCACCAGCACCATCACCACCACCCTACATCCCAGTGGCAGCTGTATCTCCATCAGTCCCTGAGGTGTACAAGTCTTGATGACATGGGTAGGGCTGTCATGCATTCATTTACTCCTGTCAATCGTTAATTCTTCCTAGGTTTATAGGGAAGGGTCTGTCGAAGACATGCCATGCCAGGCTCCAGGGTGAGTGTGCAGATGGCCTTCCTGGCTTTCCAGTCCCAATAGCTTCTGCAAGGGTTATTGTGAGGACCTGCTGCTGTTGTGCATAGGAAGGTCTCAGGTGAAGGCTAGCAGCACATGGTGAGGACGCATAAGTGTTATCACCACACTGCGTGCCGTACCTACATCTCTCTGTGGAATTCGATACCAATTACAATACCTACCTGTACTGACGATACTCAGGTTGTCTCCCTGAGGACCGGCCAGGGGTGAGCTGCTACGACCAGGCTACCTACTAATATTCAAGAATCGGTGATTACATTCAATGATGAGTAAGACTTTGCTACCAATATATAACACTTCTTAGCGATTCTTCGGAAGAATTGTATTCACTTCTAGATTTATGTAATCAGAGGTGTCAAAGTTTTAAGCCATTAAAAACGGCTGAATCGTGGTGTATAAGATGTCCAAGAGACGTGAAATTAGTAATCAAACATTGGAAGAGTGATCAAACAGACCATGAGGGAAAAACTACAGCTTTGTGAAGAGCATGGAGGAAAAAGGAGAATAAGTAGAAAGAAGGAAAGTGACAACTGAAGGATTAATGAGGACCATCAACGAGTGGTATAGACTTAGATGCTCCCAGATGGGGACCACAGCGGTAGCCAAGCAAGACGCAGGGGGAGCCTGACATCTGTTGGGTGGACACAGTGGTGCTTTACCAATAACCATGAGGATGTTCTACAAGCCATGTGGCATATCAGATGCAACTACTTATTGTTGTCATTGTCATTATTATGACAATTGCAACCTTGAGAAGTTTGGGGTCTAACAGGGAAGATCTCTATAAATGTATAGTAAGAGTCCAGCCCATTCATTGGTAGAATGAAGAGATATTTGAATAATTGACCATGTGAGCATAAGAAGAAGTATTACTTGGGGACCAGGGAATGTTCTGGAGAAGAGGGGCATTTGTGCTGCATCTTGGAAGTGTTCGTAAGTTAAGAAGGGGAGCAGCATGTGCTAAGGCTCACGTCTTGGAAGAACTTGGGGAGCAAAGGGTTTGATGTACAAGGAGGGAATGTAGGGTGTAGAAGTCAGATAGGAAATAAACCCAGTAAGGGGGTTGGAAAAGGTCATGTTTGCTGCGCCATGGAGCATTTAGACTCTGCTCCATCAGCAATCGAGGGCAGTGCTGAAGACTTGGTCATGAGGGCGAGAGCAGGATAGCCATGCTGACTCCTCCATCCAGGCTTGCCCTTGGGTGAGCGAGGTCCAGCAGCTGCCCCGGATGGGTTGGCCTCACTCTGGGCCCTGGTGTCCAGTCATCCACACTCAGGAAGTGGCTTTACTGTGCAGTGGGACTTCTGCTGGGTCAGCCTCACTGTAATTCCTAGCACGTTCGTGGTGTGCTTGGATGAAGCCTCTAGAAGCATTGGTACTGGAGGCCCTTAAAATACCTAGAGGTTCCAGATGTGATTTGAGTACTTAGTGAGATCTCTTGTCCCTTGTAAGCAACGACTGGCCACTTGGCCCCAGGGAGGGTGAAGTGTCGAGAAGGGGAATGAATTAGCCCTGCCATCTGGCTCGGCATTTTGCTCCACAAACTGAGTCCCAGCCTGTGGCAGCATCTGATACTCAGGCTGGGCATGAGAAATGCTACCTGCTAAATGCATAGGGGCTTCCAAGCTGCAGTTCCCGGGGGGTGGGGGGGAGAGGTGCAGGGAGTGTCTGCACAGGAAGGAGCCAAATGGGGGTGGTGGTTCGGAGTCTCAATTTAGAGAATCTAGGTTTAAATCCTGCGTCAGCCATTTACTAATGATATGACCTTTACTAATGATCCCACCTCCCTGTGCCTCCAATTCCTCTCGGTAAAATAGAATGACAATAGCTCCTTTAAAGGTTCTAGTGAAGATTAATTGCAATTTAATGAGATAACATACAGGAGATGCTTAGCATGGGAACTGGCACCCAGTAATTAATAAATGGGACCAATTACTGACTTACTTAAGATATGGTCTACTTGATGATGACCTTCCTCCTCCCCGTAATTCTGTGTCCTTCCACCTGGCTGTGCTTCTCCACTCGCCTGACAGCTGGCTGTGACCCTTGTGTAAACTCCGACCACTCAGCCTCGCTGCCCAGGAAAGATCTGGAAGCCTTCAGCGTCTCATAGAGTTCTGATCTGGCTTTGAGAGCATAAACTGTCAAGACCTTGACCTTGACAAGGAGTTCTTGAGCTGGAGTGCTGCACAGAAGCTCTCGGGGAGTATTATCAGCCCTTCACTGGTTGTGATTTATGGGTTGGGTAGACTCTCAGCTTGTGACCACGCAGGAAGAAATCTTCAGGGAGCACAGCCAGGAGCCGTGAGACTAACAACGCCATGTGTGGATGCAGCAGGTGAGGAAGGCAGAGAGAATTCTCCTCCTGTGTCGTACCCTCTGCCCAGGCTTACAAAAACGTTAGCCGTGGCAGACAAGGGATAAGCTCCGGTGATGATATTGTTTTCGGAGGTCGTTATCAGCAGGAAACTGCACAGGCATCTGTAGGGCTTGCAGTTAATTGATACGTGTCTGGGGCGCCTGGGTGGCTCAGTCCGGTAAGCGTCCAGCTCTTGACTTCAGCTCAGGTTATGATCTCATGGTTCGTGGGTTCTAGCCCTGCATTGGGCTCTGCATTGACAGTGCAGAGCCTGCCTGGGATTCTCTCTCCCCCTCTCTCTCTGCCCTCCACCACTTGGATTCTCTCTCTCTCTCTCTCTCTCAAAAATAAATTAATTAACATTTAAATAATTGGTACATGTTTCATTGCCTCTTCTAGGCCTTGCATTTAGTCCAGAGGTAGGGCAGGACTCACAGAAATACCAGACTCTGAATGCTCTAGGTTCCAGGAGCAGGCAAATAAAAGATATAGTGGGGGGGGGGGGAGTCACACCAGATCGAATTCTGATCAATAAAAACACTTTTAAATACTTAGAACTCCATAAAGATGGACAGTACCCCTGAAGGCTAGTGAGCTCCCCGACTGGACAGACTCGTCCAGATAGCGGCCAGGCTGTCAAAGAGACATGAATTTTGGGGTGGTTGGACTAATTTGATCTTTAAAGTCCTTCTTTAAAAAAATTTTTTTTCATTTATTTATTTTTGAGAGACAGAGCGCAAGTAGGGGAGGGACAGAGAGAGAATGAGACACAGAATCTAAAGCAGGCTCCAGGCTCTGAGCTGTCAGCACAGAGCCCATCGTGGGGTTCGAACTCACAAACTGTGAGATAATGACCTGAGCCGAAGTTGGACGCTTAACCAACTGAGCCACCCAGGCACCCCTGATCTTTAAAGTCCTTCTAACCTGAGAGGCTATGATTAAAGACATCTAGAGATTGGCATCCGTTTACCTCGCTGTGTGCCTTTCTTTGGCCAAAAGTTAACATCTTGGGATCTTAGCTCTCTTGCTATATACTAGGGAGGGACTTAAGTGGATGGTTTCTACACTCCCTGACACTCACCCATCTCCTGACCATGTGTAGGGGCCTAGAGGAAAAACAAGAACCAGATTAGAACCCTGTTTTTCCTTAAGAGTTTGTTTTTAACGTTTGTTTATTTATTAAGAGAGAGAGAGAACAAGCAGAGGAGGGGCAGAGAGAGAGTGAGAGAGAAAGAGAGAGAGAGAATCCCCAGAAGACTCCATGCTGCCAGTGCAGAGCCTGATGTGGGGCTTGATCCCATGAACTGTGAGATCATAACCTGAACAGAAATTAAGAGCCTGAGACTTAACTGAATGAGTCACCCAGGCGCCCCTTTAAGAGGGTTTTTTTTTTAATTTAAAAATTAAATCTTAAATTTAAAAATGAAAATCTTTGGATAACAAATCTTTAGAATCCATAAAATATTTCAGCCAATTTATTTATGTATTATTCCTAGCCTGGATGCTACCAAACTTACTTTTAAAAATATACAATTAGAATTTTGGAGTGTCTTGGATCCTTACAATTCCTGAGCTCTGGGAATATTCCATACCACACAGCCCACAGACCCCAAACCAAGATACATTTGTGCCCTGTGCTTTCAAAAATTGTTTTATTGCTCTGCCCCTGGCCTCACTATGCAGCTACTTATCCTTGCCAAACCTACTAGAATGACCCACAGGCGGCCAGCACCTTTTATCCACCCCACAGTCCTTCTCCGAGTGGAGTCGTGTTTGCACAGGGAACACAATCCCCTCCTCAGTCATAGAAGCAAGTGACAACAGAAAACCTGCTAGAAATTCAACACCCACACGCACACATGCATGTGCAAATTTGCACACGTGCACACGTGCACACGCGCACATACACACACCCAACCCAGAGCTTAGGGTAAGGTTACTCTCCAAAGCAACTGGCTACCAGTGTTAATTTACGGAAGGCAGAAAAGCATTTCTCTAGAGGACCAAATTAGTGCACTGCTGAAAAGTGGACAGGAAGTATGAAAGGATATTTATGGACTGTGTGTTCTATGCCAGGCAGGGCTGGTACCTTCACTTAAGTGAACAGAGAAGCAGACAAAGTCCTGCTGGGGAAGATAAGTGACAGGCATCATGTAGATTATGGGTCCCGGCTCTGGGGCCCGGGGGAAGCTTGATGCCCAGTCTCATCTGTTAAACAGAGGAAACAATCATTCCAACCTTATAGGATTATTGAAAGAAATAAGGTGGTGCTTGTAAATAACTTAGCATGGAGGCTGGTTCATACCAAGCACTCAGAAATTGTTCACATCATTTTTTGTTAGTTAACCTTCACAGCATCCCTGTGAAATTGGCAACACCAGCACTACTTTATAAAGTGAAGATCAGAAGTGCGTGCTAACTTCTCCGGGGTGCGCAGGGGTTCTCACGGCAGGTTGGTTCCTTGCCTGTGGCACCCAGAAGGGTCCTCAACATCCCGGAAGCGACTCACTGTTCATAGATAAGTCCGGCCTCTGAGTTCGTTTCATTTATCTCCGGGGGCTTGTAGTTTTGCTGTGTTTCTAGGGAAAGAGCTCACTGAGCACCTGATGACCTCAGCCGCCTCCACCCCAAGGCTGATTTGCTTGTCCTGGGTGTGAAATGCCCTCAGCATCGCAAAACCAGAAAAGCCTTTAGAGATCATTTTTCTAAAAATCTGCATTTTCGGGAAGATTAGGACCCAGAGAAGCGGGTGCCACGCTACTGTCTTCGAACCACGTGCTGACACAGGGGCCAGGATGGGCCAGCAGCCCCACGACAGCCCCCGCACTTTCCAGAGGCTGGTATTCTTCATCCCACCGGGTCTCCAACATCTTGTCCTGTGGTGTCTCCTTCCAAAGACCAGGCGAAGGACATTCCTTGTTTTTAGAAAAAGGACCACACATCGCTCATCCATTTCTCAAATGTTTATGGGGTATGAGTCTGGGTTGGTTCTGGGCATGGGGACCCCCAAGCGCCAAGACGGATCGGTCTCTGCCCTCAAGGGGCTTTCCTTCCGGTGGGAGGAGGTACAGGACAGCGGGTAAAATACAGAGACGCGGAAGCATAAGAGATGTGTCACCAGGGCCACAGTACAAGGGGAAGTCCCTGGAGGGTCTGGGACGGGGTGAAACAAAAATCATTTGGTTTTTTTTGTTGTTGTTTGTTTGTTTTTTTAAAGACAGCTTAGGGCTGCAGAGCAGAACAGACTCCAGGGAACTTCTCCGTAAGCTCCGCCCCCGAATGGCTCTGTCGTCACAATGAGGACATTTGGTTCTTGCTCACACTGCAGAGGCCGCTGCTTTGCCCCCTCTTCCTCTCACGGCAGGACGAGGCCGAAGGACGTGGCCCTGATGGGACACAAGTCACGGTGTCTCCACCGTGGAACCAGCCCTGTGCTCACATGTAAGTTTCTGCTCACCCATACGCCAACGCAAGTCACACGCACAGGCTGAAGTTGCGGGGCAGGAGGTGTGGTCGTGACTGTGGTTCACGGGTGGGTGAGGGTGACCAAGGCCAGGTGATGAGCGTGGAAGTGGATGGAAGAGATGGATCTGGATATTTTGGGAGGTAGAGTCAATTAGTTAGGTGTGGAAAGGGGCATTGGGGAAAGAGAAATAATTTAAAATAACTCCTTTTCAGAATGGGAAACAGCACATGCGGACTCCGTGCCCTGAAACCAGGAAGCCCGTGGAAGGGCACGCTGGGGGAATAATGGTTTCTTCAGGCGCCTTCAGTTAGGGTGCTTATGAAGCATCCCTGTGGGGACATCAAGGACACAGTGGGGTCATGAAACTGGAGCTCGGAGGGGATCTGGGCTGGCAATTATGAACTCACCTGTGGTGTGTAAGGTTGTGTGCTGATCTGTACCTGTGTGTCCACAAGTGGGGGAGGGGTTTCTCAACATGTTATGCCACAGAGGTGGTGAGAACTATGGTTTTAAAACAGGGAAAATAGGAGGTAAAGCGAAAATACAATGAATGTTTTAAGAGCTATTTATTGGTTTTTTCGTTTTTGTTTTGTTTTTGGTTTTGGTTTTTGGTTTTTTTTTTGGTTTTTGGTTTTTTTTATTTTAGAGAGAAAGAGAGCAAGAGCTGGGGAGGGGCAGAAAGAGGAGAGAGAGAATCCCAAGTGGGCTCTGCGATGTCAGCACAGAACCTGATGTGGAGCTCAATCCCATGAATGTGAGATCATGACTTGAATCGAGATCAAGAGTAGGACGCTTAACTGACTGAGCCACCCACGTGCCCCAAGAGCTGTGTATTGTTTTAAGGTCTCTTTGTTAGCTTAGGAGCACGCAATTATATAAAGCCTCAAGGTGGAGGGCCAGCCTGTTGACACAGTGAGGGAAGCGGCAGAGCCACCGAAGGGTGATGGGGGCAAAGGTCACCAGGGAAGGTGGCCCAAGTGGGGTGTCAGAGCCTGAGCAGGGCGAGGAGGTGTGGAGTAGAGTCAGGAGGTGCGCCACTCACAGGGAGATTGGTCAAGTAGGTGCACATATTAAGGATCATGAGAAGCAAGCTTGTCACTGTCAGGAAAAGAATGTACAAATATGCAGAGGGAGAAAACTGGAATTCTAGTTGGTTTGGAACTGGAGGTATTTGAACTCAGAACTGGAGGTGTCTGAACTTGGTTTTCAATGGATAGATAGATAAAGAAATAAATGTAGCTGGATATGTATGTATGTATCAATCTATATCTCCATCTCCATCTATACATATATTTCCTGGCTCTGCCCCCTGGGATGGTCTGGGCACAGTGACATTCAAATAGCAAAAAGCACACTTAACACCCAAATCTTGGCTTCTAAGTAACAAAAGACAGGTTGAAGGGGCTCCCAATGGCCAAACCAGGGACAGTATAAGCATCAGAATATAAAACAATAGTATCAGATAACATGTTGAATAAAATAGAAAGCCATAAGTATATACAGATATAAAGCAATGAAAGAATAAATTGAAAGAATATATATATAATAATATATGGAAATAAATGAAAGAATAAAGTGATGAAGAACATGGTATTCCCCAGGAAATAGTTATTGACAATGAAGGGGAAATGGTAATTTTACAGAGAAGACTGGTTGGCATTAATTTTAATCAGGCGATCATAGTGAACATCATCAGTAATGGGACAAATCAAAATTCCGTGCCACCTGATAGGAGACAATGAAAAAAACACAGCATCACATTTGGGACCCTCCTTCCGAAGGTGTGTAACATGCATGTAGTCATGACAAAACATCAGACAAACCCAATTTGAGCAACATTCTAAAAAATAACTGGCCTGTCATCTTCAGCAGTGTGAAGGTCCCAAAAGTCAAGGACAGACAGGACTGTCCCAGGCTGAAGGGGACTCAGAAAATAGGACAGCTAGATGCAGCTGGGGATTCAGACCTGGATCCTTTTCTAGAAAGGGACAATTGCTGACACTTGAGTGTGTCAGGGTTGATGTCCTGATTTTGATGGTTGTATTGTGGTTAAGTAGGTGAATATCCTCGTTCAGAAGAAACACACACTAAAATATTCAGGGGCTGGGTATCAGGTCAACTATGGCTACTTATCCTCAAACAGTTCAGGAGCAAAAAGAATTCTTTATATTGTGCTTATAGTTTATGACTCTTATTGAAAGTTTAAGGCTGGGGCTCCTGGGTGGCTCAGTGAGTTAAGCGTCTGACTCTTGATCTCAGCTCAGGTCATGATCTCACCGTTTGTGGGACTGAGCCCCATATCAGTCTGTGCTAACAGCACGGAGTCTGCTTGGGATTGTCTCTGTCCCTCTCTCTTTGCCCATCTCCTGCTTGCTCGCTCTCATTCTCCCTCTCTCAAAATACACAAATAAACTTTAAAAAATAGTTGTTTAAAAAATGCTTAAGGGTATTTTATTCAGAGTTTATAAACCACAGAGCTGAAAGACCATTCAGTCTAAATAAATCACCTCAATTTTACAGATGGGAAACTGAGGTGCAGACAACATCAGTACATCCTCCAGGGTCCCATGGCCTGGACCACAGCACGGTCCACGGTAGCCCCTAATGCTAGAAGGTACCCAACAGGAGTGTGGAAAGCAGGAAGCAGGAGAAAGATTAGGGCTCCTTGCTACACTCTGAAGGAGGGTCCTTCAAACAGACACGGAAGCCCCAGAACTCTCTCAGGAAAGTCTGCTCATTGATTTTACCTTCACTCTATAAATGAACACTTGATTTTTTAAATCAAAACATAGTATACTCATTTTGAAAACTCAAGCAATACAGAAAATGTAATGAAGAAAGTTTAAAAAATCACCCCAAGTCTCACACCCATGGATGATTTTGGGTGCACGTCCTTCCAGATACCTCTTTATGTACATGCAGTCTGTGCATGACCTTGCATGGATGTCACAGCTCTGCATGTGGGCGGACACAGCCCTTACACGGGACCAATACTCTGCTGGGACATTCTGGCAGAGCTTTCTGGCTGCGGCTGGATCTATTCTGCTTGGCCAGCGCTTCTGACCTCTCAGTTGTTAAATATGGTAGACATCACCTTGGATCTACATGATCAGTTTTGATGTTTAGCAGTATCATGTTTAATGGCTATAGATCACTCTGTTACATGAATGTACCAAGACAGACCAGTATAATTTATTTAACCAATCCCCTATTGATAGATATTTGGGCTATTCCTATTACCTAGTATAAATAATACTGACGTATAACTCATATTACCTATGAGGCAATATAGGTGGCCACTTAGAGTTAACTTTAAGCAACCTAAGATTCTAGAGCTGGTTAATGGATCTTAAGTTATTTAAACTAGAAGAGATATCAAAGGCTAGGCCTACTTCTCTAAATCATCATCTAGTTGGAAATGGCTCAACTCAATCTCTGCTTAAACACTGCTGGGGGCTGGGAGGCCCTTACCACTTTGTTTCCCTCCTTATGTCTTGCGAGAGCCTATTGCTTTGTGGGGTATACTTGTGTGACCTCTGCTTCCTTGTAACTCCCACCCTTGGGTCTAGTTTGCTTTCCGGTGACTGTCTACAAGTTTCTAATTTCTCTCTCACTTGCTCTCCCTTCACACATTTGAGGAGGGTTCTTCTCCTTCCCTGGAGACTTGTATTTTATACCCCAAACACCTCCAATTCCCAATGTCATTCTGTAGGACTGTATAATGATAAAAATAAGCCATAACACAATACCACCATTTGTTGAGTCCTCCTCTGGGCTAGGCTCTGAATTAATCGCTTTTATCTCAAATTCATAACACAGGATGTCTGAGCACAGAGATGTTAAGTAACCTGCCCAAAGGCAAAGAGCTAGTAAGTGATGGATCCGGTCCTCAAATTCAGGCTGTCTGTCTTTGAGTCATCACCCTCCGAGGGTGGGCCATGGATTCCCCCAAGGGTCTCAGGTAAAGGGCCTGCCATCAGCCGAGGCAAGTCTCCTGAAGTCATGGGTGTAAGCCTTCAGAGAAGCACCTGCAATAGGTAGCAGATGGGTCACCTGCTGGTGAGCACCAATGGGGTTGGTGATAGACATGGACTGCATGTCCCACATTACTTATAGCTAGAAACATCCCAGGGAAGGTCTGTGATTGGCCAGTTAGGTCCCACCCCTGTATCAACCTGGAAAAAAGCAAAAAATCACAGATTTCTAGGTTCTAATATAGCAGAGCCCCTTAATGATGAGTCCTGGACATCTGTCTTCTAACAAAAGATCCTTAGATGATTCCCATGATCAGTGAGGTTTGATCCGCTACTTGAGCTATGGGTATATCCCAAGATAACCTGGGGACACTTTTCAAGATACAGATATCCTAATTCAGGTCTCAGTGGTGGATAGCCCTGCTTACAAACTTGGTTGAACTTGGTTTGCAGCCTGAGATCCATGGCTCCACGGGCTCACACTGTTCTAGTCCCCGATACTGAATATAAAATTTTGTATGTGCTCATGTATATTTTTCTGAGAAGAGGAGCCAAAACTTTGATAAGGTTCTCAAAGAGTAACAACCTGAAAACTCATAAGAACCACAGCTTTACATAGAGTTAAGTTGATGAACCAAACTCCACTGGATTTCGCTGCTCAACCAACTCAAACAACATATTCAATATTTATTCTATCCTTATTTCTCCTCACTTTTCACAGGGTTCACGACAAGAATTTTCTGTGCTATCCTTAGTGGCATCCCTTGATCTACTAGTTTAGTAGCTCTACACATTAAAAAATTTTGTGTCATGACTTCCACTATTTATAGCCCATAATGGGCTCCTCTTGGTACCATTTTCTTTGCTAATGCTCATAAGTCATCTGTTCAATAAGTAGATAAGGGATTGCATTAGTAATTGATATAATGTTTAAGAGATCTTTTTATTTTGCCCCCAGAAGCAGATGGTTGGGTTAATCACATTCCTCACTGTATACTTCATTGGTTCCTGCAGTCCTATCTCATTCATGCATGCATGCATTTGTTCTCTTGGCTTCCATTTTCCTTTCTCTCATTCCAGTGTGACCTACGTATGTTGTTAGCATGTCCCCTATCAGACATGTGGTGTTGAATATGCATGTAGTATTAAATGTACACGAATGTCCTATAACCTCCGTTGTCTCTCACTTTCTTGACACACACTATATTTTAAACAATCTGTTCATGTTGTCACATGTACATTTAATCTATTCCTTCTGACTTGGGCAGAGTGCTTCAGAGAGTGCCTCCTCCACTTGTACCCATCCACCAGCCATAGAGAGACACCCACTGCCATAAACAAAGGCAGCCAGCATCTTCATGCATGGCCCCTTAGGACATGTAGGAGGACTTCGCTGGGCTGGCATTGTTGGATCCCAGCGCACACATATATTGAATCTGACAAAGTACTGCTCTCTGGCACGGATGTTCCAGTCTGCACACCTCCAGCAGGCCCAGGAATTCCACTGTTCCCACATCCCGGCCACCACTTGGCATTATCCAGCTTTCTAGTTTTTGGCAATTGGATAGGTGTCGATGAGAATTCATTTTAATTTGTATTTCTCTAATTACTGATGGGTTTGAAAACCTCTTCACACACACCTGTTAATCAGGAGGGTTTCCTCTTCTGTGAAATGCCTCTTCTGATCCTTTGTTCATTGGAGAGAAGGGGTTTCTAACTTTTCTGCTGTTTTGCAGGGCTCTTGCATATTCTAGATCCCTAGGAGTCTAGGGATCCCTGGTCCCTAGTCAGTTTTGACATTGCATCGTCTCCCAATCCGCCATCGGAGAACCCGGTCCTTCTCTGAATAGAGCCCTTTCCTTTTGATGGATTCAAATCCATTACGCTTTTGTCTTTTGCTTTGCGCTTTTGAGTTTTGTTTGAGAAGTACTTTTCCCAAACTAGGCCACCAAGGTCCTCTCTGGAGACCTTGCAACCACATTCAAATGGAAGGCGACAGCAACTAAATGCGCCTCATACCTTCCCAACCTCTTTGTCGTTTCTGGAACTGCAGCGCATGCTGCAAGCCTTGCCTTGGAGCCTGGGCCACTTATCCAGCCGCATCCGAACCCTTCCCTGCTGTTTGCCACGCAAACCCGACCGGGGTGCATTGTCTTGCTTCAGCACAGAGTACCCACGGCCCCGTCCACCTCTCTGCCTTCACACTTTCTCCTCCTTCCTCTTCTCTTAACTAGATCTGGCCATCCTTCAAAGCCCACTTCCTCCAAAGCAAAACCCCAAAACCTCTGATGAACCTAGTCTTCTCTGATCCCTCCCTTTTCACACTTGTACCCATATCAAAGTCACCTCACTATGAGAACCCTACTCCCTCATTATTTCACGTGGGCTCTGCTCTCTTCCTGGGGACAGGTGTCCATCCGTGTTTATCTTGCCCACAGCTCCGGGGTCAGTGCTTTTCATAGACACCTAATAAATACTCTTCTTTCTCCAAATTCGAGCTGCTGCCAAAGACTGATTACTTAAGCCTCCAAAACCTCTTTAAAAATGCATACCTTCCTCTCCATCTCCAAAGCCACATCCGTGCCTGGGTTTAATCATTGTTCACTCAGACTTTTACAGCCTTTTTGTCCCTTCTTTCTTCCTGTCTGCCTTGGCTCCAGCGAGAGCAGAGAATGGCTGTACAATCACCCAGGCCCAGAATGTCTGGGTTTAAAGGGCCCGTACACAGCCTTGAATCTGCTCTGCCTCTGGAGCTTGCATTCTCTTTACAGTATTCGCATTCCTAACGAACAGCAGCTCAGCCTCTGCTTGAATACCTCCAGCCATGGTGATCTCACTACCTTATGAGGCTGTTCATTCCCTCTTTGCCCTGCCAGTGCTTCCTTATTTTAAGCTGAAATCTGTCACCCTGTAGATTCCAACTATTGGTCTTAACTTTTTCTCTTGGGATCAAGAGGAATAACTTCAAAACAACTATTAATGCTTCAGTAAATGTATCTCCTAACATGTGGTACCCAGAACCAAAGGGAGTAGTTCTAAGTGAAGAATGGAAAAGAACTCTCTTCTTTCTCCCTGTGTGAGTTTCCTGCGGTGGCTTTAACAAATGACCACAAACACAGTGGCTTACCACAACAGAAAGTTTTTTCTTTCTTGGTTCTAGAGGACAGAATTCAAAATCAGTACCACTGGGCCAAGATCAAGGTGTCAGCAGGGCCTTGCTCCCTCTGCATGAGAGTCTGTTCCTTGTCTCTTCCAGCTTCTGGTGGCTGCCGGTCTCCCTTGGCCAGAGACCACATTGCTCCTGTCTTCACAGCCAGTGTCTTCAATTCTGTCTCCGTTCTGTCTTCAAATCACCTTCTCCTTTGTGTGTAGCCAAATTCCCCTTTGCCTCCCTGTCAGAAGAATGCATGTGATGGCATTTAGGATGCACGTGGATAACTCAGGAAAATCTTCCCACCTCAAGACCCTTAACTTAATCACACCTGAAAAGACACCTTCTGCCCGTATAAGGTAACAGTCATTGGTTCCAGGGATAAGGATGTGGATATCTTTGTGGAGGGGCATTGTTCAGTCTACCACACTCCCCTTGAAAGACAACCCTTGCTTGAAGAGAGCCCAGCATCTCGTTGGCTTCTCCTGTGATCACATCATACTATTGCCTTTTACACTGAGTCTATTGTCTTTACAGGCCCTAATTAATTTGCACTGGTGCTCTTGGTTTCTTGGTCTTGACTACAACCCATTACCCCAAATATATGACATGCTGTTAGCTGTAAACCATTGTTCCAATACTGTTGGTATCTTCTTAGATCTATCAGTCCAACTTTTGGGATTTCTGCCAACTTAATTAAATCTGTAAATTTTAACTTTGGCATGCACTAGTTGTTGTTGTTGTTGTTTTAATGTTTATTTATTTTTGAGAAAGAGAGAACAGGGGAGGGACAGAGGATCCGAAGCAGGCTTGGAGCCAACAGCAGAGATCCCGATATGGGGCTTGAACTCACAAACCATGAGATCACGACCTGAGCCGAAGTCGGATGCTCAGCTGAGCAGGCCACCCAGGTGCCCCTGCATTTGTTTAGTTTGAACGGTGATTGAGATGCCCGGTGAGCCTGGAGGAAAGCAGAGCCCTGTGGCCCATCATCAGACAGGTCTGTCCAGGTCCCATTAAGCCTGTTTCCTCCTCTTTCATCTTGCCTATCTCTTCTCCTAGGTCCTCTGCAGATTTATGTGAGCTTTTTTGCACATGGTATGAGATGGGAGTGATGATTGTATATTTACCAAGTTTTATTTCCCGTATTCCAAACCCTATTTTAAATTCATTATGCATGGATTTATTCTGACTTTCAGACCAAAGTTAAAGACTCGACTCCAAAAGGCAGCGGCTGTGTAGAGCAGAGCTTCTCAGATTTCAAGAGGCATCAGAATCACCAGAAGGCCTTATTAAAACTGAGAGTGCTGGACCCCATGTTCAGAATCTCTGACTCAGTAGGTCCAGGGAAAGGCCTGAGAATTTGCATGTCTAATGAATACCCAAGTGATGCTGATGCTGCTGGCCTGGGAACACACTCGGAGAACCACTGATGGAAAGTAAGGTTCCATTACATCTCCGTATAGATAAAGATGTCAAGAGTTCCACTGCTTTCTCTAAGAATGTTTGGCTACAGCAGGTGTTTACTATTTTATATGAAATAATGGAACAATGCAGGGGCAACTGGGTGGCTCAGTCCGTTGAGCGTCCAACTTCAGCTCAGGTCATGATCTCACAGTCCGTGAGTTTGAGCCCTGCGTTGGGCTCTGTGCTGACATCTTAGAGCCTGGAGCCTGCGTCAGATTCTGTGTCTCCCCCTCTCATTGCCCTTACCCCGTTCACGCTCTGTCTCTCTCAAAAATAAATAAACATTAAAAAATTTTAAAAAAATAGAACGATGTGGCTATTTTCAGTGTTAACGTAGCCTCAGGCGAGACACTATGTTCCTTCACCAATATATGGATAGCAAGTTCCCTTCTTTGTTTAGTTCTTTGCCTTCCAATTACTCCACGTCCTCTGAAATTAAAATGCATTCTAAATACCTGATGACTTGAATTCAAGGTTTAACACAAAGGCTAACGCAGAATATATACCATTTTGCACCCAAATTATGTAGATTTGAGCTCACTCCCTCCCCTCCCCCTACCCCACCTCTGAGAGTCTCTACTCCCTAGATCCATTTCAGCCATCAGTGCTCTGGGCCCTTCCATTTTCCCTCTGACCCCAGGGCTGTCCTGAGGCAAGCACTTGGGCAGGCCCAATGCCCAGGCCCCCTCCAGGCAAGGAGTGTAGCCCTGGCTCTGACCCCGAGGGATGGAAAGAAAGCCCAGACACCACACTGGCTGGCAGCTCTCAGAATGGCAGGAGACCATGGGGCCTTGTCATATACCTCTAGAGACTTCTTCCCATGCAGCCTGGCCTCCCAGGGACTTTTTATCCCTCTCAGGGTCTCTATCCCTTCTGGATTCCTGAGGGTTAAGGACCCCAGGTACAGAGGGACATCCTGATCTTGTTGATTTGGTCTCAAAGGGTCTGCCAATTTAATTTGCAAAGTAAATGAGTCTATACATTTCTCTCCCTTTGCTGTCTCTTGTCTTCTTCTAGTGCCTGGGGTATGACTTCAATTTGGGTGACATTCTTAGCCACTTTCCGCATTTACACTTTCTCTTAAGGGAATACAGCACGAGGCTGGGTTAGATCTGCCGTTTAGAGTTGTAAGTTGTTTTATTTTTTAATTTTTTTAATGTTTATTTACTTTTGAGAGAGAGAGCGCGCGCGTGCGAGAGAGAGCATGAGTAGGGGAGGGGCAGAGAGAGAGAGAAATTCAAAGCAGCCTCCAGGCTCTGAGCCGTCATCATGAGCCCCGTCATCATGAGCCCCGTGTCATCATGAGCCCCGTCATCATGAGCCCCGTCATCATGAGCCCCGTGTCATCATGAGCCCCGTGTCGGGCTCGAACCCATGAACTGTGAGATCATGACCTGAGCCGAAGTCAGATGCTTAACCGACTGAGCCACCCAGGGGTCTCCAGAGTCGTAAGCTGTTTTAGATGTTTGTATGCAGACATTTTACTTCTCCTGTTTGTTTCCATCAAAGCAGTTAAATAAAACCTTGTAAAGTATACAGGGGCTTTAATTCTCTTATTCATGGACCCTACAGTATGCGTTCCTTTAATAGAGATAAGCCTTTCCAAGCTCGGTGTTTTGGCCTCAATATGTTTAAGAAAACAGATTTCATTTGCAGGGCATTCATCCCTTGCCAAAGCATCCTCATGCCCGGAGACAGCGCGCCAACACCGCTCTGTTTGCCCCGCAGAGGAACACGGATGAAATCCCGAGCGTTCTGTTGCGGGGTTTACAGCATCGCTCTGCACTGAGCTGCAGAGAGGTACTTTCTTGGCCTCGCCCTTTTTGTGTGTTGATTGCATTCCCGTTCGTGTCCTCCTTAACCTGCGTGAATCTTGCCACCTACACCTCTGAGACCCAATGGGGAAAACCCTCACCTGGCGTGTGTGTGAGTGTTCGAAGCTGAAAATCAGCCCCGGACCACGGACGATGAAAACCGTGCCGGGGCCGGGGAAGCTTGAGGCAGCCGGTGCCCGCCAGGCGGAGCCGTGGTTTCTGTCTAGGGGACAACGCCGGGCGGGGGCGCCAGCACCTGGATGCGACAGACCGCCTGCACGGGGACGCACGCGCCCTGTGCATTTCACGCTGGCGAAGGGACTCGGGCTCGCCGGGGCAAAGTGTGCCGTCCCCTGCCTCGGCTCCGCAGCCCCAGCGCGGGAATGCAGCCAGGGGCCTGCGGGGGCCGGCGACAGGCGACAGGGCTCCATCCTTCCGGCTCGGGCTCCGGGATCCCGGGCGGCCGGCCGGAGATGGGTGGCGCGGCGCCTGGCAGTGCGCGCCCCGCGGGTGACGCGCTCCGCGAAGGGCTGGCCCAGAGCCACTAATGGCCCACGAGGCTGGAGGAAATGGCCCTGCGGGGGATCGATCTCACCGGGAAGTGGCTGAGTCGGCGCTGCGGTTCCGAGGAGTCTGTCTCCTCGCAGCACACGGCCTTTCCTTGTCCAGCCGCGGCAGGCTTGGTGCTTTCACGCCTTAAAAAACAAACAAAAAACAAAACAACAACAACAAACTATTTCAAAATTTCTAGCCGAAGGCTCCCATCCTCAATAGGAGATCTATCTTTCATTGAGGTTATGGAAATCAAAAGTCACTGGAAGGGATTTTCTAAACTTGACTTTTATCCGGGACTTCCGTCCCCTGGGGACTGTGGCCGGTGGAGGGAGAGCACAGACTACACGGGCCGAAGCAGCTGCTCTTGCTTCTCCCTGGAAGATGGGGATGGGGTGGGGCTCGGGGTTCTGCACACCTTCACCTTAGGAAGTTTGGGCATTCTGATATTCCCGCGCCCGGGTAGGCGTGGCTAGTGGAAGTGTGCTGAGCACTTCTGTGTCAAAGGCTGGGCTAAGCCTCATACTGAATGAGCACATGTGATTTTCCTAGCAATCCGATCACCCTCATTTTACAGAGGACAAAATCGGGGCTCACAGACATACAGTAACTTGCCAGAGCTTACCCACCTAATTGTTGGTCAAAGGCAGATCTGTCACCTAAGTCCCTCCACTGAGGGAAGATGCTGATTCCCCTAAACCTCCATCTGGGAACCCGGGTCTAAGGGGAGAGTTTTAACTCTTAATAGCTCCCCAACTGATAGGGGTGAGGAATGGGCACAGGGTGTTCCTAAAGCCGCTGCCAGACACCTCAGGGTTCAGGATGCATTGTGTAGACAAGGGATGCAGAATTTGTATCAATTGCTCTTACCTTCAGTGTGTCCAGTGTCCTGATGCTTGCCCAGCTTGTGGGGACAAAACACATTTAGGGGCTGAATTAGTTTGTTAGGGCTGCCGTAATAACATAGGACAGACTGCAGGGCTTGAACAAGACAAATTCATTTTCTTGTAGCTGTGGAGACTGGAAGTCCAAGATCAAAGTATCAAGGGGTGGGTGTCTCATGAGGCCTCTTCCCTTGGCTTGCAGATTCTGAGGTTCTGGGGGGTACTTATTTGAATGGGGGGGGGGCGCATAGTTCAGTCCATAACAGTGCTAGAATAAGTAACATGTCCCACCCTGAAAAATGTGCACTGCTAATCCAATATGCAAATCAGTCAGCTTTTCATGTGTGCACGCAGACAACTTTCCTAAAAACAGCCGTGAGAAAATTGCCCAAACACTTCTGTACTGCCTATTCATTGTTTTTAAAGTCATGAGTCTTTGGTTTGGCTCAAGCAAAATCATGTGTGAAATCCAATAAATGGGAAGTCTTTATTGCTCAACCACTTTTGAAAAAAAAAATGTCTATCAGAGAGGCCAATTTTTTTCCCTATCAAGTCTCATGATTTTCTATGAAACCAGTTCCTTATAAGAAGTCTTTTTCAAGAAGCCGGCTGGAGAGTGTAGTACAGGCTAGAGGACGCTAGATGGCGCCCCGGGCAGAGGCAGGAGGAGACAAAATGTCTGCAGGCACAGCTCCTGATTTGGTTTGAATGAAGCCTCCACATTCAGTCATTCTTGAAGTTGGCTTTCTTCAATTAACATGAAACTGACTGCTCTGGCTCTAATGGAAAAGTCCATTTTGTTGCAGTTTGTTTTGGGTTTGGGGCAGTAATGCCCCATCCGTCTTCTAAGGATCATAGTTAAGTGAAGCTGAAATGGTCACTATTAATATTAGGAGCTCTTTCTGCTCCATCAGAAATGTTAGGCATCTTCAGTGGCTGTGCTCTTTGGGACTGGATGCACTCTGTCTTTCCATCCTATGTCCCCAAGTATAACCTCTCTCTCTCTGGGTCTCCCGTCTCTGCTAAATAGACGGGCTTGTCTGCAATCAGAGGACTGAATTCATTGAGTTCTTATAGCATAATGTCAGGAAAAGAGGAGGCATCCATAGGGAAGGAGATGAAATGGCGTTTGTGAAATGGAATGATGATTCTGTTAGATTCTCTGGGCCATGTACTGCGGGGCTGGGAGTGCCAGCATCAGAGCTGTGCTGTCAGGATGTTGCCACAGAGTGGATTCCTCCAGATTCTCATTCGTTTGTTCTCCCAGGCTATCGTGGGCTGAGCGGCTCTGCATTACGGCTATTGTATCTCCTCA
>CM053574.1:68014009-68025176 GCA_028646485.1 Cryptoprocta ferox
GACTCTTAATTTCAGCTCAGGTCATGATCCCAGGGTTGTGGGATCGAGCCCTCTGTAGGGCTCTGCCCTGAGCAAGGAGCCTGTACGGGATTCTCTCTCTCTCCCCCTCTCCCCCCTCCCCTATTCGCGTGCTCTCTCTCTCTAAAATAAAAAATAATTTAAAAAAAGAAAACGGTTTTCATGGGGCATGATGAGGAGGGAGGACACAAGGCGGGAGAAGGCAGCAGTGGGGGTGGCTGGTGAAAGTAGCCTCAAGCTAAAGAAAACTCTGTCATGGCCCTGAGCTAGGGACACAGGGGTGTCTGGTGACAGTGATATCTGCTGGTGATGCTTGCATTTATGACCTTGACATTCACTGAGATCTGATGATACTTGACACCTCTGGTGACAGAAAGATCTCATCGCTGGAGCTGAGCACAGGGCTCCCCCCGGCCATCTAACTCGTTGCTTACCACGACAGCACGGATCTAACCCAGCCAGTGGCCTGAGCTCCATCCGCCCATGGACAGTCCCACTGCTGCAGAGGCTCAAGAGCTGACCCATTCGTGAAAGGACACAGTGAAGATGGGTTGATGATGAATCCTGCCTGGGTGCCCCAGGCTCTCTTGCCCTTACGGGTCTTAAAGGGGTTTGCTCTGCAGATGCCTCTCCTCCACCAGCCCTGTCCACCGGGGTTTCGCACCTCTTTGCTTGCTCAGCCTAATGGGAAGTTTTGAGGAAAGATGCTGGAGTAGGAGGGAACCAGAAGAAAAAGAGAAGAATTCACGAAGTAGTGCTGTGGGCCAAGTGTCTCCGTTACTGTGTTTAAAAAATGTGTACAAAGAACTTCAATTATCTTGAAATCACTCTGGGGTTGCTGGATGGGGTGTCCTGACTCCAACATTGGGCTGAGACTGAACCACATGGATCGTGGCTTGCATAGGATTATGGAAATAACAGTGTAAGGAAGCACATGATAATTAACAGTTTGGACAGCAGCCATTAACTTTCCTTGTCTTTCTGGAGAGCCTGGGAATAAAGATCTTCTGGCTTAGTCTACACCCTGGAGAGCTTTAGCCCACAAGCAGCCCCCCTGTTATCCTAGGCAGACCCAGGGATAAAGGCTTTGATCAGAATCCAGAAGGGCTCAGAAGGATCTGAGGGGAAACATTCATTTCCCCCTCAACCTCTCAACACATGTTCACGAAAGCTCTCCAAAGAGCTTCACTGTATTTAGGGGATTCTGCCCATTGTTTGTAAGTGAGTTTCTGGAACTCTCTGTCAGAACTGCGATCCCATTTTAAAATTTGCTGGAGCAGTTCCTCAAATGCAATGGATAATTTGCTTAGCCATCCTATTCACATACATTTGCATATTTGTTTCAAATTAAAATATGAGTAAGAATAAAAAGCTAATTACACCAAAAACTGCCTGAGTCACCACAATTAAAACAGTGTTCACTAACTACTTACTGGTTTCAGAATTCTGAGTGATGCTATTCATTATTGCATACTTATTCTAATGTATTTTTCTTTTTTATTCGTCTGTTTAGTTTTTACATTTATTAACATTCATTCACCTGTGCTGGGCTGCAAGATTTGTTTAAATAAGGGGCACAATATGATATTGGTTTTAGGTGTACAACATAGTGATTTACAGACATTATGAGATACTGACCTTGGTAGCTGTCACCCTACAAATTATTACAATAGTATTGGCTATATTCCCTGTGCTGTAATTTGTATGCCCATGATGAAGTTTGGGCCTCTCCATCCCATGAACTATCTTACCCATCCTCCCTCCCCCCTTCCCCTCCTCACCAGTTTGTTCTCTGCCTTTATGAGTCCATTTTGTTTTGTTTGTTCATTTGTTTTGTTTTGTTTTCCATTCCATTATATAAGTGAAATCATGTGATATTTGGGTTTGTCTGACTTCTTTCACTGTAGTATAGTATCCCCTAGGTCCATCCATGTTGTCACAAATGGAAAGATTTCATTCTTTTTTTTTGGCCAAGTAATATCCCATTGAATATATATCCCACGTCTTCTTTGTCCATTCATCAAGAGTTGGTGGACACTTGGGCTGTTTCCATAATTTGGCTATTGTAAATAATACTGCTATAAACATCAGGGTGCATGTATCCCTTTGAATTAGTGTTTGTGTATCCTTTGGGTAAATACCTAGTAGTGCAATTGCTGGATCATAAGGTAGTCCTATTTTTAACTTTTTGAGGACCCTCCATACTGTTTCCAGAGCGGCTGCACCATATATATTCCCACTAACAGTGCACTAGGGTCCCCCCAATTCCTCACCGACTATTGTTATTTCTTGTCTTTTTGATACTAGCCATTCTGACAGGCATGTGGTGGTATCTTACTGTGGTTTTGATTTATATTTCCCTAATGATTAATGATGATGAGCAACTTTTCATGTGTCTGTTGGCCAGCTGTCTTTTGTGTAAAAATGTCTATTTAGATCCTCTGCCCATTTTTTAACAGGATTTTTTGGAGGGTTTTTTTTTGTTTTGTTTTGTGTGTGTGTGTGTGTGTGTGTGTGTGTGCGTGTGTGTGTTTTCTAGTTGTTGATGTTGTTTCTGAGTTGTATGAGTTCTTTATATATTTTGGATATTAACGTTTTATTGGTCATATCATTTGCAAATGGTAGTTGCCTTTCCATGTTGTTGATGGTTTCCTGCCTGCAAACGCTAAGCTTTTCAGTTTGATGTAGTCCCGACTATATATTTTTGCTTTTGTTGCCCTTGTCTGAGGAAACATATCAAAATAATAATAATAATAATAATAATAATACTGCTAAGATTGATGTCCAAGAGTTTAGTGCCCATGTTTTCATTTAGGAGTTTTATGGTTTCAAAACTGGTCTTACATTTAGGTCTTTTTTTTTTTAACTTTTTAAATGTTTATTTATTTTTAAGAGAGACACAGAGCACAAGCAGGGGAGGGGCAGAGAGAGAGAGAGAGAGAGAGACAGAGACAGAATCTGAGGTAGGCTCCAGGCTCTGAGCTGTCAGCACAGAGCTGACACGGGGCTTAAACCCATGAACCGTGAGATCATGACCTGAGCTGAAGTCAGATGCTTAACCAACTGAGCCACTCAGGTGCCCCTAGGTCTCCAATCCCTTTTGAGATTATGGTTGTCTGGGACTCTTCCCTCTCACTGCAGCACCCTTGCCCCACCCCCCCCTCCAGGACAGATCAGTCACCCATGCTTTCAGTGTCTCCTTTGCCAAGTTTCTTAAATCCACCCCTTCTTTTCCAGTTTCGCCTCCCACCTTAGCCCCAACAGTACCTCCCACCCCTTGTCTGGATGGTTTCAAATTTCCTCCTGACTTGGAATCCATCCCACTCAGTGTCCTCAAACGGTCTTCCCGCCACACTGATTCGAACCGTGTCTTCTGAACAAAGTCATCAATGACTCCACATTGTGGAGAGATTAAGGCCCATATTCCTCAGTCTGGCATTCGAGACTCCCGTTTGCATTCGTACTTTCCTCATAGAATCATTACGTAGGCTATTCTCACTGTCCTGTGGATGTTGCTTTGTTATTCTCCCCTCTGTCCCTTTGTTCACACCATCACCCCCACCTCGCTGTTCAGATCCACGCTGCTGAGCATTTACTACGTATCAGGTATTCTTCCCGCTGGAAAAGAAAAGGGTCCTCCCCGTTAGTCTTCCCAAGACTAATTCAGACCTTGCTGTCATGATGGATTGATCGATTGACTCATTCATTCAAATTATATCTCACTTAGGATCCTGTCCCAGAAACTCTGAGGGATGGAGTTGAGTGAAAACCAGCCCTTTCCCTCCACAGGCCCCGTGCTGCAAATCTCTCTGGCTTTCTCCATGGAACTTTATGCCCCACTCCGCACCCAGGCCCACGGGCAGCTGGCTTTCCTCTGAAATCCTACAGCCCCATGCTAGTCAGGACCTTTAGGTGCCAAGAAGCAACCAAGTCAAGAGTTCTCGTTTGTTTACTTGTTTGGTTGAGGCTAGACAAGACATGAGGAGGAAAGGAAGTTCCACCCATGGCACGTCCAGAAAAAAGGCAGGGACAGCCTTACACCAGGAGTCCAGGCTCGGGAGGGTAGGTTGGGAACTGATGATGTCCAGGATGCTTGTGAGACCAGAGTCTGCCTGGCTGTGTTGAGACAGCCCATAGGCCTTGCTCGTGCCGCCCAAGTCACCTCCTCCTCCACTCCATGTGGCTGGCTTTGCTCTGTCATCTTCTACCTTGTAGAACCTTCTAGTCCCCATAGCAAGGATCTGCAGATGAGAGCCTCCCAGCAGGGGACGGGAGCCAGGCAGGCCTCGCAAACAGGCCAGTGCATGGCTCATGTGAAACTTTTCAGACAGTGCTCTCAACCCCGCACGCTCTTCACGCACTGACCTCTCTCTCTCACAAGGTTGCGAACCCCCTAAGGGAAGGGGCTGTATTCTGTTCCTTATGTCCATCCTGTGAGGCTGTAACTTACAAATTTGGCAGAATCACCTGGGAGGTTTTTAAAAATAGATTCCTCCAGAAAACCATAAAGGCAAAAGATTTTAACATTTGACCACATGAGAACAGGACAAAACAAAAACCTTCTCTGTAGTTAAAAACCAAACCAAGAGACAACTAACGAGACCCATGAACCCGTCCAAAGAAATAATACGCAAGAGAAAACATATTTGGAACACAGATGAGTAAGCACTCATTTCTTTAGTTTGCAACGAGCCCCTGTACACAATACAAACAAACCTAATGAGGGCTGCACAGAGGGTCCAAACTGGTGGAGCAAGAAAAAACAAATACCGATGGCCAAAAAGCATCTGAAGAGTTGTTCAACCACACTCAGGAGTGAGGACATGCGAATTGGAACAATGCCAGACCATTTTTTCATGAATCTGATTGACAAAATTTATAAGGTTTTGTAATGCCCATTGCTGGTAAGACTATGGGGAGAAGCCACCCCTTAACAGTCTGGGAGGGAATGACCATTGCAACTTTTGGGGCACCTGTGAGGCACAGCGGGGCAGTGGCTCTCACCCCTAGTTGAGCTCCAGGATGATGTAATGAGCTTTTAAAAACACCGATTCCCAGACCACCCACCCCCACCCCAGTACCATCATATATGACCCTGTATACGGAAGGACAGCGTTTGTGAAGTTTCAAACGGTAATGGACTGGACTACAGAACCTCAACATCAGGTCAACGTACATCGACATTTATTAAATGACCCTTGAGCCAGTGACCCCACCATTAGGAGCCCGCTCTGTGCAAGCAGCCACAAAAGAAGGTCAAGACAGATGGAGAAGGAAATTGACTGCGGCATTGTTTGTGTAACAAATGTCCATCACTAGAGAACTGGTTACATAACTGTGATTACATTCTTACATCTTTTTTTTTTAATGTTGAGTTTTGAAAGAGAGTACAAGTGGGGGAGGGGCGGAGAGAGAGGGGACAGAGGATCCAAAGCGGGCTCCTCGCTGACAGCAGCGAGGCCGATGTGGGGCTCAAACTCAGAAACTGCAAGATCATGACCTGAGCCAAAGTCAGATGCTCAAACGACTGAGCCACCCAAGTGCCTCATCTTACATCTTTTAAAAAGGCTTAAGAGGAACTCCACTTGCTAATAGAGCACAGTCTCTTAGTTATATTTTCTGGTGAGAAAAAGCAAGAAACAAAAGAATATGATCCTTTTTTATAAAATTTAAAAAATGATACCTATACATTTTGCTAAATGCACAAATTCTTTTCTAATGGAGAATATATAAGAAACTGATAACAGTGACACCTTTAGGGGAAAGGCGACACCTGGCTGGCTCAGTCGGTAGAACATGTGACCCTTGATCTCAAGGTTGTGAAGTGGAGCCCCACGTCGGGCATGAAGCCTACTTAATTAAAAAAAAAAATAGGATCTAAAGCTGAATTGTGCTGATAGAGATCAACCTTTGGGGGAAGGGATGGGGAGAGACATGCTAACATTTCATTCTATACTGTTTGATTTTCTTCCTCTGTGTATTGATTACTTTTATTGGAAAACACCAGTGAAGTGTCTTCTGGAAGGTGGCATTATGGAACAATTTTTGTCTCTCCTCTATAGACTTCTAGAAAAAATTTCAAAAATTACAGATTTTCAGGCTGTCCACCAGATAGACTGAGTTTGGGGATGGACGTGCTGGGCCAGGAGCGAGGAATCAGCTTGTCATGTGATTCTGCTGATCAGTCAGATTTGAGTATCACTACAGAAGCCTCTGAAAGAAAGTCACTCTCTTCTGTAGCTCAGATGTGTGAGGGCATGAGGTCTGGACAGCTGCTGCCATTTTGCTTCCGAAACTAAGGTGACCGTGAACAACCAAGGACAATGCAACACGTGGATGGCAGGTCAGAGACACACAGGGACCTTCGTGACATCATTAGGCCACCGGATCAAGCCTCTCCTGAGGAAAGACCACCTTGTCTGTAGACGTTCCAGTTATGAGGCCAATAAATCCTCTCTGTTGTTTAAGGCAGTTTGAGATGGGTCCTGTGTCACATGCAATATTAAGAGTCCTAGCCAATAGACCTCCATTAACTGAGACAAACTGAGTATGTCTTTATCCTCTCACAGCCTGAAATTGCCTGATTTTTAAAGTATTTAATGATGTTTCCAGACAATCCCTTATCTGGCACCCTGGGCCATCTCCGATTGCCTGCTATATTTCTACCTCTAGAAATAAACTGTCAACCAAGAAGTATGTCCTTGGAATACATCCTCCATGTTAGCAAAAGAATTGCTCTGTGTTTCAGTTACTCTTCATTATATAATTCTTGAATTAAATTGGATTCAACAGATGACGTGCATAAGCAGGAGATACTTCTTGTGATTTAGCTGATATCTGGGTTTGTTTCATTTAACCCCTCATTCAGCAGATATATGTTGAGGACTCACCATGAACCAGGAAATGTGCAAGGCATGGGTAAGCATACAATCATGAAAGGAAGAGATACAGTCTAGCGTGTAATAAAAAGTTACACGCTAATAGGAGAAGTAGACATTAAGCCAATAATCCGTCCCCACACAGATAAAGAAGAAATTTATATATTTAGATAACTTTATGAAAGAAAAGTGCTGAGGTACTATTGGAGAACATAGCAAGGGTTTCTAACTATAGGAAGAGGTTAGAAAAGACCCTCCTAAGGAGATGACTTTAAGCTGAGAGCTAAAAAGTGAATAGCTATTAGTTAGGCAAAGAGTGGAGAGGAGAGCTTTCCAGAAAGGAAGGATAGCATGTGCAAAGGCCCTGAGGCATGAAACAGCTTGACACATCCGAGAGTTTGAAAGGCCAATGTAGTCCAAGCAGTGAGTGAAGGTACTTCGAAGATAAGAGATGGGAGATAGCTGGAGAGATAAGGGAGCCTTGCAGTCCGTGCTAAGGAGTCTATATTTTATCCTCAGTGAAATAGGTACCACTGAAGGTCACTTGAAACAGGAGTAACATGGGGGCGCCTGGGTGGCTCAGTCGGTTGAGCGTCCGGCTTCGGCTCCGGTCATGATCTCGCAGTTTGTGGGTTCGAGCCCCGCGTCGGGCTCTGTGCTGACAGCTCAGAGCCTGGAGCCTGTCTTCGGATTCTGCATCTCCCTCTCTCTCTGATCATCCCCTGCTCACGCTGTCTCTCTCTGTCTCTCAAAAATAAATAAAACATTAGAAAAAAAAAAAGAAAGAAACAGGAGTAACATGATCTGAGTTGTACTTTGAAAAAGATCTCTCTGGCTCTGGTATAGAGAGTAGACCAGGAAGGCCAAGGGTAGAAGCAATGATGCCAGTATTGAGGTGTTGGAGGGATGCAGGCAAGAGTTTCTGGGGCCTTGGAGTCAGATGATGGCTATAGGGTGGAGAAGTGGAAGGATTTGCCACATATATTTTAAGGTAGAATCTATATGACTTTGAGACACATTGATTGTATATATGTTAGGGGACTGAGGGGCAGGGAGGTGTCAAATCAAATCAACCAAGGGACTTGCAAAGGCCCATTGGATATCAAGAGTTCATTTTGAGTTTTATTTGCATGGACACATTTTGCCAGGATAGGTGGAGATTTTGTCTTCCTGTCTCAGCTGATTGCCTATACCAGATCTTGTCTGAGATCAGCTTTCCTAAACTCGTCTAGGAGTCACTCAAATGTGGGATAACACACCCCACTCCTCTTCTAGAAAAGCAGGGATGGGGGAAGGCTGGCAGCCAGTGCAACATTAGGGAAGTTGGAGTGGAGAAACTGGGCACAGAAAATGAGAAAATTGGGGAATTTGGGGAGTCATTTCCTCCTTAGCACCCCGCCACCTTCTCAGTTTGGACCCTCGCAAGTGTCACTTGGACCTTTGCAGTAGCCTCCTACCTGTCCAATGCCTGTAATCCTGGCACAACTGAAGAATATATAGAGCCGAGAGGAAGCAATCAAGTCACACAGCCTCTCAGTCGTGGGGACATCCCAGAGTCAAAGTTCTTTTATTTTTATTTTTTTTAAGATTCTTATTCCCATGGCATATAAATTCTAGAAGCACCTAGGACTCTCTTTTTGAATCTATTAACATATCTTCCAAGAAAATATAGTAATAACTGTATACAAGACAGTTTTGGAAAATGTGTTCATGATTCATTACCCGAGTACAACAGTGGTCTTTCTTGTTGTTGGTTGGTTTTTAGTTTTCACTTTTTGATTTCGCAAATAACCTTCCAGTCCTCCATACGTTCATTCATTTGAATAAGTTCTCATTGGGCACGTACTCTGCAGAAGTGAGAAAAATAGACAAAAGCCAATGGGCGTGCAACCATAGCAAATGGTTACGCTATAGTGTGTTTGCCATTTGAAATGAATCTTTATGAATTTTAAATAGTATTTGCATCTTTCTTAATTACCATTTAATGACTGCATGTTATGCCAGCATGTTAAGAATATAATTTATTAAAACTTTCGCCAGTTGGGAGTGTAGGCTCTTTGCAAATAGGGACTAGAATGATTTTTTACCACTGCATTCCCTAGCCCCTAACACAATGTCCTACAGATAGAAGGTACTCAGTAAATATTAGCTGAATAAATAATGGCTTTTTGTTATAGTTTGGGAATGGCAATTATGCTGCGACCATCATCTTGGTACCTAGTGGCTTTGGCTTCTGTTGAATTACTTTCTGAAGACAGATCTTTTCAAACTTTCCCACCAACGTTCTAACAGCAGAAGAAAATGAACATCGAAAGACCAGAGGGATATAAATGGTGGCTATAATACATAAATATACTTATGCATAATTAAAATGACTTGGATCCACAAAACGTTTTGTAACCTATAGCTTCCAGTGCTTTTGACTCACTTCTATCTACCCCTGGGAAGGAGGACACCCAGATGTGACGTACCCAGTAGGGGTAAGACACATTCCTGACAGTGAAATCTGTGGACGAAAGGACGTCCATTGTGATCGAGGCTGTCCCCAATGTTTTGCAGGACTTCCCCTGCTATAAACATCATTGGAGAAGCAGACCAGTTTTGCCCCAACTTCACCAGTGTTGGGGATTATTATAGGTTAATTTTTTGCCCCCGGAGATGTGGAAGTCCTCACCCCCAGGACCTGTGAGCGTGACCTTGTCTGGAAGTAGGGTCTTTCTAAATGATCAAGATGAGGTCAGACTGGAGGAGGGTCACCCTGAATCCAATACGACTGGTATCCTTACAAAAAGGGGAAATTGGGACAGAGGCACGCAGGAAGAAGTCCTGTGCGGACAAAGGTAGAGATCAGGGTGAAGCATCTAGATGCCAAAAAACAGCAAAGATTTCAGCAAATCACCAGGAGCTGGGGGAGAGGCCAGGAACAGTTAGTCAGAAGGAATGACTCTGCCCACACCTTGACCTTGAACTTGTGGCCTCCAGAGCTGTGAGACAATATATTTCTGTCGTTTTAAGCCACCCAGTCTGTGGCACTTTTTTACGGCGGCCCGAGCAAACTAATATAGATGTTTTATAGAAAAGCTTTTTTTTTTTTTTTTGACAACCTAGTGGGTACAAATGCCCCCTTGAACCTGCTTTAATTTCTTATTTTATAACTTAAGAGAATGGATACTTTCCTGTGAGTTTGTTTGATTATTGTACTTTTGTTTGACTGTGTGGTTTCCGGGGTGGAGGTCTTCCTCACACGTGGGATGGGCCTGGGTCAGTAAGTACTCATTAGATAAAGAATACAGAGTCAATTAATAAATAAAGAGCCACACTGAATGTGAGTCAATGAAATATCTGTCCAATTAAGTCTGATCAAAGTAAGTATGTGCTTTGATTCTTAGATTTCCTGTCAGCACCTGTGACTGCTCTGAATTTGCTAAAACAAGAGCTTTGAGACAATTCGTAGGAGATCATTATTTTGCTCACAGCATCTAGACAGGTGCGTTCAGGAGTGCTCTTTGACTGTGTTTGTCTGTCTCACCCCAGTAGACTGCATAATACTTTTTAGGGTGGAGAGAGGTTCACAGATCTCCCTAACCCCAGGCCGGGAAGTGCCTGGCCCATAGCAGAGGTGATATACAAGCTTGAGAAATGAGCTTGGGATAGGGGTGTCTGGGTGGCTCAGTCAGTCAAGTGTCCAACTTTGGCTAGGGTCATGATCTCATAGTTTTGAGTTCGAGCCCTGCAGCAGGCTCTGTGCTGACAGCTCAGAGCCTGGAGCCTGGTGTGGATTCTGTGTCTCCCTCTCTCTCTCTCCCTCCCCTACTCACACTCTGTCTCTTGCTCTCAAAAATAAACATTAAAAAAAAGAAAGAAAGAAAGAAATGAGCTTGGGATAATAAAATGCACCAACGACCTACTTCTAAGAACATGAAATGGGCTGAAAGGGAATAATCTCCTAAAGAATGTGACCTGTGAAAACTGATCTGATATTCATTTGGTTTACAGACGCTAGCAGCCGCAATAGACCAATCTTCCTATCTCAGATTTATATCTCACTCACAAAATCTGATAAGGGTCAGGGGGCTCTTTTCTATCTTGCAGTTACACCATCTGCAGAAAGTGAGAAAGATGAAGTTCTGCAGGGCAGGTAAAGAAGAAAGGCAGGTGTCACACCAATTCTTACCTAGCCCGGCCTAGAAGTGAGAGGAGTGGCTTCTGTTCACATTTCATTGGCCAGCACTGGTCACATGGTACTGAGTTAACTGAGGGGGCGGGGCTAC
>CM053574.1:68025276-68055038 GCA_028646485.1 Cryptoprocta ferox
TGAGTGAACTGAAACCCACTGGTCAACTGAAAACCAGAATGGAGCCTAAAATGCAATATATATATATATATATATATATATATATATATATATACACACACACTTGTAGGTGTTTGGATAGCACATGAGCCACTTTGAGAGGGTGCATGCCCACGTGCAGTCGGTCGGTATGTGCATCAGTTTAGTATCAGGGAAATCCCTATCACTGGGATTTTGGGGCTTCTGACAACTTTTTTTTTTTTTTTTTAATCCCACAGGGTATTAATGTAGGCTGTGAGGATCGTATGATTGGATAGGACATTTGTTTGGTTCCAAAGTAGCTTTCTAGGAGGAAAGAGTGAGAAGATTAAAAAAAAAAAAAAAAAAAAAAAGTTGTGTCTTATCAGAGGGGTTTCGTTTCCAGAATAGAAAAGTAGCATGGTTTATCACTGAGATTCTGGAAATTTCCTTGAGAAAGCTGGACCCGGGTGACTGGCTGGGCAGAGCCTGAGAATTCCCAAAGAGGAGAGGTTTCACTGACGGGGACATTTCCCTGGTGGGGAGGGAGGGAGGAGAGAGGCATTCCTGTACTGAGTTCCAGCACCCACTCAGCCCTCTGGCTGAAGGCCCCCGGTATACTCCCAACCCAGACCGCCTTTCCAAGTCCTCTTTTCCTGTCTTTGAAATAAGTGGCAGCTATTGATCAGCAGAAGCATGCTGGTTCACTCTTGACCCTCAGTCACTTCTAATTACGGATCTGACCTGGACATCTTTTTTAAAGTCACTTAAACTAGGAGGAAGCCAGTCTGGGCAAAGCACAGGGGCTGGATCTTGTTGCAGGGCTCTGAGCCAGATTTATCCCTCATTTGCTCCTCCAGCGCCATGGAGGCAGGACATTCTGTGATCCTTGAGTTTAAAAAAGTGATAGTATTGGCCTGTTTCACAGTTTTATCACAGGCCAGGGCTTCTAAAACTAGAAGGGATAATGATGAAAATATCTGTGTACATGCCTGGCCCTTGCTGGGTGCTTCAGACATGTCACATATTAACCCTTACAAATTTAGGACTGTTATCATGATAAGAAGACTTGGGAACTTTGGGAGCTTAAACATACAAACATAGGTTTGGGAGCTTAAACATATAAACAGTCCAAAGTTATATAATCAGCAAGTTGTGGAGGGAACTTTCAAATTCACAGGATGCTAGTGGTGGTCTAACTTGGGGAGTCTTGTGGAAATAAATTAAATACAGGTAGTGCTGGAGATAAGAGACCCTGTGTTCACAGGAGCCTTTGGCCTGCTCAGGTCTGGCTTTCTTCATTTTACACCACGGGCCTTCCAAGCTGAGCACCTCCATACATTTAATAAAACAGGATGAGGAGGGGGTGGGGGCTGAACAAAGAGAGCGTACTTCTGACAGCTAGCGGGTGGGTGTTGGTCACGACAGGTATCTGTCATGTGAGCTTCATGAGGTGGGGATCATGGCTGTCCCTGGCAGTCTGCTGCCATCGATGTCTGAATGAATGAAGAAAGAAATTAACACACGTGCTACGTTTGGTGCATTTGGAAATGAATGAAGACTGCCTTTCCCTGGCACCACCGGTCATTCCTCAGACATTGACATTTCATCAGCAGAATCAGAGCCAGAAGAAAGTGTGGGCTGCTGCCCGCCCCCGCATACTGTGACTCCGGGATCAATTAGATGCATGTTCTAGATTCCAGTATATGTGTAGGGTTCAGAACAGGAGATCCCTCTTGACCACACCAGCTTTGAAATTTACTAACGTTTTTAAAAATTGCTAAAAACAATGAAACTGCATCAGGAGAGGTCCCCCAAATCAAAGGAGAATGCAAACTCTCTGAAAGCAGAGGTTTGGACGTTTTGCTTACTGTTGTATTTCCAGCACCTAGAATAATGCCTGACACATTTTTATTAAGCACCTACTGCTTAATAAATAAAATTATTGAATGAATGAATGAATGAATGAAGGAGAAGCCTCTGCTATAAAGGCAGGTGTCAGCATTACATGGGAAACTTACATTTCACCGTCCTTGAAGATTGTTTAGATACACTAACTTCTATGTCAGCTGTGGATAAGAAATCATAGCACTAATGTTCTGCAAGAAAGCTCTCCTGGAAGGTGCACGCCACTCAAAACTCACCCAAGTGAAGCCAGGAAGTGTTGGAGCAGGCCACAGCCTAGTAACCAGGTACATTGAATTGGTCCCATGATAGTAGGAGAGCAGGGGCTGCAATTGCATTATCACATCCAAGGTAAGGTGCCCTGTACAACCCTGTGTCCTGGTAGGGGGTGCCTGGCACCAGGGCAGATCAAGGAAAGTTGCATAAAGAGATTAATCACAGCTGGTGTGGGCAAGGTCAAGAGAAACCAGAGGGGGATGGTAAAGTACCCAGGGACTGGCAACAGTGGGAGCCATACTGCTCAACATCCGGAGTGGTGGGGGGTGGGGCACAGTGTCCTGAACCTGGAGAGTGTAGTCCTAACAGTTGTAGGACACAGCCACCTGACAGGTGCTGTGGCCCTCAGTGGTCTTCCTGTGACCTAGCAGAGAGGGAACCAGGGCCATAAACACCTGGACTTTGACCTCCTCTATTTTCTGGTCTTCCATGGGCTGAATCTCCCAGAAGCCAGCGGGCAAGGGAACCCAGTGTGCAGCTGTAAAGGTTGCCTATGTGGAGTCTGAGCAGAGCGGGCAAATAGGGAGTGGAGCCAGAGGGGTATTAATAAATGCCTTGTCCAAGCTCTTTATGGGGGCCTCTTGGAAGGCAGTCCCCCCTTGGGTTTAATGGGCACAGCTAAGCCCAATAAAAACTAGTTCCTTAGAAGTCACAGGAGCCATCCACTCTAATCTGACATCTGGCCTTTCCTTCAGTTTCCCAAAGATGTGCCCTGGAGTGCTCATTTGAACAACTCAGAATGTCTACCTCAGGCCCTTTCATCTTCTCCATGTGTATTTTCAGATGTTGACCCATGCTTCACACGCCACCCCACACCCGCTCACCCAGTCTGATTCCAGGCCTTAGGTCTTCCCTCCGGCACTGCCCACAGGTGCCTGATATACAAACATGAACTTCGCTGGGGCTCAGTTTATCTTCTCCTAAGAGGAACTACTGCTGAACATTTTCAGTGCTGCCACTCATCCTGCCAGAACGGGGAACTGCTTAGCAGGCTGAGCCATTACTTGTGACTGAAACTGTACTGGGACAGACATAAATCACTGGCTCCCACCCCAGCACTCCCCCCAGTCTTCTCTTTACCATGTGAGGCAGTGCCTAGCTAGAAGAGTGTGTTAGTGCCAAGGCACCACGGCCCACTGCCCAAGAATAATGTCACCTGTGAAACAGCATCCAAGGCAGCCCCAATGAGCCTTGTCTTCTGGTGTCACACCTGGCACAGTCCCCAGTTAGGAACAAGCCATGCCAACTGGCCAGCCATGTGAATGAACTACCATAGAAGTAGATCCTCAGCCCCAGTCAAGTCTTCAGATGAGACTGCCACCACAGCCAATGTTTCATTGGCAACCCTGGAAGAGCTCAGCTAAACCCTGACCCACAAAACTGTGCAAGATAATAAATGCTTATTGTTGCTTTAAGCTTCTAGCAAGAACATATATAGTCCTGGGTCCTCTTGTTCACTGCTTGTGGGTGAACACATAGCTTGAAGCCTGGTATGGGGGGAATCAAATGCTGATAACAGATGCCCCTGTGAAATCTTGGATCATTTTGTGGAAGCTACATATAAAATTTCAATGCCAGAAGACAGCCCCCCCTAGCCAGTGGGTAATTAAAGTCATGCTATTAATCATAGATCCACCATGATTTAAACAGAATTGAGGAACACTTCATAGAAAATCTGTCTGAGAAACCTATGCAACCTCCTCCTCACCACCACCAAAGAAATGGGCCCTCCCGCCCCAATCAAGTCTTCAGATGAGTGCAGCCCAGCCAACATCTCATTTGCACTCTCAAGAGAGACTCTGGGTCTCTCTTGTAACACTTGTTTTAACCATTTGTCATCCTTTTGATGGCTGAGCATCTGAAGCCTCTATATAAGTCTGCAGAATTCCTTCCTATATGGGTCCAGGTAGGATGGACAGCCTGTTTTCTGCCACGGTGACCATGAGGACCAAGTGCTTGCTTTCCTTAGGCAATCACTCAATCTATTTCCTTTCCTCCCTGAGGCACGTGGCCAGAACACATTTCCCATCTCCCTTGCAGTTAGGTCATGTGACTGAATTCTAGATCATGTGACTGAATTCTAGGCAATGGTTGGGGGCCACTTCCAGGCCTGGCTGTGACACCTCCCACACTTGACCCTCTCTCTCTCTCTCACTTTCTCCCCCATTTTCTGGATGTTGATGCCCTCGGTAGCCTCAGAAGCCATATGTTGAAGACGAGAAAGCCTTTTTTAGCCTTAGTCCCTGTAAGATGGCATGGATTAAAGGAACATCTCCCCCCAGCCACCTGCTGTGCATTCCATGAGGTTCTCAGCCAGGATCAATTCCTGTTACTTGCGACTAAGAATCTGCTTATACACCATCAGTAAAAAGTATCTGCCTATAAAGAATTTATTTTATGGGCAAATTACATGGTTAGGATTGAGTACGGCGATCACTGTACCTGGTCATAATTCACAGAGCACTTGTGGGAATTGTTAACAAAGCATCATCGGCCGTTAGCTGTGACTTGTGGCTTGGAATTAATTCTGACTGTGAAAAGCCTGTATACAAGGATAACAGGTCATATATCAGATACTTTAGACTGGCTTCCTGGAGAGGGGAAAGGAAGTACAGGTCAGGGAAAAAGGGGAAAAATAAAATAAACAATAATAATAATATAGGAAACACATTGCATCTACAATGCATCAATCAGTGTTCAATGTGCAATTACTCATTTTTTATCATGACAGGATAATGATGGTAGACATCATTTTTATTCCTAGTTAACAGAGAGGTTGGGCATGCTGCCCCAGGCCACATGGCCTCTAAGTGGTAGAACCAGGACTTGAACCTGTCATCCCTTTTTTAAAAAAAATTTTTTTTTAATTTATTTTTGAGAGAGAGAGCGCGCGAGCAGCAGAGGGCCAGGGAGAGGAGATGCAGAATCTCAAGCAGGCTCCAGGCTCTGAGTTGTCAACACAGAGCCTCATGAGGGGCTCGAACTACCAAACCATGAGATCTTGACCTGAGCCAAAGTTGGAAACTTAACCAAATGAGCCACCCAGGAGCCTCTGAACCTGTCAGCTCTTAACCACACCTGCTGATGTCGACTAAGAACTGAGGAACCTGATGAACTCAAGGGTCTGTGGCCTTGAAGCATAATTAGGAAAACTGAAAACAACAAAGAAAAGGAAAGAAAAGCCAGTGATAATTGGCAGGGCGCTTGGAATAAGTTGCCTGAGGCACCTAATTTTCCCTCAGGTATCAGGAATCTTTCTTTTATCGGTCATTTAAGCGGAAGACTTGCCTGTGGGAAATGCCGCCAACAGCTTGAAGTGACCCCAGCTCCCTCCCCAGTCTGGCTGCAGCCTGCGCGCTGGGCCCCCCCGTTGTTTGAAGCACCCAGGTTGTTGGAAACAAGCCACAAACAAGCACGTCTGCAAATCACTGATGTTTATGTTGAGCTTACAACGTGCGCAGTAAGCCCGCCCGCAGAGCCCCTGCCTGGCTCACCTCTTCCCAGCAAAACGACTGATGGGGTGAGGTGGAGTCCTGCAGATCCCCAGATGGATTGTTGGAAGAAAGAACAGATCATTGCCAAGTTGTCCTGGACCCACTGGGGCTGAGAGAGTGGCTGTAGTTGGTCGGTCGTGCTCATAACAGGCGGCAGAGGGGAGCATCCACGGATGTTTCTTGAGACTCAGGCCTGGGTGTCGGTGTCTATCCGACCATCGCACATCAGCCACTAAAGCTGGGCCCCCTGGCTTGGACTTGTCAGTCACCGAACGCAGGGAGTCCTTACTCTTCACCTGTAAGAGAGTCACCTGGCGCTCTACACAGGGGCTCTGGAAGGGTCAACGCTCTCTGGGTTCCAAGATTTGTGAGCTAAAGGGAGGTCTGTTGCTTCTGCTGGTGCTCTCTGGTTCCACGAGACTGTGTTATTCACAGATTGCAGTGGAGAGCAGCTAACGAGGGGACCCCTCTGCCCCGTCCCTCACCTGCCCACCACCTCCTTGCTTTTCCTTTTGAAGCATGCCATGCTCTGCAAATGGAGACCAAGCCCCGTCAACTTGGACAAGACCCAGAGCTCTTGGATTGGAAGAATCCAGCATTCTTTGTCTAGTACTATGTGGCCACTCACCTCCCCTGGCCCGAGTCTGCTGCAGAACCAGGTACTTGGAACTAGAGCATCCCACAGCATCAGAGCCCAGCGTCAGAGTCTGGTGGTGTCATCTCGGTCTGTGCTTGAGTTCCCTTTCAATATAATGACTGTCACAGCTTTATAAGTGATTGTGAACATTAAATGAGCGGATGGGTGGAAAGTCCTTGGCACATGGCAAATGGTCCATACGAGGTTGAATGCTCAGTGTTATTACAATTACAGCTGCCTTTGTGGGTAGCATGAGTGCAAGATTAATAAATTAATAATAATCATAACACAAATATTCATAGCCAGCAACTGCCTCGTGCATTGTGCCTTGCTTCTCTCTGTAGCCCCCACCTCCTCCTGATTAACTCCTCATTCACAGGTGGTGTTTCCCAGGCTGGATCACGGCTCCCGCTCTGTCCCTTTAGTGCCCCCTGCTTAATTGTGATGTGACACCTGCCAGTCTGCAATGTTACTATTTCTTCCTCCTTCTAAGCAAGCTCCTGGGGTGGGGCCACCAAGCCTCTTCGGGTCATATCCCCCCATCTAGCACGTCCAGATGCACAGGGACATGGAAGGAATTTTCTAGCCCCAGCTGCAAGGAGAACGTCCATCATTACCATGGTTTCCAGAAGGAACTCCATGAGCATCAGTAAAGAAGGGCCAGGGGCTGGAAGAGTCTCCGAATCTCCAGGCTTCCTGCTCAAGGTCACAGCCCAGCTAGAAGCAGAGGCTTTGTGCACGAACTCCTAAATGGCAGTGGGGGCTTGAGGCTATTCACTCACCCAGTGCCCTTCCCTGGCTCTCATCATTTAAATCAAGAAAGAAAAGCCAGTCCTCAGTGGAGGTTTCATGAGATAAGTGTATTTCAGATATAATTGGGGTTGGCGTGGGGGCAGCTGAGTCTGATAAATAAAAATACGCCTTGAGTCTCATTCAGTCCTCACCATGAGCCTCCGTGTCCCACAGAACAGAAAAGACGCCCCGGCTTGGCTCTGAGCAGCTCCTATCTTAATTCATTTACTGCAAACAGTCTCCATTAATGCAAACGGCAAGCCATTGACACTATAAATAACTTAAGCTGAGTCCTGCTGACAGCGGGAAGTCTGACACATGAAATATCACACTGTTCTCAGCTCTGAATGAGGCAGTGACATACGCATTATCTTCACCAAGATAAAGACAGGGCCACAGGAGCCTAGCACAGCCCCTGGCGAGGTGGCATCCTTCTGCACCAGACCCATTGGGGGAACTTGAAGAACTAGGTGTGGGAGATGGAATAATGCCCCTCAAAGATGCCCACATCCCAATCCCTGAAACCTGTGAATACGGTCCCTTACATGGCAAAAGGGACTTTGCAGATGTGATCAAGTTAAAGACCTTGAGATGGAGAGGTTTTCCTGGACTGTCTAGGTGGGTCCAGTGACATCACAGTGTCACAGGGGTCCTTCTACATGAAAGAGGGAGGAAGCAGAGTCAGAATCAGAGGAGATTCAAGGACAGAAGCAGAGTTGGAGAGACAGAAAATTTCAAAAACGCTACGCCTCTAGCTTTGAAGGTGGAGGAAGGGACCACAAGGCAAGGAATGCAGGTGGCCTATAGAAGCTGGAAAAGCCAAGGGGATGTATTTTCTCCTACAGCCTGTGGAAGGAACACTAGCCTGCCTACCCCTTGATTCAGTCCAGAGAAACCGATTTCTGACTCCTGACCTCCAGAACTGTCAGATGATAAATCTGTGTTATTTTAAGCCACTAAGTTTGTGGCGATTTGTCAGAGCAGGCATAGAAAACTAATACCGTATGCGATTGCTCTGAAATGCTCTAATTAAAACTCTTTCTTCATCATCCATCTCTTTTTTGCTTCGTTTGCTTCTGGAGCAGGAACGCAGGTGGGAGGGAATGTTTAGGAGGGGGTGAAGGTAACCTCGGTGTTTGCCTCCCACCCACCCATCTGCGGTGAAGTTGTACGGCTTGGCAAAACTATCAGTGACAATTTTTTTTTTTTTGAGGGGGGGGGGAAGAAGGGAGTGTCCTTATATCTTAAATTCTCACTTTTAAAAATACTTCTGCACGCCTACTGTCCCCCATGCTCTATGTAGCACCTCCTAGCAGCCCTTCAGACTGGCGAGACCCAAGCTTTCCACCTCTTATACCCAAGCCACCAGCATTTTTCAAAAGTGGAAGATGGTGACATTTGTGTCACACTGGGGTACAGTCCTATAGACCACCTGGGCTGGTGGCTGGTTCAGTGGTGCTGGCATCCAGCACCCCCCAGAAGTGTGCCTCAAACTTTAATATTGCCAACAGCTCTGTGGATCTAATGAAAACGCCAATTTGATTCCATGGGTCTGGGCTGGTGCTGAGGTTCTAATTTTCTAACAAGCTTTGGTGGAGACCCAGCCTGCTGGTCGTGGACCACACTGAGCAGCAAGGACAGGAGGAGAGGACGGTCAATATCTGAACTCACCTGGGGATACAGCTTTAATAGACCCTTACTACTCAAAGTGTGGTTCCCAAAACAGCAGCACTGGCATATCCTGAGAATTTGTTGGAAATACATTCTCTCCAAATCCTTCCTTTCAGACCTGCAGATTCAAAACCTGCATTTTCCCTAGATCCTTAGGCGATGCCTATGCACATTGAAGTTGGAGAAGCACTGCCTTACAGCCGGAAGGACCTGGAGAGCTCATTAAAAGGCAGATTGCTGCACTCTCAGACTACATGAGACACTGTGGATGGGGCCTGAGAATGTGCAGTTCTGACAAGTTCCCAGGTGATGCTGATGCAGCTGGCCCAGAGACCCACAGTAAGAACCACTGCCTGCGAGTAAGCCCCCAACTCAAGACTGGTGGCCACCATACCCATCCAGAAGACCTAGAATGGACCCTAGGGACATACTGATCCAGCTTTTGGATTTGGAGGTCTACGATTTTTTTCAATGATGAGTTTTTGGAGTGTGACACAATAAGAAACATATATATTTGGTTTTGCATAAGAGTATCTTTGGTGTGCTAAAGAGAGGACTGGTGGCTGGGGGCTCCTGGGTGGCTTCCGGATGGGGACTGGTGACCAGAAAGACCAAGGCATGGTTAGAGGGTAGAGTCTTTCAGTTCCATTCCCCAACCTCCAGGGAGCGGAATGGGGCTGGAAGTTGAGTTCAAGCACTGAAGGCCAATGGTTTAATCAATGAAACCTCCACAAGACCCCCTCATTAATGGGGATTTGAGAGCTTTCAGGTTGGTGAGTGCATCCATGTGCTGGGAATGTGGTGCATCTCAAACTCCATGTGAACAGATGCCGTTCTGTGGGATCGTAACCAGACCCCAGCCTATGTATCTCTTCATCTGGCTGTTCATTTTTATTCTTTATAATAAACCAGTGATAGTACATAAAATATTTTCATGTATTTTCTAAGCTGATCTAGCAAGTTATTGAACCTAAGGAGGGGATCATGGGAACTCCAGATCTATAGCCAGTTGGTCAGAGTACAGGTGGCAACCTGAGACTTGCAACTGGTGTCTGAAGTGGGGACAGTCTTGTGGGACTGAGCACTTAAACTGCGGCATCTGTGCTAAGTGCAGGTCATTAGTGTCAGAATTGAATGGAATTGCAGAACACCCAGCTGGTATCCAGAGACCTGGAGAATTTGTTGGTGTTGGGGGGAACAACACCCACTGGGTGTCCAAAGTGCTATAGTAAAACACCTCATCATGGTTTCCTATAAATATATGCATTTTCATTTTATAGGATTTTTAGAAAATGAAACAACAGGTGCACATCTTCACAGGCAACTATGTGACCCTGACAAGAGATTCCATACTTCCAGGCTTGCATTTCCTCATCAAGAAAATGAAGGGGTTGAGTGGAGATCACCAAATTCTATAGAGCTTCGTTTCAGTATCTCAGGTGAGGGCAGACGTTTAAATGACTGAATCTTGCCTTTTTTCATCGTGTGTTGGGGACATCCCTGATTTATTTAAGTCAGAAATGCAACCGTCAACTCCAAAATGGTGCAACGGGCTAATAAAACCCTGTTTCCTCCAAATTTCATGTATTGTAAAAATGTTTTCAAGAGTAAAGACTTTAAGAGATCAAAATTTTCATTCCGCTTTAACACACAGCTCTTTTCATTTTGCCGTACTCCCTTCATGTACATGGATGATCTTAGAGTACATCTACATTCGTGTTCTGCTTCTTCGCTTAAGGTTTGATCATAAAAGCAGATCATAAAAGCACCACAAGCAATATATAAATAAATTAGCTTCCCTCTGAAGGTACCACCACTGGCATTCAACTTTGTTTGGCTAATGTGATAGGTGTAATTGGTACCTCATTGACATTCTACGTTGTAATTTTGTATTGCTAAGGGGGTTGACCATGTTTGTGTCTGCAATTTTTTTTTTTACTTTCCTTATGTATGAGTTCTGTTAATGTTTAATTGAGGAAACTACTAGAAAGCACCGTGCATGAGGCCCGGCAGCCAAGAACCATCTCAACAAATATGAGTTTGCCATCTCTCGGAGCCTCCTGTTCTCCTCTGGAAGTGGTAGGGCGGTGGGGAGGTTGAACAAAACTTTGTGATGAGGGTCTAGCACAGTGCCTGGCATATGGAAAGGGTGGCTCTTCCAGTATTCTCTGCCCATCTGTCAGGGCTTGTGGTGTTCTAAATTTATTATCCACATCAACAGCGAGGGTTCCATGAACATGTTTGGGGGGAAAGGGAAGTCTTTTTCACTTGAGGGAAGTAAACAAGCTGGGTTTTCCTCATTTGCAAAATGGGGGTGATAAACCTCCTCACTGAGCTGTGAAAATGAAATGGGTTGATGCAGGTAAAACACGTGGCCCTGTGCCTGGCACGTAGGAGACATTCAGCCAATATTAGCTTTGTTACATGTTCTGTCACCTTTGCACCCAAAGAGATTATTATTTTTAATTTTAATAATCTTTGCCAGATTGCTTTCTAAAAATCGAGAGTGGATATCATTTAAATTCAGAAGGATATTCTGAATTTTGAATTGAAACACTTATTTGCATTTTAAAAGTTTCAAGCAACATGTTGTATGGAGCCTCTTCCCACGGCTCCCGTTTAGGAAACAAGGAGAAAACATTGTTAAAATAAAGGCATTTGGATAGTGCCAAGCAGGGAAGAAAGCATCTTCTAAAAACTCGGGAAGGAAATTGGGAAGAAAGCATCTTTGAAAAATTCCTATTTGTTGATGGCAAACATTGCTATTTTTATGCCTTTGTGCTTACATCAACAGAATCTCTTGGGGGAATTTCATTCAACATTATAAAAAGGTTTACCAGGAACTTGGATTAGCCGTGAACAACCTCAAATTGAAGCCATATATATATTTATTTTTCATGTGCATGTGAAAGTAAGGAACTCCACAGAGGAGACTTCTCATTTCATACAACACAGCAAATCAATAATTACAACTGGTGCATCTAAAGTGCTTTATCATCTGTAAAACATGTTCTCAGACATTTTCTAGTTTGATTCTCACAGTGATCCACCAGGAAGGCATAGGCGGTTTTACAGTCCTATTTTGGAGACAAAGACACCGACCCACGAAGAAGTTCTGACGTGGAGTTCCCACGGCTAGCAGCAGAGCCGGGTCTGTCTGGAGGCCCACTGGCTTTCTGTCCCAGCTTCTGCTCCTCAGCCCATCACAACTAGATCCACTAAAACCCACTGGTCTTGGTCAAACACACCTGAATCAATGCAGATGTGGAAAGAATATTTCTAAATCTCTAAACATATTTCCCAATCCGTTTCTGAAAGACAAGCTTTGCCAGCAGAGATGAGAACAAGCTGACCGCCATTAAGGACGGTAGGACAGGTGTGTTAGTGCCAGCTGGCCGGGTGCTGCCTGGAGCTCCCACTAGGATCCATTCGGTCAATGTCACAATGCACATGCCTCAGTTCTCAGGGGCTTGGGGCTCTCTGAAATGAACACAGGGTGTGCTGGTGAAAGATGCAGATACGGCAAAGGAACAGTACACAAATCCATGCCCCAAGGGGGACTTCCTGCAAGTAAGAACTTTGCACGGGCTTCACCTTGACACCCTTCTTAGGAAGCCCGCAGAAAGGGCCTAGGAAAGGCACCTTGTTGATCCTGAGGAAGGACATGCTATGCCCCACACTCTCTCCCTCAGTAGCTAGTGTTTAGGAACATTCTTTTGGCCACATGACCTCAAGTAACCCTGTGAAACCAGCACCGAAGGCTCCCGATGATGTGATAAGATTACTGACAAATGCTGACTGTTTCAAGCAAGAGTAGACAAATAGCCTTCTTTGATATATACGGTAAATATTGATAATTGTACACTCAGAGATGTTTTCTGTCCCAGGCGGAGCTCATTCCTTGCCTGGAAGGACACCATTGGTCCCTTTCTGGTGTTGCTGCTGCTTATCTCCTACCGCGTGCCCTGGGGTGTCTGCACAAGGGTCAAGAGGCCTGAGTGGGGGGGTGGGATGGGGTCCCAGCATTTGTAGTTGTGTGGTGTTGGGCAAGGCTATTTGCATTCTGAACTCTGCTGCCTTCACAGTAAATGGAGATAACAGTGTTTATTCTTCTTACGCAGTTCGGAGGTACAAAGGTGATAGTAGGTGTGAATGAGCACTGACAACTTGAAAGAACATTTTTCTTCTGGAAACTTTTTCAATTTTGTTTTTAGATGATCAGGGTACAGTATGTTGATTATAATAAGCAAACAGTTCCAAGATATATGCAGAGAGCTCACCATTACTAACTTCCCATCCTGCCCTCCTGACACGTCCAAAGTCGACCCATCTCTATATATTGCTGCTCGTGAAACCATATGCAAGCAAATATACACGTATGCTGAGGTTTTTATTCATTTGGTTTTACTGAAGTGGAATGATACCAAACATATGGCTCTGTAAAGTACTTTTCCATTTGATGATTATGTCATAGACATTCCTATAACTCTGCAGATATAAACTTAATTTGGTCTTTGTTTCCTTTAATTCCTTATGAATACACATACACACGTGTGTGTGTGAATTGTATATGGAATCATTTTTTTTAAATCTTTTCCTCAAGAAAAAAAAGTTACAAACAGAGAGGGAGGTAAACCACAAGAGACTCTTAAATACAGAGAACAATCTGAGGATGGATGGAGGGGTGGCGGAGAGGGAAAATAGGGGATGGGCATGGAGGAGGGCACTTGTCGGGATGAGCACTGGGTGTTGTATGTAAGCAATGAATGATGGCAATCTACTCCCAAAGCCAAGAGCACACGGTACGCACTGTATATTAGCTTACTTGATAATAAATTATATTAAAAACAAATCTTTTCCTCTCCCCCATGACTTCTAATGACATTATCCCTTCCTTATATATCCTTCATACATTCCTCCATGTTCATATAATCATAAAACATTTATACCCATATATATTCCTATCAGGATTTCTTCACTAGGTTTCAAAACCGGATTGTATGCACACTTCCCTTATTCCACTCAATAAAACCTCATGCAAATACTTACCTTTAAATGGTTTGGTGCATGATATCATTTGGTGGAGGCCGTTTGTGCTGGTAAATATTTAACAAGGAGCCCTCACAGGGAAAACCCTGAATGGTAGTGTTTGCTGATATCTGTGCCAATTTAAGTTATCATTAAATAATTTCACAATAATATTACTTCATGACGAACTAAATGATAAATTAAGTCATTATTTGTTAGAGTAAAACAAAAACACAGGGAGTTGAATGCAAAATCCATGCGGTTTAAAGGCAAACACGTGACATCTAGGAAATTTCCAGTTTGCAGTAGTGGTTGCTTTGGGCTGTACACGAGACTCCCAGAGCACGGGCTCATTCTGCACTGTCTCAAAAGTACTTATGTGGAAAAACACGAGAGGCCTGGGGAGACCCGTCTCCAGAGCAGCCACTGACCAATGACTGATGGTTGGAGGGTAGAAATATCCCAGCTCTCACGCCTCATCAAGATAATTCTGGGTCATGTGTTTGCTTCCCAGGACGAAGTGTCAGTGGCTGATTGCGGCAGTTGGCTCAAGAAATGCACCCCTTATAAACTGCCCTCACTGTCTCATGCCACCTGCTTCCTCCCTCCACCGTCCCCATCCTGAGGGGGACTAGTGGAGCAAGGACACTGCCAAGACACCAAGAAAAAAATCTGTAGAAACTATGAGAATCAATAGGGAAGATTACTAATGCAGCCCGATATGGAAGTAAAGTGGAACCGAGACACCAAAATCACTAATATTAGTGAAAGAGCTTGGTTCTATATGATATAATAAACTTGAATTATGAGAAGAATGAAATATAAAAACCAGACAGAAAATCCCCAAAACATACAAAACATAAGTGCCAATTTTTATTTATTTTTTTAAGTGTATTTATTTACTTTGAGAGAGAGCAAGCGTGGGCAGCAGAGGGGCAGAGAGGGACAGAAACAGTATCAGAAGCAGGCTCTGCACTGTCAGTGTGGAGCCCGATATGGGGCTCGATCTCACAAACCGTGCAATCATGACCTGAGATGAAATCAAGAGCCTGCTTCTTCACCGACTGAGCCAGGCGCCCCAGTGCCAATTTTTATTATTGATGAAGAGATATAAAATTATTCCATCAGATGGCTACAAGTTCACTCCCAATTTCTTGTAATGCACTGGTAACAAACAGTTTGCAGACTGATACCCACCCATAGACCACGCTTGGAGTACCAGCGCCTTTGCAAATGCCTTTGTGAGGGACTAGCTTCTGGGTTAAGTAGTGAATGCTCATAATTGATATTGTTAAGTAAAGGGGGGTGATAAATAGATTGTTGGAGTGTACTTCTATTTTTAAATAGTCAGGGAACTCTTGCAGAGGTCAAGGAGAGCTGCCACAGCTGTGGTTTAAAGAAAAATCAGCAACTTGCCTATCATACTTCCCTCCCCCGGGACAGCAGCTAAAGGGACAGAGGGCCCTCCACGAGGGTCTCACAGCCTGGCCAGTCCACCTCTGGGAACTCAGCGTTCTGCTCTCTGCCGTCTAGGGGCAACTTGTCTCTCCTTGGGGCTCCTCCTGATCTCCCCTAGAGAGAAGGGAGCAGCTGTCTTCTCCTTCGTTCCCAGGAACTGACTTACGGTTTGGAGTCACAGAGAGACCTCACCGTGGAGATGGTCAGATCCAGCCCAGAGTGCGCTGACCACCCTGGTGAGCACACCGTTGCAGGTGCTCGAGAACATCAGTGAACAAAACAAGGTCCCTGCCCCCCAGGTGCTTACATTCTAGAGGACAAAGACGCAATAAGCAATACGCACGGTCAAACAGTGAACTGATGGCTGTACCACATTACGCATGTGATTAGTGCCACTGAATTTCACACTTAAGCATGGTTACAACAGTAAGTTTTATGTTATGTGTATGTTACCACAGTAAAAACAAACGGATACATTTTTAGTAAAAGGAAATTACGTACTACATAGTATGTTCAGAGGTGATGGGTGCTGTAGAAAAGAATAGGCATAGGAAGGTAAGAAAGGTGGGATGAGGGCCTGTCTACGCAGGTGGGGCTGCTGGAGGGTTCAACACCAGCTGATCAAGGCAGGCCATTCCTGTGTGAAAGCCAGATGCCAGCAAGGCCAGTCCCGGCGAGAATTCGAGGTTTTCTGCTATCTGGACCTCAAAGGTGGCAATGAGGATTTTTTAGACCCTTGAAAAGCAACTTTGGGGAATGTAAAAAAATAGTTTATGGTAATTTGGTGACTTTGTTTAATATTCAGGTTTTTTTTTAAGTTATAAATGTTTTAAAAACTGTCTCCTTGGGCTTTGAAAATATAAGTCATATAATTCTGTTTTAAAAATAAGTAAATTTTAGGGGCGCCTGGGTGGCTCAGTCAGTTAAGCATCCGACCTCAGCTCAGGTCATGATTTTGCAGTTCGTGAGTTCGAGCGCCGCGTCGGGCTCTGTGCTGACAGCTCGGAGCCTGGAGCCTGCTTCAGGTTCTGGGTCCCCTCTCTCTCGGCCCTTACCCTGTTCACACTCTGCCTCTCTCTCTCTCTCTCTCTCAAAAATAAATAAACATTAAAAATTTTTTAATTAAATAAATAAAATAAAAATTAGTAAATTTTAACAATTACCTTCAAAACCCTGTAACAACTTAGTTAAATTCCCTTAAACATATATAAAGAGTTCTCTTTTATTTTTGTTTTAGCACTCCAAGTAGAGAACAAAACCTTCCCCCAAATTAATTCTTATAAATAACTTAGAGCTTATAAATATGGAGGCTTAAATTCTCTTAGGCATACCAGTGTTCATTATTAGCTTTATTCTATTGCACTTTGCAGCTTAAAATCTTACATTTAAATCATTCCCTCAATTACATATCAAATTGGAATCACAAGGCTAATGTGTTAGTTACTCCAACACACCAACTTCTCATAAACATGACTGATATTATAAATACCACATATATACATATTATTCCTCCACTCCATAAAGAAAGGTCAATCTGCCTTCCTTCTTCATATGTGTACTTCATCCAGGACTGTTTCAGAGTGATCATCTCTCACCTACTATGGAGATAACTTGTCTCTAGCAAGTTGGAGTCTCCGTCCTAGGAAACTGAGGTTAGACACACTCAGAAATATGTTAGACAGACAGAGGTATTCTGTGTGTTAAAAGGCGCGCGCGCGCGCACACACACACACACACACTATGTTGTATGTGTGTATACATATGGTATATATGTGTATATAGTATACACATGGTACATATTATAGTACACATGTGGGAACCTACTATACTTATTGCCCTGTACTTTGTTCCTCATATATCTTGGTGATGGACCCACAGCAAAATAAACAAAGCCGTCTTATTCTTCTTAATGACTATAAGTTGCTATTCCTTCTTCCAAACCAACTCAATGTCAAGTTCATTGGGGGCTGCAGTTCGTAGCGTCTCTTGTACATGGGGTGGCCACATACCTGGTTGTGGTCAGTGAGATGTAATCAGGAGTTGGTTGGGTGGAATTTCTGGAAAAGTTGTTGTTTTCCAGATAAAAAAGGGACAGCCTTTTTGTCTTTCCTCCTTCTTCTTCCTGCCTGAAATGCAGCTGTGAGGCGTAAGCTCATAGCAGCCATTTTGTGAGCATGAATAAGAAAGTTCATGTTCAAATGACCAAGCAGAAGAGGAGAAGGTGACTAAGACCAGCCATCATATATGCTCTATCAGCCTCTGGAGCCACCAACCTCTGGACTTTTCATCCAGGAAAAGAAACTTCTTATTTCTTAAACCCAAAGTAGTCAGATTTCTGCTACACACAATAGAATTAATCCTTAATGGTGTGATACTATTTCATTGTCTGGGTATATCATTATTTATTCAATTAGTCTTCTCTGGATGAAAAAAATACTGTAATATAAAAAAAGAAAAACTATGTTGTTTTCCATGTATGAGAGTATACTTATAGGACAAATTTCTAGACTAGAAATTTGACCCCCCTGGGTCAAAGAGTACATATATTTTAAAATTTGGTAGATATTGCTAAATTTCTCCTCATAAAGTTACAGCAGTCTATGAAGAATTCTTAATGTGCTGTGGAAAACTCATCCATATTAAGGCTTTGGGACATATATGATCAAAAGCTTAACTCTATTTTAGAATTTCTCTTGGTGAAGTAATTTGCTTTTCTCCTTTGGAAGGAGAAAGGCTTCAATAGACCCTATAACCAGACGCAAGGTTCACTTACTAATTGAGAGGGGTTCATCAAAGAAATGCTGATGATCATGAATTGTAAAATCCTTCCCCCAGAATTGGCCTTAGGACTGTGTATCAGATACAAACCATAATCCATTTTAGCAAAGGCCCTCACCCCTCCCTTTCTGGCATGATAGCCTCTGGATGAAATTAAGTAAATATTTTTGAAATGTTTTTTAATGCTGAAAATTTGAGCATCTCTTTGGTATCCAGCACTAGGGTTGGTGCTGGGAAAAGATGGACACTGTAATGTGTTGAATTGTGTTCTCCCAAAAGATATGTTCAAAGTCCTAATTCCTGGTACCTTATTTGGAAATAGTCTTTGCAGATGCAATCAAGTTCCGATGAGGCCATACTGGATTAGGGTGGGCCTACGCCTGATGACTGGCCTCTTCATAAGAAAAAGGAGAAGGAGATTTCAACACAGAGGCACAGGGAGAAGGCCACGTGAAGACAGATGACAAGACACCGCCATAGACCAGGAAAGCTAAGGACTGCCAGGACCCACCAGAATCTAGGAAGGGGCAAGGAAGGACCCTTCCTTAGACACTTTAGGGCAGCATGGCCCTACCCACACCTTGATTTCAGACTTCTGGCTTCCAGGACCCTGAGAGAATAAATTTCTGTTGTTTACAGCACAAAGGACTTATTGCCACCAAGCCTGCGGTACCTTGTTACGGAAGTCCTAGGAAACTAATACAGATACCAAGGCTGAGCCCCTTCTAATGAGTGGAGGGTCACTCCTCCCTTCATGCCCTTAGTGATGTTCCTGACATCTATGTCTATTATTGGCCAAGCCGCACTATATGGATCATTATCTGTTTTCATGTCTATCTTCCCCTCTAAAGTGGACTTCTATGGGGACTACCTATGCCTTATTTATTTCTGAATCTCCAGAGCAGGAGAAAGTGGCTGTCATGTGTCAGGTGCTCACTAAATGTGGACTCTTTCTGCTGGTTGATCAATCAGTCATCTGTTTATTTATCATCTCTCTATCTTTAGCACAGGAGGAGCCTGGTAAAAATGTCAGGGGTGTAGAGGGGTGTCATCACACAAATCAGCACTCACAGATGTACTGGCACTGTAAAGCCATGGCTCCTCACTTTCTGCTTCCTGCCAATTGTCTCTGTCCCCCAGGACAAACTAGCCATCTTTACCTCCTCCTTCTGTCTTTTGCAGCTAGTTGAACACAAATTTCTGCCCAGTCTTCTCGAATTTGCCTCTATAACCCTTTCTTTCTCTAAACACCCTCCCGTCACCCATTCCTTCCCTGTGACCCTATTCTCTTCCTTGACCACAATTTCCAGGTCTATGCTGATAATTTCCAGATCCTTATTATGGGCTCAGATGACCTGCGTTCCAGACTCAGCTCTCCAACCCCGACTTAAATCTCTGCTTGTTTATCCTGGAAGTGCTAAAACAAACCTGTTCAACTTGATCTCGTAATTTTCTCTGTCAACCTACTCCTCCCCTTATGATTCCTACCTCAGGAATTGGCTCCGAGAGCTACCCAGTTGTTGACACCCAGAAGCCCAAGAGTCATCCTTTGTTTCTCTTTCTCCCTCACCTCCCACACATGAGTCATTACCAAGCCTTGAGCAGTCAACCTTTTCAATATCCCTAGAATCAATCGACTTTTCTCCTTCTCCTCCTACACCTCCACCACTACCACCACCAAGTGTAGGCTACTGTGCACAATCACGTGAGCTCTATTAGTCACCTCCTAACTGGTCTTCTTTCCTCCAGGCTTGCTCGTCTCCCATCCCTTCTTCAGGTTTTACTGAGAGTAATTTAGAAATAAAAACCCACCTCAATCTGATCACATCACATTAAAACTACAGTAGCCTGAAGTATGAAAACGGAACTCCTCTGTGGTTTGCAACATCGTTTTAAAGTCTGGCACCTGCTTCCAACTTCTCTGGTGTCCTCTGCTCCCACTATATTAAGATTTCTGTTCATTTTTCAAACTTCCTTACTCTTTCTCTCTTGTCTCCTAAACTTTGCACATACTGTTCCTTCAGTGTGGGCTATTCGTCTTCCTGCTTCTGAGCTGAACTGTCTGACCCCAACTCAGTCTTCCAGGCTCAGTTTATGAGTCCCTCTTCCTTAGAGATACTTTTCCTAATTGTTTATACCTCTCAATCTTCTCTCACTGTGCAATTCCTTTGCAATTTTCCCTTCCTCTTCCTCGCACGTATCACACTGGTAATTAGGAGTTGAAATATCTATATTTCTTTCTAGACTGCAAGCTTCCAAAAAGATAGGGACCACTGTGTCTCTAGAGTTTAGCATAGACTCTCTCCCTCACCACATAATAGATGCTCAATAAATATTTGTCTAACAGTTGAAGAATGAATGAATGAGTCTCCAGGGTACAAAGCAGATCCTCAATAAGAATTGGGTGAATTAATGAATGTAAGTAAGGTTTTATATATTTCATTTGCAATCACCTACTCCAAGCCTTTATCAGCTCAAAATTGGATTTTTGCAATGTTACCCTTACTGGTGTCTCTGATTCAGCCTACACAGCATAACATATCCAGACTTGCTGTCAAAAAAACCACATCTTCCATTAGGTAACACCCAAGAAGAAAGTTGAGGGGCACCTGGGTGGCTCAGTCATTTAAGCATTCAACTCTCGGTTTCAACTCAGGTCATGATCTCACAGCGTTGTGGGCTCGAGCCCGGCATCAGGCTCTGTACTGGCAGCATGGAGACTGCTTGGGATTCTCTCTCCTTGTCTCTCTGCTCCTTCCCCATTTATGCTGTCTCTGTCTCTCTCAAAATAAACTTAAATTTTTTAAATTAAAAAAATTCAAGTAAAAAAAAAAAAAGCTGATTCACAGCTCCCCAATAAATTCAAAGCAAAGCCTAACTCGAGGGCTATGTCGAGTCACACAGCACGGCTGTGGCAGATTCTTCAGATGTTGGCGTACTGGTTACGGAGCATGCTAATAAGTTTCTGTAGGCCAGTATGGTGTCTAACCAGCATTGTTTGGTGACCTGCCTCCCTGAACCCAAACACCCTATTTGCAAATGAATGGAGACCCAGCTTGTGATCAGTTGCGGGCTGCTTAGTTTGAACTGCATTGGCTGTCCCTGGAGGTCACCAGTGGCACGTTCCCAAGCAGTCAGCAAAGAAGGGCAGGTGGGCTTTCAATAATCCTAAATTACTGGTAGTGCTTGGGAGGGCTGGAAAGCCTAAGACGATATGTTTGGCATGTACTTGAAGGGCTAACTCTTATGACGCTTTCAAACTTGAAGTGAGAAGATTATGCATTTGATGCATTTTTAAAAGTTAGAAAGCCCATGGTCCTTGGGCTCAGGAATACCTGGGTCTGGGTCTCCTTGATTTGCAAGACACCATCTCTGTAGCCCGTGGGGTGTTAACTTGCTGAGTCAGCTTATCGAGGTGGGAAGAGGCCTGCCTAGGGGTTCTCTTCCGCCCTGGGTGTAAGGTTGGCCTGGGTGCAGACCAGGGCCCGGTGTACCAGTCTGGGTACTTCCTCTGTCAGGATGCACCCAGCCGGCAGCACACAGGCAAGATCCAAGCAAACCATAAAACTGGAGACTTTATCTGTAGCATCCAATCTTCCTTTTCTTTCCCTCTTACCTTTAGGCACCAACCACCCATGCTACCTCCAGCCCTTTCTTTAGCAAAGAAGGAAGTCATCTGATGCAGTCCTGTACCTCCAAGAGGCAGAGTAGTACTGTGCATAAAAGGAGAGCGCTGAAGTCAGTGGACTCAGGACTGATTTTCATCTCAGCTCTACTATTTCATTCACTGTGAACTTTGGGTGATTTATTTACCTTCTCTAGCCTCAGTGTCCTCATCTGTACAGCGCAGATCCTATTTGCTTGCATCGCTATATTGAGGATTAAATGCAATGATCCAGGAAAGCGTCTGTCTGGGAAGTAGTGTGTGCCTGTTCAGTAGCTTCAGCTTGGTCGCGAAATCTGTTGTAGGAGGGCACTGCTGTTGCTGGAGCCTCAGGTAAGGTGTAGGTGTTTTGAAGAGAGATATGTTCAGAGAGCGCTCCTCTCTATGGTTAGCCAGTAGGGCCCCGTCTATTACCGAAGACCTGCTCCTGGGAGTCCTGGGAACTATGAGGCAGACACATGACTGGCTTTTCCAGGGATACACCGGATGTGGAGCCACACCCCCCACCCCAGCCCTGTCCTAGGATGGATCTCCCTGACTCATTGTCTGTTGAAGGCTACCTTCTCCATTGGTCATCCTGCTACTTTTCCCCTGTATCCTTGAATGTTGGATCTCTGAAATTCAGAATTCATCTTCACTAGGCTTGGTACTGCTACCCATGGTCTGGCAGTCTGTGGCCTAAGTACTATTGTGACCATGCTAGTAACCCCAACCCAAGCCACACACACACACACACACACACACACACACACATACACACAGACTTATGATCAGGGTTTCCATCACCTCGGTCCTGGGGAGATAAATGCTCCAAGGTTCTCCAAGTTGGCAGGGCATAAAGCACAGTTAAGGAACCTGGCCACAAATGCCCAGAGTCCATGGGAGAGGTTCTGGAAGCTTCACCACAGAGCCAGAGCTGGGCATTCAGAATCTGAAACTACTCACATCATAAAAAGGATAAGGAATGTTGGATACATTGTGGGGATGACCTAATTCTGCTCTGTGGAGAACTCTCAGAGTCGCTTGTAAGAGATTCCTGCCCATGGCATTGTGGAGGCCTCTCCTGGCACGTGACACCAGACAACAGATGTCCGATTGGGCTTCATCTCCTCCCCTACATTGGACCAGTGTTGGAAGTCACACTCAGGCTTATTATTAATAGTAATAACATACATTGCTTCTTTCTGAGCACCAGCCTATGTGTGAGGAACTGTGTTAAGCATATTCATTAAATCTTCTTTAATCCTCTCAACAAACCAGTAACTTAGCTACCTACTATTACCTCCACTTTACAGATGAGGAAATGGGGGTTCAGAGAGCTTAAGTAGCTTAAAGGTAATTAAGGTCACCAAACTAGCCACCTACTGGTTACAGGTTGACCCATGGCAAGCCCAAGCTTGGGATCACTGCATATACGGCTTTCTGACCACTACACCAGTTGCTGGTGGCTGGTGATTTTGCAACAGAACAGAAACTTTTGGACCTGAGACACCTCCCTGAGATGCTCATTCCTGCTGTTCTTCATATTCCCTCCCTGCATGACTTGTTTTGGTTACAGTCTCCACTCTCTGCTCTACTGGTCACCAAGGTCAGGTCCTGACTTGCCCTTGTCCTGGTGTTTGTTTGCCTCCAACACCCTTGCATCAGTGCTCACCTGCACAATGTTTGCCCATTTCTGCTTCTGGTATCTGTCCCAGCTGCATCCCTGTTCTTCTCTAGACTGCTGGTCAACCCGAACTGCCTTCTTCCTTCTCCACTGTCCCTGAGGGCCCTGATCATGATGTCCCCATTCCCTGCCAGAGTACCATCTCTCTCCCAGCCCAGGCCTCAAAGATGTGCTCTTCTGATGAAGTAAGTTCTCTGCCTTTATACCCCCTCCAGATAGGCCCATGGAGAAAGAGTGGGGGACATGGGACCCAGTCTATAGTGTTCATCTATCCCTTTGTCTTTTGTTTAATTATGAGAGAGCATATTTTAATGGCAAACATGGGGACTATCTTGTTTGATCACAAACACTCAAGAAAAATCATAAACACCTGTAGCAGGACAATTCCATAGTTCTTAGTACACCCAACACTTTTATAAATTGAATTCCTACCTGATTGCCACCTAATGCAATGAAAAGTTTGTTCTTGAGTAAAAGAGCATGTTAGTCTTGTTAGATTAATTTTCATTTGAATTTATGTGCCACCCTAACCTCTACCTTCTACAACCTTATGCTTCCTGAATATATATTGATTAGCCATATTTATTCAGGCACAGCTAAAACCAACTAGGTAATGTTGGTCAGCACTAACATCTCTGTGCCTTGCTGGGGATCTTTCCAGAAAGAGGTCATGGCCGTGAAGGTGAGTCAGAGGAAAAAGGATTTCTCTCTCTTCTCTATGACTTAGAAAAAATGTACAGGAGTGAACGTGGAATAGGAAGGACCGTGCACCCATGCAACACGTGGACAGGAAGTATTTTATAGGTGATTCCAGCCCATGCTTCTACCCTTATGAGAAGAAACCCCTTTTGAGTCTATATTATGATTGCTGTTGACTAATTAGTCAGGTTTGAATTCCTTAATTTCATGTGTTCATGTAGATTTTCCCTTAATAAACAACAGCAGCTATCCAATTCAGTATTTTATTGCTGGATGAGGAACCAGCCTGCAGGGATGGTCACTGTTTGGCACAGAGGGAAGCTAACCAAATACTGACTCATTCCTGAGGACATAGACCAACGCTGGCCAGGCTTGCCCTCTGACTAGAGGATGCTGAATTTGTTGCAATGCCTGGAACGGAGGGGGTCTGCCTTAGTGATGTCCTGGGAAATATACACCCCTGAGAAGCAAGGGAGGCGAAAGGGACCTCACCTAGAGGCAGAGAACCAAGGGGGCTCAAGTGCCTCATTCATTCATTCACTTAATGTCTGTCTAACCAGACCTCAGGCATGTTTTCCAAGGGGCTTACATGCCTAGCATTAAGATGTGCTTTACTCAGCTCACGCTTTTAATGTTGATAGTTAGTGATACACTGATCTTTTAGTCATCCTTTATCCTGGGTAGTGGACCTCTGAGAAAATAAAAGAATACAGATGTGTGAGAGAGAAACAACATCATCCTCAAAGATCTATGTATTATTTTCCAGCTCCGGCCAAATTGCTAAACTAGAAGAGAGGGAGATGGCTTCCTGAAAATAAAAATAGATGTTATCCCCTGAAGTTTTGCAGCCTGTTTGAGGGGAAGTAGCTGAATCTAGTATTTGAAAGATCCTCTCTGAAGATACACATGTGGTTTTTATGTTGCATATTGCAGTGAGACAGACAACTAGACATCTGTGAAGATGAGTGGTAGGAAGGCACAGATGCTCCAGAGAGCAGACTCCTTCCTGGGTTGGAGTTTATTTCCATCTCCCTGCTGGACCTCCAGAGGAATAACAAGATTGTGGGAAAGATCGAGAATGTTGGACCCAGATAACTTTTGGTTTGACTCTTGGCATAGCAGTAGTGTGGCCTTTAGTGGTTTGCTTTCTGTCTCTGAGCCTCAGTGTCCTCACCTGTAAAATGAGCTGTTGTGAAGGTTAAATGAAATCACGTGTATTAGCCATCTACTGCTGTGTAACAAATTGCCCCCAGACTTAGTAACTTAAAACAACATGTATTACCTCAGTGTCTGTTCTGTGGATCAGAGGTCACCACCTCACTGGGTCCTCTAGCTGAGAGTCTCATAAGACAACAATCCAGGTGTGAGCCAGGCTGCAATCATCTCAAGGCTCAATGGAGGAAGGATTTGCCTCCACGCTCACTCACATGACTGTTGGCAGGTTTCCGTTTCTCATGGGCTGTTGGACTGAAGCCTCCGATCCTCAAGCCCTGCTGACTCCGCTCTCCCTGGGTTCCTTGTTCTGTGGGCCAATACAGGGGGTAGTCCACAACACAGATGCTTGCTTCATCAGACCAAGTCAGGGAGAAGAGGCAGAGTGCAAAACAAGGAAGTCACAGTTGCTTACAACCTAGTCTTGGAAATGGCATCCCGTCACTTCCACTGTATTCTATTTGTTAAAAATCTTGATACAAGATCCACCCCACCTATAAAAAGAAGGGATTGTGCAAGATGTGGGTACCAGAAGGCAGAGATTATTGGGAGCCATTTGAGAAGGAGGCTACCACATGGCACATACAGAAAGTGGTTATCATTTCTTCACATAGTTGGTGCTTAATAAATGCAACAGCCTTCTTTCTCTAGTTGACCTAGACATCCAGAGCTTTGCAATGACAACACTACTTGGATAAGGTATATTCTATGGTCCTTGGGAATCTTCCACAGGCCATACAGAGCTGCGAAAAATTTCTAAATCTTTCGCAAGGTGGAACCCCCTCCCCATAATGTGGGCCTCTGTGGGAGATGTGTGTCCAGAGGCAAGCAGGTCCAAAGCGCCCAAGGAGGCCAAAGGAGATTTCCTCCAAGTACTTACTGAGCTCCTACCATGTGCCAGGAGGCAGCAGGGGAACGAGACAGACTGAAAGCCAAGCTCACATGGAGCTTGCATTTTATTTTATTTTCTTTTTTAATGTTTTTATTATTTATTTTTCAGAGAAAAGAGAGACAGCATGAGCAGGGGAGGGTCAGAGAGAGGGAGACATAGAACCTGAAGACAGGCTCCAAGCTCTGAGCTAGCTGTCAGCACAGAGCCTGATGTGAGGCTCGAACCCACGAACCGTGAGATCATGACCTGAGCTGAAGCTGGACGCTCAACCGACTGAGCCACCCAGGCACGCTGGAGCTTGCATTTTTGTGAGGACAGATAGACAGCAAGCAAAATGACTAAGGACAATGCCTTCTGCTAAATGGGGAAAGTCATGATCTGTTAGGAGCCCACCAAAGCCTCTAGTTAATTTCCTGCCATGTAAGCCAAACACAGTTAACACCTACAGAGTACGTGATTACGAATACATAGACCATTGCTCCTTGATCTCTAATCAATTAGTAAGGTGTTAACAGTCACCCCCGTGTGCTTGAACATGTATGACTTCATGCCATGTCGTAAGCGTTACCTTTCAGATTAGTGATGGTAAATAAATAAGGCAAATATCATCAATTAACAATTTTTAGGTAAAAAGGAAGATAAAATTTACAGTAAAATTTTACTTTTATGGTCAAAAACCCAAGGCAATTTCATGAAATGAGCTGTTATTCACCGAGTGAAGCATTTTGGGGCTGGAGGGGTGGAGAAACGTCAAGAAAGACAACGTGGAATGCCTTTCAAAACATGTACACATGCTTCTGACATTTTACCTACTGTATTTGGATTGTAACTCCAGATTCTTCTGTAAATCATTTTATTGAAGATGTCACATTAAGCCAGTGGGATGTAAGTATGCATTTCTCCTACATAAACGTCAGCTGATGAAAATATTGCTTTGAGACATGTGCATATTCTTTGATTTTTAAGTATTAAAAAACCAGAGGGATCCTACTGTTGGAATATTAACTTCGAGGGAATGTCCTGAGGGGGAAGTGGGCTGATATGCTATGGAAAGAAACAAAGCAAGGGAGGGGATAGTGAATTGCAACTTGAAATAATGTGGCTAGCAAAGAGGGTGGTGTTTGAATACTCCTAAGGAGAAGAAGGAGCAAGTTATGTGGACTTCTGGGGGACGAGGGAATAGCTAATGCAAAGTCCCTGAGGCAGAGGGTGTTCTGTTCTGTTCTAGGGGAAGCAAGGAAGCCTTCATAGCTCTCCCATGAGCTCAGTGGAGACTCAGTGTAGGACAGTGTAGAAGCTGAGGTCACTGAAAAAAAGGAAGGCTGGTGGGAAACGATCCCAAACGATTTTTAACTCTGAATGAGATGGGAAGCCATTACTGGTTTTGAACTCTTACTGACCTGAGAATAATTGGAGATCTTTGAGGCGAGGGACTGGTCTCTGTCTCTGTGTCCCCAACAAATTAGGTTGTGGCTGCCACACCTGCCCACTGAACCAACGTCTGTGGGAGGAAGGAGCGAGCAGAGCAGGAGGGCATGAAATAAGTACACTGAGGCTGAGAAACAGAGTGGCAACAGAGTTGGCCCTGAACTGCCTCAGAAACCCATCTGGGGTACAGAATTCCAGGGATGGAAGTGGAGGAATGCTCCTAAGGCAGGATGGGCTTGGGTGTGTGTTGTCTAAGTGAGGAGCCGGTGGCAATCGACGTGCAGGGATTTTAGAGATGCTAAAGGACCCTCTTTCTTCATTTCCCCAGTATGGTCCCCTTGGGCTCCCCCATGGTATGGAAACCTTCACCTCACCCTTTTGGGTTTTTTTTTTAGTTGATTTTGAGAGAGAGAAAGTGCATGCGTGTGAGCAGGGGAGGGTCAAAGAGAGAGGGAGAAAGACTCTCAAGCACTGACTGTGCAGACCCTGACACAGGGCTGGATCCCATGAACCATGAGAAGAGCCGGCCACTTAACTGTCTGAGCCACCCAGCTGCCCCACTTCACACCCTTTTGGTTCATTCCATTGCCTGTCGTGTCCACATGCAAATGTACCGCTGGGGTAAGTTAAATAAGGACAGATGTTTGCAGGTCACCTATCATGCCCAGGTATCATGCTCAGTGCTTTATTTTATTTTGTTAAATTTATTTATTTATTTTGAGAGACAGAAAATGGGAGAGCACAGGGGAGAGACAGAGAGAAAGAAAGAAAGAGAGAGAGAGAGAGAGAGAGACAGAGAGAGAGAGAGAATCCCAGCAGGCTCTCTGCTGCCAACACAGAGCCCAACGGGGGACTCGAACTCACCAACTGTGAGATCACGACCTGAGCCAAAATCACGAGTCAGTCACTTAACCAACTAAGCCACCCAGGCGCCCCTCATGCTCAGTGCTTTTTATATACATGGGTTCATCTAGTCAGCTCAACAACCCTATGAAGTCATTATTTTATCCCCATTTTAAAGATGAGGAAACTGAGGCTCAAGTGGTAGGTAACTTACTCAGAGTCACAGAGCTAGTAAGTTCACTGAGTGGAATTCAAATCCTGGACCTTCCGATACCAAAGTCAACATTCTTCACACTATTGTGCCTAGACCGATAGGTGGCCAACATCCATGAATATCATGACTGTTTTATGGGATTAGACAAGTGAAGATTCGGGCTTCAAGTGGTCAGGTGCATTCTACCTGGCAGGCTGATTCATTTAGAATCTTCTGGGGCAGAGAATGAGCTTGTTTGTCAGGGAGGCTCTTGGGGGTCTAGGAATAGGGGGTGAGTGGTGGGTGGTAGCTGGAAATAGGTGTGGGGAATGGAGTATTTCCTGCCATATTCGGAGACCAGGGCCAGACCACACTTGACTTCCCCACTGGGTGGTCCACACCCTCTGTGTAATGTGTCCAATACATTTAGCTTAGCAATCATTTAAATTAATGATGTAAAGATTCTCCAAATGAATCCAGCCCACCAACGCTCACGCACATCAGTAAAGACCCATAGCTTGGGAGTTAGTGCTGAAGAAAAGTCATTTCACAAGAAATGGCTCCATTAGCCATGTAAAAGAAAATGGGGCAGAGGGGAGGGCTAGACATTCTTCCTTCCCCCCACTTTTCACCATGACAGGGTGATTCCAAATAACGGTGGAAGATAAAATCACAGCTGGTTTTTCTCCCTGTGCTGAAGCATGGGAAAATCTTTAATTTTTACCAGTCCTGGGGGCTGGAGGTATGAAACTTTGCTAAAGAGGATGCACCCACCAAGCACATTTTATTAGCTCTCGGATCTGACGGTGCTTTCAATTTTTAAAACAGTTGCTTTAAAAAGCCTCTAGGGACACGCACAGCAATCTCAGTTAATCCCATAATAATAAAAACCAGCAGCTAAAGTGCTGCTATAACGGTAATGACCAATACACGGGCTTTAAGATGGATCGTAAGGAGGATTTCCTGACGAGGAGTGTTAAGGATTCACCTTAGACTCCCTCTCCTTCCTTAGCAAGCAGAACAAGGCTCATCTTTCTTGTCGGACTTTGCTGAGCTTGCCTGGAGGCAGAGATAGATGAGGTAACTTCTCGGCATCCTTTCCCATCCTGTGAGTCCGAAAACATCCCTG
>CM053574.1:68055138-68077213 GCA_028646485.1 Cryptoprocta ferox
GGGGGGGGGGGGTGTTACTAAAAGAAATAACTTATGACAGCTCTGTGATGGAGAAAGGGTTCCAGAGGAGGTGGCAGCTGGGACCATTCTTTAAAGATGAATGGGAGTTGGTAACTGGAGTAGGGGGAAGTTCCAAACAGCATGAGCGGAGACAGCTGAGTTGCCTTGTGGGTTTGTTTAGGCTTCTTTCTTTTTGGAACCAGAGTGGAGCAAGGAGAGATATGGAAGGAAGGTGGCCTTAGAAGAGTGAGAGAGAGCTGGAACATAAGCAGCCTTGAAGGCTACACTCAAGAGCTTGGTTTTCACTCTGTGGGTGATGGTGAGGTTTTGGAAGGAGGGAATGAGCTAAGCTTTAGGAAAGTAGCTCCAATGATGGCATGAAATTAGAAAGAATAATGAAAGAGAAAAAAAAACCTGAGGGTATATTACATTTTGTCTACAAGGTCAAAGCAATCTTGTCTTATCAAGCCAAGTCAGGAAGAGAGTTCCAGCATGGGGAAACTCCTGACTTGAATTTCAAATGCCATGTCATCACTTTGGGCTTTTCATAGTCTGGGAAGCAGTGTATGTGCTGGAATTTTCCAAGAGTGTTCCTTTCATAAGTGCTCATGTGATAGTATTGAAAGCAGAGGTCTGACGTGGAGTCCCAGAGCTTGTGAAATGCCTCTGCATGGTCTGGCTTCTCCTGTGGTTTCCAGTTTTATAGTCATGGACTCCATGAGCGCCTTTGGTATTATGAAAAAGCCATGATCAGCTGACGTTGCCTGTGGCAGAGCAGAAAGAAGACTACATTTTTCGGGTGATGCATGAGGGGGGTGTCTGTACAATGCTAGTCAGGCACAAATATGCCTCCATCATTTCCAAGAGCAATGGCTTTTGCCTCCCTGGTTTTCATACCCACTGAGTCCTATCTGCAAGGCTATTAGAACCCAATTCATTTCTTTTGATTTATTTATTATTATTTTTTAAAAACTTAGTTTGTGTTCCACTTCCTTGGTCATTAGGCACAAATGTCACTCGGCGGTGGTTAGTTGAATGTAATATGACTTCACTCACTCTGGGCACTAGTTTTGGGGTGGCTGGTATTGAAGAGAGGAAATTTCTTCTCTCATCTCAAGGGGATATCTCCTCCCTCTGGCAGTCATGTGTGCTAGGGCTGGGATGGACATGGGAACAAAGTGAAAAATGACCCTCTCAGCCTGCCTCCTGCCAATTCACATCCTCATGAATTTATTCACCAAGTACTTACTGAGCGTCCACTCTATCAGGCCCTGCAGCAGATGGAGAGAGTGGAAGACAGCCAGGCACGTTCCTTGCCCACGAAGAAGTTCACTTTTAACCAATAATTCAGGTGTGGCTAGTGAGTACCGGGCAGGGGAGGACAGAAGCTGTGGTAGGCCGGGGCATGACTCGGGGAAGGGACAGGAGTTTGCTATGTGAAGTGACGATGGGGAAGGAAGGTCAGTTCCGGGCAGACAAGAGCAAGGCAAGCATCTGCAGGTGACAGAAAGGGAGGTGCTAAGGACCTGAAAGACATTGGGAGGATCGGGGGCAGGACGAGCAGGGACCACAGAGAGTGACTTGCAGAGGTCGTGGAGAGACAGGCAGGTATGTCCCCATGGAGTCTGCTGTCCATATTAGTAACTATATAACACAACTCAGATCACATTTCTTAGCCACTCAGGCTTTCATTTCCTTTCTGCATGATGAGATTAGGGTAACAGACCTGGGCAGACCACTGATGGAATGCTGATGTAAGTGGAATGCTCTGTAAACAACAAATAATATGAATAATAGACAATATAGCACACAGAGTTTGGTAAGTCCAAGTTATATAAGCTACATCTTTCATTATGTAGCTTATGTCCCAACACGCCCCTCCAACCCACCAACACAGAGCCCGACACTCCATACATGCTGGTTTCACTGAACTGAAAGAGCAAATGTAGAGGTCATTTGCCACAGACTGCAGGAGACAGTAGGTGGACAGGGGGACTGGGCATTGGGTTCAGCTGATACGGGATCCCAGGATAGGCTGGTCTTAGAAGTCCTCATAGATCAGATCATCAGTACTCTGACTTCACAACGAGTCTGTAATTCCAATGAAATAAAGTTTCTAAATGGACTCATTCTAACCCAATTTATTTCACTTTGGTAGCTTTTAAACTCAATTTCATAAATATAACTCACTACCTGGCAAGGAAATTGTTTACAAATCTTATTGCCCATACAAGATTTCTGTCCCCATAGATAGTACCAGAAAAAAACACAAACCCTGAGCATAGAGTATTCATAAATATTGGAGACAGTTTGTCATTACATTGACCAAAAGAGAACCCTTGTGAGCAACATATTAACAAATCATTAACAATTTGTTTGTATTTCTCTTCATTTGTTTCATCTGTATGGAAATTGCATATACTTTAAAGAAAAGTATTGAAAACTGGTGAAAGCTGTTTTAAAAGATTTAAAACAAAGCAGAGTTTAAAAATGCTCAGAAGATATAAACTTCATCTGGAGGAAGATTAAACCGAAATATCTTATTTCAACTCTCGTTGTTAAAAATCCTCCTAAGTTGTTTATTTATTCCACTTTCTTGCCTCAGCTGAGGATCTTGTCCATCTCTGGCAGCTTAAACACAATGAATATGCTGGTGCATCACAGAGTTACAGATGATCAGACTGAGAAGGGGCAAGAGTAAATCTCACAGTTTCGTTTTACCCAGAGTAAAAGAAAATTCTAGAAAGGCAGAGTGACTTGCTTGTGATCTAGCTGGAGCCAGAACCCAGATTTCTCTCTTCTCCTCCTGGCTTATGGTGCATGCCTGTGGGCTGGACATGGAGATGTGCCTATCCCAGAATTTAACCCTGGAAGGATAATTTTTATATACATTTTTATATGTGTGTGTGTGTGTGTGTGTGTGTGTGTGTGTGTGTATGTTTCATCTTGGGTCCTTGAGTGTAGTTTTTCAAAATATGGCGATGTGAAGATTCTTAGTTATGCTCCTGTTGATTATAGTTTTATTATAAATATATTTTACTGTAAATTGTTAATATGAAATGTAGACAATACTGGCTCTCAGTTTTAAATGGAAACAAAATAAACAAAACAATGCCCACATCCACTAGACAGCCTTGGGTTGGCCCCATACATGACAAAGATGTGTGGGGCCAAAGTATGTGGTTTTTGAAGTAAAGAGGACTTAAAAAAAAGACAAATCAGGAAGTGAGGGCGATCTGGCTGGGACATCTGGTCACCCCACTGATTGTCAGGGTTAATTTGGCTGACCTGGCTGGCTAAGTGGGTGTCCTTTTCCTCCCTCACTGTTCCATGGGTGAGCCTCCCTAAGCTGCGCGCTCGGTCAAAGAGGATGACCTTCCTCGATTGAGGGGGATCATTCTTCTGTCAATGGTATCTGAGTTCTGTGCTCCCCTTCTAGAATGTTCAATCAAGCTCTCAAGGCCCATTTGTAGGAGTACATAGGGTAGTCAAGTTTCCAAGGCTCCAGACACATCCAAATGAGGTACTGCATGTGGCAGTCTGCCTTAAAAAAATTAATTTTCTTTCAATCCTTAGATGGTATAATATAAAGTTATCGCTCTACCTAAGGCTCATCTTTCCATCAATCCTAGATACCAGGCACTGTTTGAAGAGCTTTGCGCACAGCAAGCCCTTTAGTCCAGGCAAGCTCTACAACTTGTGGCTTGCCCAGCGTGGGGCAAGGATCTCTGGGAGACTCCCTCAGGCCACTGCACTTGAGGTTTCGAGGACATGAGGGTGGCCAAAATGTCCCCAAGCCCCCGTCTGAGGCAGGGAGGCCCACTGGTCTGTATGGGCAAGAGCCGGGTTCTTGGTGGTGGGAGAAGGAACATTGGACTACTGGTTCTCGGCACAATTTTATTTTAATTTAGGAATTTTTTATTTTAGCTGTGGTAAAATACACATAAGGTATGGTATACCATCGTAACCATTTTTCAGTGTACAGTTCAGTGGTGTTAAGTACACACACATTGTGACATGATCAATCTTCAGAACGTTTTCATCTTCCCAAACTGAAACTCTCTAGCCATTAAATGACTCCCCATCTCCTGTTCTCCTACAGCCCTTGGCAATCACCATTCTCCTTTCTGTCTCTATGACTATGCTCGGGACCTCATGTAAGTAGAATTGTTCACTGGTATATGCCCGGCTTATGTCACTTAGTATAATGCCCTCCAGGTTCATCCATGTTGTCACACGTGTCAGAATGTCCTCCCTTTTAAAGACTGAACATTATTCCATTATGTGTACATACCACATTTTGTTTCTGCATCATGTGTTGATGGACGCACGGGTTGCTTCCATCTTCTGGTATTGTGAAGTCAACATTATAGTTTTCATTGCTTTCTAAAACTGAGGGATCTTTGGTGGGGGGGGGGTGAAGGTAAATGCCACTTTGGAGCTCTGCTGACTCTGTATATGTTTAACAAGAGAGAGATCTAGATCTAGCTTCAGAAAACATGACACTTGTTCTACTGGGCCTTTTCAAAGAGCCATCTTGCTCCAACACTAATCACTATAGTCACAGGCTGGACACTGACCACGTCTCCAGGATACTACGTACATCTTCAAGTAAGGGTAAACATACAAACATCATAAAGACTACCTTTGTGAAGTCTCAGAACCATCATCTTTATCACAACATGATGTTAGGGTAGAATTAGAGCAGGAGTCTGCACATTGCAAGGACCTGGACATGAACTTGAGGCCTTAATCTTTACTCCAACCCCGGAGCCCAATTTCCTGGTTACCCCAACCCACTGCACAGCGGAGAGCAGATGTTTGTTCATTCATTCCCTGGAAGGCAAGAATTCCTGGCTACCACCTGTGCCCTCAATTTGGTGGGGTGGTATTTTCCTTCATCCACTCATTCATTTGTTTAACAATTATTCATTGACTGCCCTTGATGCTTGAGGTGAAGCATCCAGGGCTCCTGGAGAACTGTCTTTGCCATGGTGCTAACTGTATCCGATATAAGCATCACGGGCCCTCCTCCTCTAAAAGGTGCTGAACATGCTGAAACTGCAGCCTTACGTGAGTGTTGAGCTCTGTGACAGGAACCGGAAGCAAAGATCCAATGAAATCTAGTCAAAAGCATCCTTGCACATCTTTGAGGAAATTCCTTGGGAAACTCAACACCCATTCTGCTGACAGACAGCAAAGCCTACTTTTCCTCCATTGTTGGAGGATTGCTGCATTCTTCAGCCACACTTTCAATGTTTCCTTATTTTTTTTAAAGATATTGTACTAAACAAAAGTAGTAGAGGGATACACTATTCAGTGGATTTTCTACTCCCAGTAAAATCATACTGAATAAAAGATTTGTTTCCCCAAACAGGAGAATACAGAAAATCATTATTTATGGTTGTGGGGCCAGGATCCCTGAGTACGAACACCATCTCTGACACTTCCTAGCTGTGTGATTGGAACAAGTTACTTAATCTTTCTGAGCCTCAGAGAGTCTTAGTCTGAAAATATAGATGACAAGAATATACAAATCACGGCTGTTGAGGATGAAATGAGTTAAAACATGCAGAGCATTTAGAATAGTGCCTGGTGAATCAATCAATCGATTGATAAATGGGTTAAGACACTGTAATAAAGAAAGATCTTTAATATGATGTGTATTATTTAGGGAGATAATGAAATCATCTTCCTTGAATATATCTGCAATAGGATTGGTTCCCAAATGTCCAGCTCAATATAGATGAGATTCTTCTTGAGAAGATAACATCATAAGATCCAAGGAGGCTGCGAGAAGATGGTTCCCTAAAGGAGAAGTGAATGTGTTAAAAAAAAAAAGGAATGGCTAGGCAGTCCCATTACTGTGAATCCAAATGCTCCCAAGACTCTGGTGGAACTGATGGTAGCTTCTGATCAGGAAAGAGCTTTTAAAGCATCAAGACAAAATAGATCATTTGACAGAGTCTAATACACTGTGACCAACATTCATTAGCTTTGTTACCCATGGGGTTGTAAACCATGCCCCCAGTGATGGAAGCCCAGGAGTCTGGTGAAGTGGACAGAGCAGCACACAGAGGGCCCACAGCAACGTGGACAGGACAGCCATTGACAGCACTGCCCTCCAAAGGCCTTGGGGGCTGAGGAAACAAGGCACGGGGGAGATGAGAACCAATTTATCACAGAAGTTCACTCCCCTTCCTCCAGAGTAAAAGCCTGGTATCTTCTTTCCGTCATGATGGCCAAGTAGTGCCCCAACCTCCACCTGCTCTGGAGTCCTCCAATGACAGAATGTTTTTGATAATTGGCCTTGACATGCGAAATTCTTTGCCGGCAGCAGCACAGAAAGGATTAGGGAAAGGATACCCCTGCTTGAAAAGTATCTCTGCCCCTAGACAGGAACTATGGAGAACATGCATGAAAATTTTCATGTCATGAGTGAGATTCATTCACTCTTCACATCTGCCCTCTCTTTGAGGAGGCTATGCTCAGCAAGAGAGGGCAATGGTACATTTCAGATGAGACAGCCATCTTTCTCCTCTCGGACCTCAGAGCCCATGGCCCGCTCTTCCTCCTCCTTTCTTGCTCTACCTACACCAGGTCAGCCATTCCTCTCCAGTGGCCTTTCACTTCATGCTTGGCATTCCAGAGAAACATAGTGTGGCCTCTATCTGCCAGGGAGCTCGAGGATGTTTCCAGCAACTGTGCTCCTCTTCCTGAGGCTTGAATGGGGAGCTCCAGCTGCAATCGGACAGACGCCTTCACTGCCATGTGGCTTGGCCGTGTGACACGCCAGCGCCATCTTAATGAAGCATTTCACTTTCCTTCCTATTGAAATTCTCATCACCTCCAGAAATGGCGGCCTGCGTCTGTTATTGTGCTATAAAATATTACCGATTCATTCCCTGTTGTGGTTACCAGACCATTCATTCATGCAATGTATTTATTCTTCTTTCATTCAGTGTTCACTTAACAAACATGTGTGGCTCACCTGATCATGGGCCAGACACCCCGTTAAGATTTGGGGGTCAAAAATGAATCAGGCAGAGCCTTGCTCTCAAGGTGCTCCCAGTTGATGACTTTACCCTCAAGGTTGGGACATGGGGGCAGGTGGGCAGAAGAAATAGCACATTCAAAGGATTCATCCGAGGGAAGTTGACTATTTATTGAGGGTGGGCAGGGTTAAGGGAGCCAGTGAAGGATGCTTAGGCCTCCAGGGCAGTAAGAGCAGAAGTCATTAGCACCCCAGCCAGAAAGGACAAGGGGAGGAAATAGTGTTTCAGAGCCAGTGAGGACTGGAGCCTGGAAGAGAATTCTTTCAAGAAGGTCCACCCTACAAGAGCTGTACGGGAAAAAACCCCTCAGAGTCTGCCAGAGTCTCATCTAGTGGGAGAGAATGGAAAAGGGTGGGATGGGTCAGGGGGTGTGCAAATGCTCTGGCTTCTCTCTCAGCCCACTTTTGTTCTCCCATGGCTGAACCCAGTTGGTAGTCAGAGGACCATAGCACCCACATGACGCAAACCTTAGACTTAGCATCCAGAACACAGAGAAGTCAGGGAAAGGTGGAGAGTAGATATGGGGAGCAGGAAGAGGGATTGGCAGAGTGGCCCCCATGTGTCACCTGGCAGTGGGGGTGAAAGGATTGGATGGACTCACACTCAGTCACGTGTGTCTCTGAGTGTAGATGGGAGGCTCTGGGGCTCCTGTCTGCCGGGCATCACTGTGAGAAAGCGCTCTCATACTGACAACTGGCTGGTGGGGTCTGGACCCTTCGAGACAGTCTGCAAACATGACCTGGCTTACTCCAGGAGCCACAATGAAGCAGCAGGGGTAAAGCTACCTGGGAGTTGGGGATCCTCTGAACAAGGGTCAGGAAGAGCTGTCTCATAATCACACCTGAAATGTGACACCATCTTGGTTCTCAAGCAATTTATTGTTTCACTTGGGAGAGCAAACCTATACAGAAAAATAAGAAAAAATTACAACTAAGGCAGCAGAAATAAAAACAGTCAAGGTGGAGGCCCAGGAACAAGTTAAGTTAATAAGGGCAAATGTAGGGGGTGCCTGGGTGACTCAGTGGGTTAAGCGTCTGACTTCAGCTCAGGTCATGATCTCGTGGTTTGTGAGCTCGAGCCCTGCATCGGGCTCTGTGCTGACAGCTCAGAGCCTGGAGCCTGCTTTGAATTCTGTGTCTCCCCTTCTCTCTGCCCCTCCCATGCTCATGCTCTGTTTCTCTCTGTCTCTCAATAATAAAGAAACGTTAAAAAAATTTTTTTAAATAGTGGCAAATGCAGCCCACTCCGGGCAGGTGGGGTGGCCACCAGCAGTCAGTGGCATCTCAGGATTCTGTGTGCTGCCAGTCATTCTTAGTGCACAGGTGCCGGCATGCGTGAGCGCACACACACGTCTGCATGCACAGAGGTGCATGTGCACACACAGGCATGCATGCTTGCAGGCACACATGCACACACACACATCAGATCTATTTCCACTGCTATGTGGCCACTCGTGACAGCCTTCTTTATCAGCCTTTGCTGAAATACACACATGAAAATTCAACAGTGAGATGAGAGATTGACAGACTGACAGATTAATGTTGTTTTGGGTGCTGGAGCTCTTTTTCAACAGCCATGTCCCTTTGGGTTCTGGTTTATCTTAAAATAAAGGGCCTCTGCCTTGCTGGATTCTTAGTGATTTTAGGTATATTATAATAGCCAACGGAACACTATGGCAGTCCGGGAACTAAGGTGTGGATCATTCCAGCCTAGCTCCAAAGTGGGCACTGTGAACAGGAAGGCTCAGATAGTGGAAAACACCTCTTTAGTGATTCCCTCCCAGTTTCTACCTCTTCGAATCCTAAAGATTGTCTTCCCATGATGGAAGGTCAGAGTCCCATCAACAGGGGAGAAGGGGTGACTGGTTTGCCACTTTCCTTTCTCTATGAAATGTTTACCACTGGATGCTCCTTCCCATCTCCTCCTCCTGACACTCAGTCCAGCATCTTTGTAGCTGCTGATTCCAGTGTTTTTGCCATGAGGCAGCTGTTAAAATTACACAGATACTACATGTCAAGGGTGATGGCTGAATATTCTAAGACAACAGGATTTCAGGTGTCATTGTGTGGGTCTTTCTGACTGTTAGGAGATGGAGTCTTGGAGAATAGCAGGAAAGGAACACTCACCAGCAAACTGTTAATTCCAAGCCCAGAACACACCACTTCTTGTTTCAGCCATCTTCAAAAGACAACTTGAGAGTTCAACCTTCTGTGGGAAAGTCACAGACAGTGACCACCGGAACGATCCTTGTATGTTGAAAATGGTTTTGTCCGTGAATCTGCCTCAGGCTCCACCACGTTTCCAAAAATAGCACTTTTCGCCAGGCCTATGTAAATCCTAGAGGATCAGGATTCAGAAGTGCAGTAATTCACGAGGCAAGGGAAACTGGTTGCTGACGCTCAGTCCTATGATTTCCTGTACTCACGCATTTTTTTTTCAGCTGCAAAAATGGGTCCTCAATACCTGGTCAGTGAATTTTGTGCACAGGCCTATTATCAGCTGAAGCCTCGTGTGGAGACTTGAGGGAAGCTGGTTCCATACTAGACCCGATCCCGTGCTCTGTAAGGTCTGCTTTCCATAATCCCTACCCACCATGCTTACTTGCTGATCGTATTTATGTATCTTCCTCACCCTAACTCCCTCCGAACCTCACAAAGGGTGTCGACTGGCAGGTAACACCCAGGCACATAGTACATTCAATAATGAAAAAGTGCCTGGACACATGGTGAAGGAGGTACCGATGACAGTGGTCACCACCAGGCCCATCCACCCTTTGTCCTCTATTCCAGGGCCATCCTCCAGATTACAGGTGGCTGGTACCTACTGCTGAAGATAAACCTTGCTGACCTTCCTGAGAATGCTCCAGGGCTCTGCTTTCTCCCCATCAGTGCCACTTAGGTCCTCATGCCCCTTGACTCAGTGCTTTAGTATTTAAACTGGCATTTGATGTAACCAGAGGCTCCCTAGAAGGCCTCCCTCCTCTGTTTAACCCACCTTAGGTATTGCGTTAATAAAGAATGATTCGTGAGGGGTGCCTGGGTGGCTCAGTCAGTTAAGCGTCCGACCTCGGCTCAGGTCATGATCTATTGGTTTGTGGGTTCAAGCCCCATGTCAGGCTCTGTGCGGACAGCTAGCTCAGAGCCTGGAGACTATCTTAGGATTCTGTGTCTCCCTCTCTCTCTCTGACCCTCCCCTGCTCACACTTTCTCTCTCTGTCTCTCAAAAATAAATAAAAAACATAAAAAATTAAAAAAAGAATGATTCATGTTCCAAGGTCCTTGGGGATTATCCAGGTCACACCTGGCTACACTGTCACCAAACCCCGCAGTGCATTATATGTGACAGTGAGGGTAGCTGCCCCCACGAGCCACCCACCAAGACATCATTGGCACACCAACCAGACTGCTATGCGAGGAAAGCCAAATCCCCTCAGGCCTGGACAATTTGCATGTCCTCTCTAGGCAGTGTGACATTGAGCAGGAGACCACAGACAGCCACTTCTCTTACTGCAAGACCCAGTTTTCAAAAACTCCAACAGCTTGCCTAGAGAAAGCAAGACTGATGAAAGAGGCAGGGGGACACGATACCAACGTATCAAATACAAAGAATTGTGGGCCATGTATTTCTGTGTTGGATGAGATGTCAAGAAAGCCTTCCAGGGCACCCAGCAGCTCAGTCAGTTAAGCGTCCAACTCTTGGTTTCAGCTCAGGTCATGATCTCACGGTTTCGTGGGTTCAAGCCCTGCATCAGGCTATATGCTGGCAGCAGGGAGCCTGCTTGGGATTCTCTCTCACTCCTCTCTCTCTCTCTCTGACCTGCCCCTGCTCTCACTGTCTCTGTCTCTCTCAAAATAAATAAAGCTAAAAAAAAAAAAAGAAAGAAAGAAAGCCTTCTTCAGTTATGGAAATTCCTTCAAAATACACAAAGCCAGTAAGCCACATTCTTCTGTGAATTCTTGCTGTTCTTTCTCCTTTTCATTTTTACCATAAGAATCCATAACCAGGGTCAAAACAAGCCTTCCTGCATAATATAAAAGCAGTAGAACTACTAGTGATATTAATAATACTTTACATTTATGGAGCATTTTTAACCTTTAAAGCCCTTTATAAATATTAACTAATTAATCCCCTTAGCAACAAGGTACTTAGTTTGTTTGCTTCTAGACATAAAGCAGTAGTGGACTGAATTATAAATCTCATAGAGTGATTTGGCATCTTTTCCAAATGTGCAGCATTGTTGGAGAGGCTTTTTCTGTCTAATTCTAAAGTCAAATTTTAAAAATCACAATTAAGAACAGAGGAAAAAAAACAGAATTGCAGCCAGAACCAATCTACCCCAGTTTTCAGCCAGCTTGTGCTAATGGTAGTGCATGTTTTTAGCACCGAATCTCATCTATGCCTTTCTGGGTATCAACCATGCCCTAGATGCTTTCATCTCTGATGGCTCAGATAGAAAATTCCAGAAACAAACATCCTGGATTCTATTTACGTGTACAGTTATTTAAAAATAAAACTGACATCAATACCCATATTGCTATGGGCCATTATTGCCTCAGGTGTATTCTCCTCTTTCCTTTTTGAGGCTTCAATCAATAGACCAGCAAAGACATTAGGTAAAATATTTCCTCCCTCCTCTTCTCCATCTTCCCTCTCTACCTTCCTCTTTTGCTCCTGCACCTGTCGGTTCATGCTGTGGTACCCCCACTGCTTAGCACATTTTCTGGCATACAATAGGTGTTCAATAAAAACAGAATGACTGTGGCACCTGGATCACTCAGTTAAGCATCTGGCTTTTGATTTCGGCTCAGGTCACGATTTCAGGGTTTGTGGGATCAAGCCCTGCATTGGGCTCTGCACCGACAGTGCAGAGCCTGCTTGGGATTCTCTCTCTCTCTCTGCCCCTTCCCCGCTTGCATTCTCCCTCTCTCTCTTAAAATAAATAAACATTTTTTTAAAAACCTGAATGACCAAATGAAACTCGAATAACTTGAGGCGTTTAGTAGTGTACAAAGACTGACAAAACCATTCATTCCCAAGGCATCCCCTAGTGGCCTCTACAGGTGGAAAGCTGATCAATCAGTTTTCATCATGTTCTAGGGGGGCCGTCTATTTTAACTCACAAGCTGGAATTGGTGTGAACACAAGGCAGATCAGCGGGCATGCCCTTCCATGCTTTCAGATTTGTCCCTTATGCTGCCATGTTGCTCTTCTCCAAAGCCTCCTCCCTTATTTCTCCCTCTATGATTCTCTTTGTTTTTTATTTTATGTAGACTTTGTTTCAGAGTAGTTGGCTGGGCAGTGAGTTACCCTGTGTGGTTTTTTGGACCCCAGATTCTCCTGGGAAGTCCTTGGGTTTAGAATAGACCCAGGAAATTGGCCAGGATTCCAGCCAGTCCAGGCTCCTGGGCTACACAGCACTGACTTGAATGGCCACCTTGACCTTCCCCAAACTATCTATTAGGGATAACTCAAAGATGAGCCAAATCTTGGAATTTTTCCCACTGTCATAGTTCTGAGGGAACCCTAAGACACCTGAGGGTTTCAAAGATTCTATCTAGTTCACATCTGTCTCAGAAGTGACCTGGCTGCCAACCACTGGGGACCAGAATGAGATGTCATTCACTCCCCTGCTCAGAGCCAAGTTCTTCTCCAGCATCTCAGGTACTGCTCTGCAGGATATTTCCTTAGTCAACCCAATTAGAATGGAAGTCATGTGGTCCAACCATTTCAGATACTTCCACTTACTAATCCTCTAACAGATATTTCTTATTTGGAGCATTTTACAGACAGGGCAAGACATGCTAAGCTTTACCAGATTCTGTGTGCTGCACTTTGAGACACTCTCTCATTTAAGTGCCACAGCTACCCTGCAAGGCAGTATGCAGCAAAGCCATCCTGTCCAAATCCAGCATGTCCAAAGCAGAACTCACGATCTCCCCAAAGCTATGTTCTCAACACAATCCCTTAGTTCAGCAAATGATGCCCCTATTCCAGGGGTGCAAAGCCAGAAACCTGGGTGCTAGCCTCCCTATGTCCCATGCCTCACCCCATATCCAAGTTCCCCTGGCTTGATCTCCTAACTTGTCTTCCCTAGCCATCGTCATTTCCTTTCCCACAGTAAGCTTCATGAGGACAGAGACCCCTCACCTCTCTTGTCCACTGCTCCATCATTACACCGAGAACAGTGCCTGGAACACTGTACAGTCTGAACAGAATAAATGATTGAATGAACAATCGCTATGGCTCCAGTCCAAGCTACTGTCATCTCTTGCTTAGGTCACCATGACAGCCTCTTGACTGGTCTCCTGACATCCGCTCTTGGCCCCTCCAATTACCTCTGCACTCTGAACCAGCTCTATTCTTTAAAAACATACATTACTCACTTTCCCACCTGATGGCCTCCTGGGACTCACAGCTGAGGACACATTCCTTCCTGGCTGCAAAGTCAAGTACGGTCAGCCCCCACCCAGCCCTCAGAGCCCTGGCTTCAGACCTTCTTCCCCTACCCCCCACCCAGCCCTACCTTCTAGCCTTTCACCTATACATGACCTGTGATAGTTCACAACATACAACGATTTTCTCCTTTTGTGTATAACTAACTGATTCTCCCAACTAGACCATGAGCACCCATGAGCTCACATCTGTTAGTGCCTAGCACTGTCTGTAGCTTCAGCTCAACACCGTCCCAGCAGAGAGTGGAACACACTTGGCACTCAATAAATTATCTATGGAGTGTACTGGATCTCTTCCATTTGACCCTGCGGCTCCATCCTCCACACCTCCCTGTCCTGCTTCCTATACTGGGAGGCTGACCCTAATGAACGAGGCAGCTCAGGCCCCTCAGCGCTCTGGCTATGCTCGGTTTGGCCTGTGGGAGGCACGCATGGGAGGAAGATGAAAGGGGAGTGTCTGTTCCCTCCCCATCTTGCAGGTGCAGCTGGGCAATGGCCATGCTCCTCTCTCACCTTGGAGAGTCTCACCAGGTCCCAGCACATCTGGCTCATGTTGGCTTCTGCTGTTGCCAGTCCCTGAACTGGGTGCCCCATCATCCCTACCTGCATCTTGGTAAAGAGTCTGATTAAATTCTCCTCAATTCCATTCTCCTGGGCCACATTTTTCTTGCTAAGATCTTGACTAATAAGACCATTGTCACTCCCGTTTTACAGCTGAGGAAACCACGGCTCAGCTCACACTGATTGCTGGTGATGGAGCCATGGTTCAAGCTCAAGCCTGTTGACTTTTAAAGCCACATGCTCTTTGCTACCTCACACCGTTCTGAAATCCCAAGCCCCATTCCCCGTGACTGGTTAAGAACGGATGCCTCAAGGACACCTAGGTGGCTCGGTTGAGGGTCTGACTTCAGCTCAGGTCATGGTCTCTCAGTTCGTGCGTTCAAGCCCAGCATCAGGCTCTGTGCTGACAGCTCAGAGCCTGGAGCCTGCTTCAGATTCTGTGTCTCCCTCTCTCTCTCTTCGCCCCTCTCCCCCCAAAATAAATTTTTAAAAAACATTAAAAAAAAAAAAAAGAACTGATGCCTCAGTATGGAATGAACTTAGAGATGTTTTCAAGCATGTAATGAAACACTTTGTGGACCCCCAATAACTCTAGCTACCGTGTGAGCTCACCTTGAGCCCCTAGGGCCTTCCCGGCTGTTGGAGGCCCCAGAGAGTCCGAGCAGTGATCCTGTTTCTGCCCCCTACCCAGCCCTTGCCCTGGGGTAACCGTCCTGCTCTGCACTGACCTGTGATGCCAGCTTCCCTCTCCATCCGGACTGGCCCCCTTCCCATTCTTGCCCGGGGTACAGGTCTGCCCATAGTCACTCTGTCTGAAAACACAAAATTGAATCCTGGGGGGGTAGAAGGAAAACACTGTTTTTATTGCTCTCGATCCTGCCATTTCTGGCCTAATTGCTTTTGCCCTGAACTAGCATGTCCAGGCGCTGTGGACAGCATGCTCCCATGTGACTCCTGTGGGTTCCCACACTTTTCACAGACTCGCTGCGTGAAGCCATCTGCCCAGTGCAGTGAAGGGCATCCCGTGGGCTCTGGCTGCCAGCAACCTTCTCTCAGCTTCTCATGGCCTCCGCGGCTGCACCTGCTTTCTCACCTTTAAACCTTCCCTTGGCCACTTCTGTTTACAAAGCCTTTGCTACTAGATATTCCCCACCTCATCTACACAGAAGTTACAGTGTCAGCGAGCAACAGGCTGGACTCAGATATCTGCCGACCCTTGATAATAAGTGGACTTGAAGCCAGGTTCCCCAGGAGAAGCCTGACATTGTGTAGAACACTGGAGCCTCAGGATGAAAGAAGCCATGTCTCAGCTCATGATGTAGGGGGATGTCCTGCACATTGGGGTCGGATGGACCTGGTTCTGACCCAAAACATTGCACCTGCTAGGCTGGCCCAGGTCACATGGCTGGGAAATGCAGAGCCAGCATGCAATCCCTTGGGCAGGCTGCTGGATTCTCCTTGAAACTTGGGATTCTCATCTGTGAAATGGGCTTCCCATATCTACCACACAGGGCTATTGGGAGATCCAGGTGATTACACAGGGAATGCATGTGGAGACCTAAACTTGGCCCTTAGTAAATACCCCCAATGGCCAGTTCCCTGTCTTCCCCTTTTATGGTTGGAAGTGTTCTCAGGGCACCTGTTCCAGGCTCTTACTCTGCTAATGCAAGCCAAGTTTGCACGTAGATATTCAGGTCCACAGAGAGGGGATCTAGGGAAGATCCCACAAGGGGCCAACCCTCCAGCCACCCCACCCCAGGTGCAGTGAGCCCACACCCACACAATTGAAACTCACTGTATTTACCAAACAGCACATTTCAATGCAGCTTGGTTGCCATGGACAACAGTGGCTGTCCCGCTATTAATCAGAACACTGCTATATTATCTCTCTTACAATGGACAGAAAGGAGAGCATGTTCTAATGAGGAGTGGGTGTGAAAGGGCGCAATGGCATCGGGGCATCCCGAATACCAAATCTGAATGCTAACGCTGTGAAAGGAAGCACATTTAGGCCAGCGTGGCAAATGGCCCATGCTAGCCAGGTGGCCACGTCTTCAGCCCCTTGTCGGCTGATCTGGGAACATTCTAGGGGATCGCTACTGCAGAAATTTGGAGGGGGCTCATAGAGCCAGGAGTCTGACCTTTCAGATGGCCAGGTGGCTGGGCCACCTTTACCTCCCTGTCTCAGGCTGCACTGATGTGTCCTTACGTGCGTTGTTCACACTGACGGCCAGCCCCACGTGGTGGCTCCAGCCCATTACTCCCCACATCACTGGGCAGACAGGAAGGGAGTGAGACAGCCCACCCATCAGGCTGAGTCAGGGGAACTTTCCCAGCTTCAGAGGTACATCTGGTAGCAGAGATACACCTGGGTGGGGAAGATCACCTTCCCTGGGTCTTTCTGGCAAATACTTCGCCTTAGGGATTCCAGAAGAAAGAAGAGGAGTCCCCTCAAAGGGAAGAACATAATGACAGAGACCTCAAGCTGAGGTCAGGATCTGGATGTCAGGAAGACAAGGACATCCGGTGACAATCCGCAAAAGTGATGACAAAGAGACAATGTGCTGCTCTCAGGACAGAGACTAGCAATGACCCCGCAGGGCAGAGGACAGGGGACCTGCCTGTGGGAGGGAGTCAGGCAGAGAGGACTGCTGCAGGGGAACCAAAGTGCCAGATAGGGCCAATAACCCAAACCCCAAGGCAGCACAAAAGTCAAAATAAGAGTGGGAGTGGGACGGCACGGCCAACAGGGCGTGGCCCGTGTGTGACATAACAGGATTCCAGAGAGGGCAGAAGTGGAAGAAACAGGGACCCCTTTGCCTGCCACAACTCAGGTGTGCGTGATGCATGTATACCTACTGGGAAGGCAGAAGAGGGCAAGGACTGAGGATGAGGGAAGACAGGAGCTGAGAACGGGAGAGGCAAGGTCCTCAGGTTCACTGCCGCTGGGCACGCTTGCTGGAAAGAAGGCGTTGGTCGGACAAAGGAGACCAGCTGATCCCTTGCCTGTCTGGGAAACGCAATGGCGGCTGAGGCCAATAAAGACACCACACACCTGCCTTCCCCAGCGTTCCGGCACGTTCCCAGGGGCCCGAGAGCAGGAGTTGGCATGGAGACCGCTCTCGTAACACTGGTGACAAGGAGTGATTTCATGTCAAGAGCGACTGCTGTGGCCCAGCTGCAGTGAGGGGGAGGCTGGGCCAGGAGCATGGGGGCAATGAACCATGCTGTTCTGGGGATGCACTCGCTTGCTTTACTCAGGTCCCCCCCCCACCCGCCTGCCCCCCTGCCCAGCACATCTGAAAAAGGAACCCACTTGTAGAAATCAGAGCATCATGAAAATCACTAGTTCCTGAGGGAAAACCAACAAAAAGAAGCTCCTACCCTAACAATTAGCATGAGGAATAGACTGACAAGCCGAAACCGCAGTTAATAAATGTGCCGATGAACTTGCAGTTGAACCCTAGCTCAACACTGTTTTTGGCTGTGAACAAATAACAAAAAAAGAAAGTACCTCAGATGTATGGGCTTTCCATGCTCCTGGGAGAATGCTTTAAATCCTGTTATTTCATAGTAACATACAATCTTTCTGGGTACCTGTTATGTTTAGAAAGTCAACAAACAAACAAAAACACGGGACATTGTTTCACTTAAAACAAAAACACTGATGTGAGATTCACCCTTCACAAACCAGGCATTTAAAGAGGAAATTGGTTTTTTTCTGGCAAAGGGAATTCGGAGTCTGATACTTGTGGCTGGAGCCCGAGAGGAGCCCTTTCTTATCTGGTACTTGACCCTTTAATTTCATTTTCTCCTTCCTTTTAAACACCAGCCTTTTAGCAACCCATCCCTGAATGGCGTTTATCTTCTAGGCTATCTATTAATTGTCAGTTTATTTGCAAACATAGTTTGCCCGGTGTTGACGGATCTGTTTAATATCCTTCTTTAAGGTAGACTGGAATATCTTTACCAAAAAAATGTTATCAGGTGTCTGCTCAAAGGATCATTACCTTGATTTATTATGTCTTCTACAGCAAATATCCAATAATGGGTTTTCCTTAAGCCATATCTGTTCTTCTTCTTCTTTTTTTTAATGCATCTTCAGGGTCTTTCTTGTTTCTGTTTCTTAAGTGCCGTGTGGATTGGAGGGCCAGGAAGTCTCAGGAGCTCAGCCAGAGCCTGTCTACTTGGCCCTTCAGCCACTGATAGGCAACAGAGAGAGTGACAGGAGGAAAGCAGTAATGATGACCATGACCTCCAGCAGGGATCTTGGCTCCAGCTCTCTCCAGGGCACCAGAAGCAGGTGCTCAGGGAGCACCTCGCAAAGAGCCAAGACACCCTCTCTGTCGTATGCAAGGTCTCAGCCATCTGCTATCCAAGAGCTCTCAGATGAGTAGGGGCTGGGCTCAGGTGAGTGTGGTAGTGGTGAGACCCAGGGTTTTGGAGAGGGCAGTGAGGCCTGAGTGGGCCTGCAGGATGGCCCATGTGCAGTTCCCACAGGGAACACCAAGTCCTTCATCCAGAGTTCAAAGGCCTGAGAGAAGAAGCCATTCTGGCTTTGATTTGTTCTTTGTCTCTGGTGTTGGAATGAATCATCCCCTCTCCCTTTGCCTTCCACTTTTAAAATGAATGTATGAGTAATACTCTTAATATTTTCCATTTTAAGAGAAACTCAGAAAGTTTAGACAGACTGTGGGCTGTTGTATGGTTTTCACCAGATTTTTTTCTTAAAAAAACACACACAAATATATACTATATTTAAATCTCTTCCTCTCTTACATACACATCAGAGATAAATACTTCTACTATTAAACTCTAACCTAGTCATGGGGTGGGGGGAGGGACAAGGAAAACACCATATTGATGTTTTTGAACAAGATCCTTAAGTACCTGTTATTTGGAAGAAAAGAAAAAATGGTGAGTGCAAGTTGTAGACTTTTTTAAACTGCCTGATGACCCAGTAATATTTAATTAGTTGCCTCGGAAATTTTAAGGGACATTGGAAATATGAACTATGGAAAAGCAGAACAGAGTTTTTGTGGTGGAATAAACCAGACTACCAAACTGAGTGTGTGTGTGTGTGTGTGTGTGAGTGAGTGAAAGAGAGAGAGAGAGAGAGCAAGAGAGAGATCCCAGAGAAAGAGAGAATGCACCTCTCCTATAAGTAGAAATATAACACTAATTGTTAATGGCCAAAATTACTACTGATAATCACACTGGCTGTGAAGCCCCATCATTCATCATTCCATACTATTTTTGCTTGTGTATTTCAGAAGGGATGACAACACCAAGCCCATGCCACTCCTTTTAGTTTCATTTCTATGGGAATGAGGAGGGGGTGGAACGTGGGGAAAGAGCTCCCTCAACATGTAAATCTGAGCCCTGCCTTTTCTCAGGGCTGCCAGTTTGAGGAGCATGTGGGTTGTGATCCTTTTGTTCCTTTTGGAAGGGAAAAAAAATGTGCTCGGGGTAAAAATAGTATTTTAAAGTCTTTAAAAAATAATAATGCCACATCAGAGCTGATGACAAGGGAGGCATCAGGAGAGAGTGACGGAGCTGCGAAGGCTTGCATTCCCTCTGCACCCCATCCCTACATCAGGCATCTGCCCCTGCCCTGGATTTCCTTCAGCCGCAGTGTCTGGAGAGGGAGCCCAAGATTCCCACTTCCTTTTCCTGTCACTTGCTTTTGGATCTCAAGAAAGTTCACCCACTCGGGCCATCTCGCTGGAGGCAGGAAGACAATGCCCGGGCTGACTGCTCGAGGCTCAGCCTGCCTCGTGTCAGCTCCTGTTTCTCAGAATGTCCCTCATTGCCTCCTTTTGTCGCTTTTTGGAGTTTCTGCTCCCTTGCTTCTCCCCGCACCCCCCCCGACCTTCTTGCCCTGATTATTCTGCTCTGAATTTCACTTAAGAATCCCAAACCTATTCATTGAATTTCCCTGTTCCTAGTTCCCAGATTTTTGGAGATTTTATTTACAGCAACATCTTGCTCACTGGAGTATGGCAGTTTAAGAAGAATTTCAGCTCCATCCAGGGGAGCAGACCCTCAGGAGCTTGTCCCGGGAAACAACCTCTTGTCTCCATCGTGCAAGAGGAGCAGGTGTTGGCTGGTGCCAAGGGATGCTGAACCCCTTCCTTCTTTTACCCCATGGTGTGTTTTCCTTCTTTGACAATACGTTGCTTTGATCCAGGAAGTGGCTCTTACATGAGCTAAATAAAACACAATCAATAAAATTAAAATAACAGTTGCTGGTGGTGGGTAGGGATTCCCTGTCAGCCACCACCCCTGGGCCCTCGTTCCTCAGTGGTGCTCGGCACAGTTCTTACACAGCCCAGGCGCCCACGCGGGGGCTGCTCCTCACGGCTGACCTTGGAGGAAGGGCTATGGAGAGGAGGGAGGAGAAGGGGCTCTCAAAACACCAGTCGTGTCATGTCAGAGGGTCCTACCTATGGGTAGAACCAAGAGTAACACATTTCAAGACTCTCATAATCCAAGCTTTTTAAAATCTGTAGATGCAGAAAATGGGACTCAGAGATGTTACTGCCCCATAGCTCAGAGCTAGCTGCTCTAAGAGATGCGGCTAGGACCCAGACATCCGGGTTCTTTGCTCCCGGCTCTTTCCACCAGGCCACAATGCCTCCACTCCAGCGTGCTAAGTCAAAAACCATTTGGTCACTTAAAACAAATTTTTTGTGCTTTTTGTAAGAGTTGCCTAAGGCAGTAGAATCGGCCTACTTTACAAACAAGAAAAAAAATATTTATGTACCTATGTGTGTGTGGGTCTTTTTGAACAACTTTAAAATCAGTGTTACAGCATGACAGGGCTGCATTTGCTTAGAGTTCACGTAGCACTTACCAGAAAGGGGACCAAGGGGCTGATCGGGCCAGAGTCCAGCCGGGACTCCACCATGTGGTTCTCAACTTCACTGGCCCCTAAAAATAGCCCTTAAAATTCAAAATAGATTCTCTGTTTTTGTTGTTGTATAAATCAGGGCATCTTAGATGAGATCGATTTTCTTCATTTCCTTTAACGACAGGCCCACTTCTCATGCCTCTGGGGCGTTCAATTCCACAGCTGTTCATCACATAGCCACCGAGTGCCAGGCACCCGAGTGCCCTGGAAGGTCATGACCCGAGGAGGCCAGTCAGCGGTCTTTTCTGCTCAGGGCTGGAGTATCTCAAACTGTGCGATACTCAGGTCCACAACCCTGCCCTTGGCCTGGTCTTCACATCTGAGCAACGGTAGCCTGCTAAAGTTTACTACTGCTGATCAGAATCTGGTGAGCAACTGTCATTTCCTTTTCTAGATGAGATGTCGCATCTGTGGCTTACAGGGTGGGGGACTGCAGGAGCTCACTCAGATTTGTGCAGGAAGGAGGTAAAACGACACTTGGCCTTTAATGTGGCCAATGGATGCATACTGGGGAGGAGGGGCTTGGGGGGCCATCTGCATGACTCTGGCAGCGGTGATTTCCAACTGGGTGGGTGCAGGGCAGCCATGTGCATGGAAGGGGAGGTGGGGAAGGGAAGGGGTTCTGAGTATGCAGGGTAGGCATGTGGTTTCTGCTTAGATTGTTGTTTCTGGGGTCAGTTCTGGGGGCACCTGATGGAAATCACGGGGGAAGGCGTGATTTCTCCCTTCTAAGCCACCTTTGGGCCACCTGCTGCTGCTGCTGCGTGGTAGGAACTGGAGCTCAGAGCAACCCCCCTCTCTGTCTCTGAGTCACTAGGGAGAAAATAAGTGAAGATTGCTTACATGCTTGAACTCCTTGCACATGAAAGAAATGCCACAGACCTGTGGAGTTTCTAAGCCTCATCAGAAAGAGCCAGAATCACTCAGGGAACAGGCTAGGAGCACCCCTGTGGCGGGCAGAGCACGCCAGGGGCAGGAACACGAGAGCTCAGAGAACTAGGACAGGGGAGCAGGAAGAGAAGCAGCCGTGGAGGAAAGGCCCTGAGGGACAGGGGGCAGACAGGCCTGAGGGGCTGAAAGCCTGTGCAACTTCC
>CM053574.1:68077313-68279729 GCA_028646485.1 Cryptoprocta ferox
CCCCCCCCCCCCCCCCGGGATCCTTTTCAAAGGCCACAGAGCACAGTGGCTTGTCCTCCACCAGGAGAAGGTTGTCGGTAAGGCAAATTGTCCTGCTTAGCGGGGAATCTTAGCATTGGTTCCCATGATTGCATGGCATTGCAGGGGACCCACACCACGTTAACACCCACCATCTCATTCCCTCCCCATCGTCACTTGGAGGGGCAGGTCTGGTGCAGAAGAAGAGCATAGCATCTTGGTATCAGGCTCCTCTGGCTTTAAATCTCTATTCCGCCAGTGAATTGATTTTACTCTGGGTAAGACACTACGGACTCACTACGGACTCAGAGTTTCCTCCAGAAAAATGGGGATTATGACACCTACCTTACAAGGGCAAGGAAGGCTTTGGGGCCCATGAGAAGCAAGTGGGCAAATTAGAACAGGAAGTCTTCTCCTGTTTTCTTTCCATTTGTCAGGAAATTATTATAATCTGTAGTGGCTCAGTGTGAACGCTGCCCTTGGGATGTGGCTCCCTTATTCCAGGGAGGCCTTTCGCTTAGGAGAACAGTGAGGCGCTTTGTATGGTGCCTGGGGGACACGGCCCTCAGCTTTCACCAGGCAAGGCAGCCTTTCTCCGCAGGGGACCTGAAGTGACAAGTAAGACCAGGACCGAACTTCAAGTATGCTGACATCTCCTCCAGCTCCCCTTCCTTCACGATTTAAATTCACCTTCAGAAAATGTTCCTATCTTTCAACAGAGCACCTCACTAGGCATTTTGCCAGAAAAAAAAATGTAGACATACTCTGAGTTTCTGTAGGAATCGGTCCCCTGTCTCTAAGCTGAAATGCTGCCTTATAGAGAGCTGATAATATGATTCCAAAAGCGCAGAGTTCTCAGGAAGATGGTGAGTGGGCCCCAAAAGGGACTCTCCAAACTCTGCCAGATCCTATCCACTCCACTTGTGGTCTTGATGGAATGGCCAGCCTCTGGTGATTTAGCCCCATTGTATGTAGAATGGAACAATAGGGATGGGACAAGTGGATGGGGCCAAACTCATGCCTAGGATTCAGGTATGGTCATGTGACCCAGGGTGGACCAGCTTAGTTCCTCATCGGCCGGGCCACGCAGACTGGTATGCGGATAAGACAGTGGATAAAATACAGAATGCTTATTTAATTTCATTCAAATTTAAATTTGGAATTTTAGGTAAATAAATAATTTCTACCATATGTCCCAAATATTACAGGGGATATAATTATACTAAGAAATTATTCATTTTTTTAAATCTGAAATTCAGATTTAATGAGGCATCCTGTATTTTTCACTTGCTAAATCTAGCAACCTTATTGAAGGGGAGCCAATGAGAGCCCTTCCTGGGACATTTCTGGAATTATCAGCAAAAAGCCACTCTTTTCCCACTAGGATTATGATAGCTGAGGTTACTAGTCTCTGGAGCAGCCTTTCTAAAAAAGGAGAGGGCAAACTAAGCACAGAGGAGAGACAGAGAGAAAGATGCCTGGAGTGTCTTTAGAGCCTCTGGACCCAGCTGTTCTGGTTAACCCCGTCCTTTCCAATTAGGTGGGCCCACACTGTCCCTCTGCCCCTTGTAATTGTTCAGAACATATGTTCCCAACTCTGTACGGCCGTTCCAATTTTCCATTTTAAAGGCTTTTCCTGCTATCAAAATCTTCCCATTCCTCAAAGAAATCCACTCAATTTCAATCTTCTCCAAAAGCTGTGCTTGGCTATGGCCTTTGCCCACCGTGTTAACAGGATCGCATGGAAAGGTTCCTTTTGTAATTCTGGAATGTAATGTATCTGGTCCAGGGACTTAGCTTATTTAAAGCCCTGGACGCTCCCTGGCTCACATGGGAGTTCTCCTGATATCACATGAAGCCTCAGTAATACCCCAGGGTGGGTTTATTTAAAAGATGAGGGGAGCCTGGATAGTGCAGTTGCTTAAGCATCTGATTCTTGATCTCAGCTCAGGTCATGATCTCATAGTTTGTGAGTTCAAGTCCCGTGTCGGGCTCTGGGCTGATGGCACGGAGCCTGCTTGGGATTCTGTCTCTCCTTCTCTCTGCCCCTCCCCCACCTGTGCGTGCAAGCACTCTCTCTCTCTCTCTCAAAATAAATACATAAACCTAAAAAAATTTTTTTAATAAATAATTGAGCAAAAGGGATGCATGGGTTGCTCAGTAGATTAAATGTCCAACTCTTGATCTCGGCTCAGGTCACAATCTCACGGTTCATGGGTTCAAGGCCTCCATCGGGCTCTGTGAGACACTAACAGTGTGGATCCTGCTTGGGATTCTCTCTCTCCCTCTTTCTGTCTCTGCTCCTCCCTCACTTGTGGGCACTCTCTCTTTCCCCATCCCCCCCCCTCAAAATAAATAAATAAACTTAAAAAAATAAAAAGAGCAAAAGCAAGGAGCAGTCACTAGGAGTCAGCTTGATCTCCCTTGCAGTGGCAAGACATTTTGTAAAGTCCCTCGTACATGGAGTCAGGAGCCCAGGCTTTGAGTCAAGATACTGTTGCTGACCATCCTGATCTGGATGCTTTAAGTCCCTGTGTGAGTACTCATTTGTGAGTACTCATTTGTGAGTATTCAGGCAGGTACTTGTGTGAGTACTCATGAATAGTCATTGCGAGTGCTTGTGCTAGTACTCTCGTCATTTCCCCATCAGTGAGGTGCTGTGTTATACAACATCTAGCATGTATTTCCAACTTCCTAGTTCAATGATGTAGAATCATGCGAATCGATCCAGGGACTGGAGTAGAGAAGGCACACTTGGTTTTCAGATGGGCATCTTACAAAGTTTTCACAATATCCTTCTCCTGAAGGATAATGGGAGAAAGAGAGAAAGAGAAATTCAATCTAAGTGACAGAAGATTGGTGTAACGTGTCTACAAGAAATAACAGAAGCCGGTATTCCCAGAGGTGACACATGGCCTGTCACAAGATTATTCTGTCATCTGAGGCTTTATCAAGAACTTAAACTTTAGGTGACACAGAACAGGGAGGAACGGCCAATATATTGGAAAATAGAAATAAGTTTTAAACCAATTTAATATTCTGAACTGATGGTTTAAAGCTAAATCTATCTATCTATCTATCTATCATCTAGCTTTTATCTAAGAGAATAATATCCAGCAGGTTAAGAAAAAGTGAACTACACAAATGTCATTCATGGGGAAAAGACCTGGAAGGTTTGAGTTACAACAAGCTGAATACAAATCACCAGTAACTGTCCAAAATGCCAATGCAATGCTAGTTTGCATTATCGCAACTTGGGAGTGCCTCTTTCAATGGACATACGGGCTTCCTTCGCACTAGCCATCCCCTTTTGTAGTGTTGGGACTTATCCTAAGGAGGAGATCAGAATGTGATCGAAAAGCTCTGTAAATCACCCATTCATTTGTTCATTCAGGTACGCATGCCTGTATTCATTCAGCAAACACATTCAGCCTTAATTGGCTGCAGTCTTGAATCCTTTTTGAAACGGAGTAGGGATATAAATAAATAAATAAATAAGAACCAATACATAAAATATGCCAGAAACTATTCTAGAAGAGTGATATTCAGAGAGGAAAGACAGAGTCCCTGTCCTCAAGAATCTCAGCCTGGAGAAGGGAAAGGCCAACAATGTGGGGACTCAGGGCCCCCACGGCAAAGCACAAAGTGGCAAAAAGGGAAGGGGGTATCAGGGAGATAAGTTAGTCACACTCTGTTCTGGGCACACTGATGTCTCGTCTTTAATATGTTGATTCATTTATTTCCTTGTTTTGTTCTCCCTCCCCCAGGAGGCCACCGTTTTGGGGTTGACGTGTACCCCTTGATATGCATGGGCTCTTGAAAACCATGTGTAGAGTTTACATAAATAATATTGTACCATGTATCTGAGTCTCTGTCTTGAGTTTTTTCACTCCATCCTAGTTTGTAAGAACTAATCGGGTTGCTGAGTATACAATCAATCCTCATTATTCTCAGATTCTGTGTTTGCAAATTCACCTACTCGCTAAAATTTATTTGAAACCCCCCAAATCAATCCTTGAGGAGTTTCAGCGCATGGTCATGGTCATTCGCGGACATGAGCAGAGTAAAGAACAATGTGAGTCACCGGCAGATACGTTCTCAGCAGAGGTAGAACAAAGAGACCCTCTGCTTTCCGGTTTCAGCTCTCATACTGTAATCCAGTGTCCTTTTGGCCGTCTATCTAGTGCTATCCTTTTCATTTCTGTGTATTTTTCATGATTTTGCTGTATAAAATGGTCCCAAATGTAGTGCTCAAGGGCTGTCTAGAGCTCCTCAGTGCAAGAAGCCTGAGGTACGCCTTACAGAAAATACACATGTGCTAGATAAGCTTCCTTCAGGCACGGGTTACAGAACTGTTAGCCATGAGTTCAATGTTAACAAATCAACAATATGGATTAAATAAGGTGTCTCTAAACGGAAAAAAAAAAAAACATATAAAATAAGGTTATGTGTTGATGAGTTGACAAAAAAATGTTGTGACCTGGGCGCCTGGGTGGCTCAGTCAGTTAAGGGTCCGACTTTGGCTCAGGTCATGATCTCACAGTTTGTGAGTTCAAGCCCCACATCAGGCTCTGTGCTGACAGCTCAGAGCCTGGAGCCTGCTTTGGATTCTGTGTCTCCCTCTCTCTCTGCTCCTCCCCTGCTCACACACACACACTCTCTCTCTCTCAAAAACAAATAAACATTAAAAACAATTTTTTTTAATTATTGTGACTAGAGGCTTACAGGGACCTAAACCTCGATATTTCCGCTAGGAGCAATGGTTCAATATTTGCTCATTCTGTTTATAGTGACGTTATAGAGCACAATTGCCCTGAGTAACAAGAACGGACTGCACCTCTGTTTCATTACTCCTTGCTGCCATGTCGTGTTCCCCACCACATTTCCCTTCTCTCTGTCCCTAGTGATGGACACCTGGAGTGCCTTCAACTCTCAGTCCCCATAATCAAGGCCATGATGCCCACGCACCTTCTCTCCAAGACCAGAGTGAGAATTTCTCTCACAGCTTTCCCAGGAATGTTATTTCTGGGTCCTAGGTAAGTGCATGTGACCGAGAACTGCTGGATTACCCTAAAGGGCTGCCCCCCATCTGTACTCCCACTAGCATCCCAAGACAGCCCTGTATTCTTACAGCACTGCCATGCCCTGTCATCAGCCAATTTTCTAATCTTTGCCAGTCAGAGAGGTATAAAGTCATAGCTTAGTACAGTTCTTATTTTAATGCTTCTGATTAAATGAGTCCCGGCAATTCTTTATTTGCTTCTCATGGTGGGTTTCCTCTTGTGTGAATTGACTGTCCATACTGTTTGGCCTATTTATCTATTAAGTTTTTTTTAAATTGGCTTGCAAAATTTCCTCAGACATTGTAGATATTTGTACCATGTTAGGTTTAGACATTTTAAATGTGTTTTCCTGATTTGTCATTTGCCTTTTCATGGCGTCCATGGTTTTTTTTATTAAGTGGAAAACCTTAATTTTGATATGGTCAAGGAAATGTAACTTTGGATAGTGTCTAGTTGGGAAGAAGGGATGAAAGTTTTGGGAGTGAGTTTTCATATGAAGGACCATGTTACTTAAGGAAAGGGTAAAGATAATTGAGATATTTGGGGATGGGGCCAGGAGGTGGGAGAAAGATCAATATAAATGGTAAGATAACTAATTTTTCTGAAGGGCTATATGTCAAAGAGCCTTTGGACTTAGTCCATCTGCAGGTAGCAAGGACCACCCTGTGAGATGAGCTCCTTGTTCTCTGAGACGGACAAGTACAGGCTGGATGAGTGTCAGAATGCCCTTGACCAGGGGGCAAGAGACAATTCTGAGAGTCTGTGAATGGGATGGAATGAAGAGGGAGGGAATTTGCATGGAAACCATTGTCTTCCTTAAACAAGCAATTCATCATTCCTGTGCCAATGCGCTCACCTGGCTAAGCTGGTCTTCCCAGTCTCTGCCAACAGGGGTAACATTTTCTTTCTGTACCCCATCCCCACCCCTTACGTATACAGGCACAACTCATTAACCTCATGGATATGGTATGAGGGCAAGTCCTTTCTGTGACTTTATTTTTTTTTTGAACCTTATATTTAATTGAGACTTCCAAAGGGCTCCCCTAATTATAGGTGTGAGTCTAGAAAGAGGAGAAGGAAAGGGTGAAGGTAAGGTGTTGAATATAGCCTAGTGTAGTTATGAAATGGGCCAAAAAGCAGTTTCTGTCTTTCACTCATTCATTCATTCATTCACCCGTTTCACTATACACTGGCAAGTGCCTCCTCTGTGTCAGACCCTGGGCTTGGCCCTAGAGATACAAGAGTGAGTGAAACAGCCCCTGTTACCTCCTGTCCTACCTTTATGGAGCTATGGACCTAGAGGGGCAAACATCTACTTAACACCAAACATACAAATCTGTATTCACATTTCTACCTGTCCTCTCCCTTTAAAACTAGCGAAATGAAAAAAAGAAATGCAAATTAGAATGGAATAAAAATACCATTTTCATCTGTTATACTGGCAAACATCCAGAAGTTTGTTGGTGAGGCTGTGGGACAACAGGCCTTCTCATCCACTGCTGGTGGGAATGCAGACTGACATAGCTCTTTAGAAGGGGAATTTGGCAATATTCAACACAATTACATGTGAACTCTATCCTTTGACCTAGCAATCCCACTCAGGAAAATATTCCTAAGATAGGCTGGCTTTAAAATACACGAAGACCTATGTACAAAGCTATTTGTTACAGTACTTTTTGTAATAGCTAAAGACCAGAAAAAACAACCCAGATGTGCAGCACTGCCTCACTTGGGGACTAGTTGAAGAAACCATGGTCTAGTTAAATCCACTCCATGGAGAACCTTGCATTTCAGAAAGGAATGAGACACACTGTTACACCCTACTATAAAGAGATCTTTAGGGTGATGCCCGGGTGATTCAGTTGGTTAAGAGTCCGACTTCAGCTCAGGTCACGATCTCACAGTTTGTGGGTTCGAGCCCCACATTGGACTCTGTGCTGACAGCTCAGAGCCTGGAGCCTGCTTCGGGTTCTGTGTCTCCCTCTCTCTCTCTGCCCCTTCCCTGCTTGCCCTCTGTCTCTCTTAAAAACAAATAAACATTAAAAAATTTTAATAAAAAAGAGAGATCTTTAGGATATGTTGTTAAGTGAAAAAGCAAAATGGAGAAATAGCATATATGGTATGCTACCTTACATCTCAGGACAGGGGAAAATTGTATACAAACCTATAATTTTAAATTTTTAATGAAAGGAGGTACCAAAACCAACCAAAATTGTTACCTATGTGTTACCTAGGGAGGAAACCAGATGATGCGGAAGACAATGTAAATTAGACTATCTTTATTTTATAGACTTGATTTAGGAGTCTTCTGAATGTCTTAGGAAACAAAATTTAATCAAAAACAAAACCATATTCCCCCCAAAATGTTGAAAGCAAAAGAAAACAATGTAAATGTATATAAATTTAGTGACTTAACCACATAGAGAAAAATTATTTCAGGTGACTTTAAACCTAGTAGTTAGATTATACATCTTTAGTGGGAGATACATAGATATATATATATATATAGACATATATATATACATATATCCCAAGGACTAAAAGTGTCACAAAGAAATCTTAAACTGTTCCAACAATATTATTGTTGATAATCATATTGGCATTGTTATTTTGAAGTATATATATGTGTGTGTCTGTGTGTATATATCTATATATATAAATATGTGTGTGTGTATATATATGTATCAAATATTCTGTATTTTAACTATATAATAAAATTGTAATACAGACACATATAGTGAGATAAACCAAACAATTTAGTAAAATAAAGTTAATGACTAAGAACTAAGAATTTCAAGGTGTAAGAAATAAGTATCATAAACTCATGATGTATTTTCTCTTAAAAAATTTTTCTACCTCTATCCACTGGAAACGTCTGGAAACAGTAATAAACCTGGTAGCAATGAATATCACTAGTAGCCAGATTGTAGTCTCTGAATATCATTTCCCATTCAAAAAGAAATAGAGACCGTGGGGCACCTGTCCTTGCTCTCTCTCTCTCTCTCTCTCTCTCTCAAAATAAATAAAGTCAAAAAAAAAAAAAAAAGAAGAAGAAGAAGAAGAAGAAACAGAGGCCCTTGGAGAAATGGCAGCTTACAGATCTAGAGCAAGGTGAACATGGAATATCTTATTGTACCAAAAAGCAAGAAAGTCATCAAACAACTCGATATTCTTCCAAAGGATTCAGGAGTCTTCTGGAGGGGACTACCTCTGGCCAAAGGTAAGGCAATTTGAATCTCAAAAAGATTAATAACTTCAATAGTTTGAGATATATCAATTATACTCATATATATATGAGTTTATATATACTTTTATAATGTACTCAATGTGTAAAACCTCACTGGGTACCTTTGGAGGATAATAGGAAACCATTCAATATTTTAAAAACTAGTGAGTACAGGGAATGAACCAAGCACATATCGGTCTTTCTTGTACGAATTGTACCTCAGAATAAACCGACGAGGGAAAATCTCTCTCTAAGACTTAAATCCCCACCAAAAACTGCAGAAGAAATGTGTATTAGTTTCCTAGGGCTGCTGTCAAAAGTACCATAAACCAAATACCTTCAACAACGGAAATGTATTGCCTCACAATTCTGGAGGCTGGAAGTCCAAGATCAAGGTGTCGGCAGGGCGCTGCTCTCTCTGAAGACACGAGGAGTTGTTTCAGGTCTCTCTCCCAGCCTTTGGTAGTTCCTGGGCTTGTGTCTGCATAATTCCAATCTTTGTATGGTATTCTTCCTGCATGTGTGTCTGTCTTTGTCCCAGTTTCCCCTAAGGACACCAGTCATTGGGGGTAGGGGATCTGTCTTACTCCAATCTGACTTCATCTCAACTTAATTCCATCTGGAGAGACCCTATTTCCAAACACAGTCCCATTCTGAGATAGAGGGCGTAGCATTTTAGCATATGAATTTGGGGGTCATAATTCAAGCCAGAGCAGAATGACAGAGTTAGAATAGCATTATTTTGCAATTCCTAACGATATAACGGATCATCTGTAACCACTAAAACCACCAGCAAATACCTGCTGAGGAACTTTACGGAGAGGAAGGCAGGTAGCAACACTAAACTCGAGGGCTAATCTTAACATCACCAGATGCAAGGCAACCCAGGATCACAGTGCTTCCTGTGGTAGGAAGTACAAGGCACCCCCTATGAGCCACTCTTGCCTCTCCCCACACCAAGAAAACCCCCACCAAACCTGAATCCGAACAAGCCCTTAGAGGTAAGATGTCAACCAACAGTTTAGAGGATTTACAAGTGAGAAAAGAAGGTGTTAAATGACACCTTGGGTACTACATCAGCAAAATCCCAAATGTGAGAAATTCTGTAAGACAAAGAACTGATTTCTTAACAGATGTTGAGGGGAAAAAGGGAGGGGGAAAACCTATAGACAGAGACTTTAAATGTATGTCAACCAAACCGTGCATATGCACTTTGTTTTGGTTTTGATTTGAACAAAACCAGCTATAAGAGATAAAAACATATAAGAGACAGAGAAATGTGAACACGGACTGGATATTTGATGACAGTGAAGAAATTACTAATTATTTATTAAAAAAAAAATGGGGCACTTGGGTGGCTCAGTCGCGTAAGCGTCCAACTTCGGCTCAGGTCATGATCTCACAGTTTGTGAGTTCGAGCCCTGCGTCAGGCTCTGTGCTGACAGCTCGGAGCCTGGAGCCTGCTTTGGATTCTGTGTCTTATTCTCTCTCCACCCCTCCCCTACTTGTGCTTTCTGTCTCTCAAAAATAAATAAATGTAAATTTAAAAAAATTTTTAAAAGAAATTACTAACTATTCAATGTGCTAAGTTTTGTTGTAATTTTCCAAAGCTCCTATTTTGTAAGTATACAACCAAGGTCTTCATGGATGGAACATTATAGTGTCTTGGATATGTTTCAAAATAATCTGGGAAGAGGGGTTGTAAACTGGGTGAGATTATAGATGAAATGCAATTGGCCATGTGTTGCCACAGGGGTGATGGGTACCTGGGGTTTCATTACACTTTTATGTGTTTGAAAATTTCCATAATAAAGTGTTAAAAAATTGATGAGGTGGCTCTCCTCGTATAAAAGTCTTATCTGTTCGTCTCTGCTCTGGATCCCCTCCCATCCTGTCTTCTCGAGGACTCAGCTCCCCATTTATTGCCTCTCTGAGGTGAGTCATCCCCACAGCTTGTAAACATGCTCTACATTTCCAAAAAAAAAAAAAGGAAAGAAAATCAGGGAAATTAATTTCAATGACTCCATTGGCCCACCCAATTTTTTTATGCCTTTGCACGGCTCACACTTCTCTTCTTATGCGCATACTTTCTAATTTTTCACCATCCACTTTGTCCTCAACGTCCTGCAATCTGGCCGCTGCTGGAATATGCTGTTAAGGTCACCACCAACTGCTGTATTATCGACTCCAATGGACACTTTTTGGGCACTCAGCTGCTTTGCCCTGGTTTTGGGTCTCTGTCCACCAGCCCACTCTGACCCTGTCTGTCTTCTCCCATCACATGTCCCTCTCCCCTAACACACCAAACTCCCTCCGTGCCTACCAGTTCCTCAGACGCCCCGTATGTCCAGGTTTGGTGCCTTCCCCATGCTTCCTTCTTTCTTCTTGGCTCTCCCCACCATTCTCTCCTCTCACGTTCCTGTCTTCACAGTTGCTCTGTCTGGTTGGAGCCTTCCACCAATCTTTTTCATGCACCTGCTTCACTCCCTTTCTTGTAACACTTATGGAACATTGGAATCAGATTTTTATTTGTTTTCTTCCCGCTGGACTATAAACCACAAGGAAAGGAACCAAATCTGGTTTTGCTCATCTCTGCAAACAGTACAGTTCTTGGCACACAGAACCCACTTAGAAAATATTTGTTGAATGAAAACATTAAATGATACATTAATCAAATGACCGCTCAACTTAGTATAACAAATTGTGCCCCGCACTGTGAAAAAAAGCACACTGGGGTGTTGATCTAGTTTGAGCAGGTCACTAAAGCATCCATGTGGGAATCACATTTGAGCTGAGATCTGAGGAGTTGGAAAGGAGTTACATAGGAGAAGTGGAGTAAACAGAATAAGAAAAGGATCAGCAGACCCTGAGGAAAAGCCGCAAGAAGGGTTTCTGAAACCAAAAATCGCCTGGGGATCAGAGGTTGACCCTCTCCCGCTTGAGGGTGGGGCCTTGTACATGACTTAGGAGTAAGTGACATAATGCAGAGAAGCCCAACGGTCAATGTGATCCAGGCTACATTTAACCACTTGTTTGCCAGCAGTCAAACAAGTGTGAGCAAGCTCTCACTTTCCTTGCTCTTACAAAGCAGTAAGTGTGCCGAGTGATTCAGTGCACAGCCAGGAAACTGAGCTCCGCCCTAACCTCACACCTTCCTGTGTGATAGCAGCCATGTTGAGCCCAACAAAACCCCAGACCCCGTATAATTCAGTTTGCCCAGCTGACCTCCTTGCCTCAGATCTCTAGGTTTGGACTAAGGGGTGAGCAGAGTTCAAACATGTGTTCCCTAAGGCAGTTTCCAGGGAGCAGGAAACTGAGGACCACTCAGCAAGCAACGGTGGAAAGAAGTTGACAATCCAGGTCTCCAAAGGAGCCAAGGGCAGGTAAAGGACTTCTGAAACTAGTTCAAACACACACACACAGACACAGACACACACACACACACACACACACACACACAGAATTGGTAAAAAGGCTTTTTGAATATTAACTTGTCCTTTGACCCCCATAGCTCTGTTTCTAGAAGGCTGGGCTGAGGAAATAGTTAGAGGCAGGCCCAAGATGAGTGCATTAGAAGGACTGCTGTAAAGCTATTGACAAAGCAGAAAATTGGAAAAACCTAAATGTCCAAAAACAGAAGGAGGGCTAAATAAATGAAAGCATGCCTGAGCTGGTATGTGGCCATTACCATTATGTTTAGAGATAAATTTTAATTGCTTGGAAAATGCTCATCATATAACATCAAGTGAAAGAAAGTAAAATGAATAAATAACTGCTTCGATAGTGTGAACTCAAACATTTGCATTGCTATATATACATGAGAGAGTTAGATAGGTAGATGAACACAAAGAAAAAGATTGGGTAGAAATCATAATTATAGTCAGATCTTCCTGGTCAAAGTGTGTGTTATTTTTAACATTAAAAAAAATGTTTATTTAGGGGGCGCCTGGGTGGCTCAGTCAGTTGAGCAGCCAACTTAGGCTCAGGTCAGGGTCTCAAAGTTTGTGAGTTCGAGCCCCACAACGGGCTCCCTGCTGTCAGCCCAGAGCCAGGTTGGAATTCTCTGTCCCCCTCTCTCCACCCCTCCCCTGCTTGTGCTCTCTCAAAAATAAATAAACATTTTTTAAAAGCTTATTTACTTTTGAGAGAGAGAGAGAGAGAGGAGAGGGCAGAAAGAGAATCTCAAGCAGGCTCCACACTGTCAGCATGGAGCTGGATACGGGGCTTGAACCCACAAACCATGAGGTCGTGACCTGAGTTGAAACCAACAGTCCGACGCTTAACCAACTGAGCCACCCAGGCACCCCCCCAAATTGTGTTATTTTAATTTGATTTTTTTACTTCTCTGCATTTAATTTTTAAACTAATGCATATTACATAAAGTCACAAATGAATAAAAGGAATCTTTTCTATTTATTCATTAATTTCCTTTTTTATTGTGGTAAAATAGACACAACATAGAACTTACCATTTTAGCCATTTTTAAGTGTGTAGTGGCTTGGAGCGCATTCACAGTGTTGTGTGACCATCACCACCATCCGTCTCCAGAGTTTTCTCATCTTACAAAACTTAGACCCTGTCCCCCAGGACCAAGGACTCCCATTCTCCCTGCCCCCACTCCCTGGCAACCACCATTCAACTCTTCGTCTCTGTGAATTTGGCTTTTCCACTTACCTCATGCGAGTGGAATCAGACAGCACTCTTCCTTTTAGGTCTGGCTCATTTTGTTTAGCATAATGCCTCCAAGGTTCACCCACGTCCGACTTATTTCTTAGGCACCTTACTGCAGTTCGTACATTCTGCTATAATGCTGTGCTGATCCATAGACCTCCGACAAGGTCATCTGTATGGGACCCGATGAACTCAAATGTGTTTAGAATGTAAAGGTTCTCCTCAAAGGCCCACAAAAAGGGATATTAGAGACAATATTGGGTGTTAAATGCCCACCTTCGCTTGGCCCCAGTAGCCTCAAGTAGTTGAGGATGCTACATTTTTATACTAAGTCTTGAGGAATGGTGAGTGGAAGAAGGAACCAGGACTCTCAATTGAAGAAAGGCCCTGAAGGAGTTTCGAAAACATCTACTTAAACCCTCTGGCTTTACAGGGACTGCGGGAATGTAAATTAAATGCTCCCACGCACAAGGGAGGCAACACAGTGTCTGGTGTCCTGACACAAACCTCAAGGTAGGTTTGAATTCCAGCTTGGCCTTTGACAGCGGTGTGATGGTGGCGAGGCTTCTTAACATATCTAGACCTCAGTGTCCTCATCTGTAATACGGGCACAATGGCATCCATCTCCTTCAAATGCATTGGTTAATCTAAAGTGCTTCAAGGGAAACCTGGGTGCCTCAGTCATGACCCCAGGGTTGTGGAATCGAGCCCCACATCAGGCTTCATGCTGAGTGGAGAGCCTGCTTAGGATTCTCTCTCTCTCTCTAAAAACAAAAACAAAGCAAAACAAACAAAATGTGCTTCAGATAATGCCTGGAAATAGCAAACACTCAATATGCAGTAAGCACTATTAATATTTTAAATTACTATTATTATTGTGGTTGTTGTTTAGTGCCAGAACCGAGCCTAAAACTCACTTTCTTAACTCCTAGGCCAAAGCTGTTCTTACCGGCTCTCTATTTTCTTCTGTGTCCTTCCTTTGAACCTTGACCCTGCCCACCCCATCCCTGCTTTTCACCTGTCTCTGTAGAGCTCTGGACCTTCCAGAAGTGAACGGGCAAAAGGAGGGAAAAAGGGAGATAAAAGTGTAAGGAGAAAGCATAGTGAAGACATGAGGGCCTGTCTGCAAGAGTTTGCATCCGCCCAGAAGGAATGAAGAAACAAGCACCCGAAACACCGTTTCACAACCTACGTATAAAGCTCAAAGCCCTTAACTACCTACTGGTGGTGAGATGTGCCAAGAAACAGCTCTATTTTCTACTTCTCCTGCTGGAGTATAGGCGAACCCTCGTTTCAACAGGTAGCGCGTAAGAACATCTTGGTTCACCCTAAATCTCAATAAACCTTGGTTTATTTCAGACTATATTTGATGTGGGGGGATAAAAACCCTACCTGGATTTCTAGAACATTCTATGTATGATAATTTTTTAAGATTAGCCATAATTCTCTTCCAAATGCTGGTGTGTAGCCTTTCGCTCTTTGTTCGCTTCCTCTGAAGGTGGCTGAGAGCAGCTCTTTTTACACCGTACTTAAAAGGCAGCTGCCAGTGAGAGCTTTACAGTCCTTCCCTGCCTTATTTCTTCCATTTCAGAAAGATCGCTTTCCTCCGACTTCTGGCCATCTGCTTTGCCTGGCTGAGGAGACACCCCAGACTTCCTCCACCGCGTGGCCTTGCAGCCAAAGTGCAGGGAGTGGTCCGATTAAAACTCTGGGCACACAAGGAAAAGCAGGTGTCAAAGGACAACCCCATTCGCCTTACAAAAAAAAGAAGAAAAAAAGGAAAGGAAAGAGAAAAGAAAGAAATAACAGTATGTAAATATTTTATTTCAGGTACTTTTGTGCTAATTAAGGAATATGGGGGCACCTGGGTGGCTCAGTCGGTTAAGCTGCGGACTTCGGCTCAGGTCATGATCTCACAGTTAGTGAGTTCGAGCCCTGCATCGGGCTCTGTGCTAACAGCTCAGAGCCTGGAGCCTGCTTCGGACTCTGTGTCTCCTTTTCTCTCTACCCTTCCCCTGCTCACGTTCTGTCTCTCTGTCTCTCAAAAAAATAAATAAATAAATAAACATTAAAAAAATAAAAAAATTTAAAAATTAAAAAAAAAAGAATATGGACAGTTGTTTTTAATAGGGTCAGCAACTACTCATTTGGAGTGGAATCTTCTATTGGCCTGGGGTAAACAAGGGAGAATGCCTTAAAGGGAAGTCTCATTATGCAGGCACAGCCCCAAGCTGTGTTCTCTTCAGGCGTCTGCTGGCTTCCAGGATGTCCGTGGGCGAGGTGAGATGTGCCCAAAGGAGGTGCCTCTTTCAGAGGGCATCTGTGTGAGAGCAGACACAGGCAGCTAAGTCACCACGCGTGCACTTCAAGACTGTCATTTTAATTCTGAAGCATTCAGGTACCCTATTCATTTCCGGAAACACGTGTGCCAGCTTGGCATCTAGCTCAGGGGACGTCAAGTAAATCAGGGGGGTGGTGAGGAAAACGTCAAGAGCCCAAATTTTCTGATTATGTCTGTTTTTGCACCTTCTATCCCCTCCTCAGTCCCCCTCTCTCCCCCTTTCCCTTCCTCTCACTACCAGTAATAGGCAGATTTGGAAATGTTTTCAACTCTGCACCACCTTGGCAATCTCTTCAGGTTCAATGGTTCTCCTCTGCTTACAAATTCAGGATGCATGGGCGCACGCCGTTGTCAACTAGCCGGCTTGGCTGGGACCACCTGGGTTGGCCAGCAACTTTGACAGATGCAGTCCAGCAGAGGAAACAACATCTCTGTTGAGAGCCACTGCTCTTGGACTGAATTCCTCAAACAGGATTTATTGGGAGAGGAGGAGGGAAGGAAGGAGGAGGGAGGCAAATGTAGAGAGTGTTTCAAGTAAACACAAGTATGGCTCAGCATTGGGGAGGGGGGATGACATGCATAGTAACATGCATAGGAAACCCAAGCATGCTTTAGACCAGCCTGATGGAAACTTCTGTTTCAAGGCAGATTTCAGAGGCTCATATTCAAAAGTGGACCAGGCAGCATCCTGGGGGGCTTTCACAGACATGGTCTTTTTCATGGTCTTTTTCATCCTGTTAACAAGGGCCATCCTGTTAACCTGCTGGTGCCCGGGGAAAATTGAGATTACGAGGGTCAACTGGTCTGACACTCCCGGGACTCGGGCCTTCTGGCTGCATGGCCGGTGGTTACCCACACTCCATAGGAAAAGAAAAAGTACTTGCTTGTTGAATGTTCCTGACATTGTAATTAGCTACAGTAAGGCAGGCATTCACAGAAGGGGAAACTGAGTGAGAACTCTCTGTACTATCTTTGCAACTTCTCCATGAATCTAAGATGATTATGAGTAAGAAGTTTATTTTAAGAAGTAGACCCACAACCCGGAGTATAAATACTTCCCAAAGGAGTGTACTGCAGGTAACTCCTGTCATCCCACTCCTCTGTCCATCCCTAAATTGGTCACAGGCAGCACAGTGTCCGAAAGCACATGTCACACTGCTGGGGATGCAGTCTGTGCGGGGTGGGGGGAAAAAAGGGGCTACTTAATAATGGAAGGTAGGCTGATTTACACTGGAGGCTCAGGGAAGGCTTTTCAGAAAAAATAATATGCACTAATTTTAACTTACTGATGTATGAGTGTGCTAGTGAACTGTGAATGTAGAGATGGTACATGTTGAAACAACTTTCAGTTCGTGGTATATCTTTCAGCTTGACCATGTCTTTGCCAAATAAGAATCTTTAATAAAAAAAAAAATTACAGGGACGCCTGGGTGGCTCAGTCAATTAAGTGCTGGACTGCAACTCAGGTCATGATCTTACAGCCACATCGGGCTCTGTGCTGACAGCTCAGAGGCAGGAGCCTACTTTGAATTCTGTCTCCCTCTCTCTCCGCCCCTCCCCTGCTCGCACTCTCTCTCTCTCAAAAATAAACAAACATTAAAAAATTTACAAAAAATATTTATAATTAGCTGCCTTCCTCAGTCTCTAAAATGAGAGAAGCTATTGTTTTTAGGCAATCGGATTTGAGGGAAGGACAAGGTGTTTAGGAGCCTGAGAGACCTGAGTTCAAACCTCAGTTAAACTGCTTTCTGAAAGTGTGATCTTGAAAAATTAGCTCATAATCTCTGAATTTCAGACTCTTTATATGAAAAATGAAGACAATCATACCTACCTAATAGGATCATGGCATTAAAACATACAGATATATGGTATGATACATTGTATGTGCTCAGAAAATAAATATATGGATGAATGATTATATATGTATTAAGACTTAAAATAGAGTATTTATACCTAATAAATATTTTTTAATGAAAAAAAAATCTTGAGCACTCAAAGTCTATTGGTTAAGAAAAGTCACATGATGGGCCCTTGGGTGGTTCAGTTCGTTAGGTGTCTCACTCTTGATTTTGGCTCAGGTCATGATCTCATAGTTTGTGAGACTGAGCCCCAAGTCCAGATCCCCAGTGAGCAAGGAACCTGCTTGGGAGTCTCTCTCTGCCCTTCCCCCACTTACATATGTGCTCTCTCTCTCTCAAAATGAATAAGTAAACATTAAAAAAAATCACATACTGAGCAATTAAGGCACGATCTCAGTCCTACTCAGGTGGTGTTTCTGGGTGGGGTGGGGGCATCCAGACACCAGGTCTGGGTGCTGGGTATCAGACAGACCTGGCAATAGCCAGCATCTCCCTTGGATGTTCCATGTGAGCAGGGCTGGGCGTGATACAGGCATGTAGAACTGGAGGATCCTCACAAGACACCAAGCTGGGGGGCTGGGGGAAGTCCCGGGGGGCACACAGAAGCATTTCTACTCATAGGTTAGGACCGTGACTGTCATTTGTCATGATGCTTTAAAAGTCTTTGCCCTCTGTCTCTGAAGGGGCATAAGGATCCCAGGAGAATTGTAGAAGGAGAGTAAAGTATGACCAGGGCCAGAACCCCATTAAACTGGAGGCATAGGTGCCCAGCAAGAGGGGATATGAGGTTCCTCTTCTCCATGTGGGTGTGGCTGTCTAGTGAAGCACAGAATCTCCTTCGCCTCGTTTGGGTCGAGTGGCCTTTTTTATTAGCTCTCTATATACCTGGCTGTTGGCTTTACTGTCTCATAAAATTAGCCTGTCAGTCCAGAAAAGCAAAGGCAGACACCTAGCCTGAATTTATTAGTCAGAATCTGGGTCTTCAAACGTCTGTGACCCTTAAGAAGGTCTGTCTATCACTCAGATTTTTTTTTTCTTGCAGCAGAAAGTACCCACCTTGTCACAATGAAGCCCTTGCCTAGGGCAGCTGTATCCATCTTCCATAAAATGTGTATATGTGAGGAAGCAGGAAGTGGGGCCTGGGGTGGACTACATCAAGGGTCCCAAATCTGTCAGAATTTAAATTGGCTATTTAAAAATGTGTTTAAAGGAGCCTGGGTAGCTCAGTTGGTTAAACGTCTGAATTCAGCTCAGGTCATGATCTCATGGTTCGTGAAATTGAGCCCTGCTTCCAGCTCTCTGCCATTAGTATAGATCCCGCTTCAGATCCTCTATTCCCTTTTCTCTCTCTGCCCCTCCCCTCCTCATGCTCTCTGTCTCTCTCTCAAAAAGAAAAAATAAACATTAAAAAAAATAATAAAAATAAATAAATAAAAATATGTTTAGTAGAGGCTATTCGGGCAGATACCAAGAATCCGAATTTTTAGATGGCTCCCCTGGGTGTTTCTGATAATTAGCTAGGATTGGGAAACACTGGCCTGTGTGACCTACCAGATCCCTCTGGTCTAGAACATTCTAGATTACGGAAGTCCAGATTCTTCTATAAACCATCTTTTAAGAAGCCAAAAAATCATTTTTTATTTTTTTAAAGTTTGATTTATTTATTTTGAGAAAGAAAGAGAGAAAAAGAGAGAGAGAGCGAGTTGGGGAGGAGCAGAGAGAGAGAGAGAGAGAGAGAGAGAGAGAATCTCAAGCAGCTTCCACACTGTCAGTGTGGAGCCTGATATGCGGCTCAAATTCACAAACCATGAGATCACAACGTGAGTGGAAGTCAGATGCTTAACCGACTGAGCCACGCAGGTGCCCCAAGCCAAATAATCATTTCCTAACAACTTGGGAGAAGTTCCTCAAAGCAACTGTCTTCCCTTCCTGTGCCAGAAGGAAGCCTTCCTTTTGACTGAAATGCTTCCATATTTTCTATTCCCCCATGAATCACTTGACATTGGGGGCCAACAACTATACCTTGACCTTGACCTCTCCTGTTCAAGGTGTGGGCTGCAGACTGGCCTCATTGGCATCACCTGGGAGCCTGGTGGAATCCAGACTCTGCAGCCCCGTCCCAGACCTCCTGAATCAAAATGTCTACTTCACTGGGGTCCCGAGGTGATTCGTATGCACACTGAAGTCTGAGGAAGCACTGGCTCCGATCACTGGCTCTCCATGCAGCTGTCTTGGGCAATCATCTGGAGAGTTAAGAAAAACTGATGGTTAAGTCTCCATGCCCATGGTGCAAGGACTCTTTTAAAATCTCCAAGCTATGCTAATGTGTGAGAAAGCAACAACTTTCAGCAATAACTGATTTAAAATTTTAAAAAAATCAAATAAGGTTTTCTTTAGGGAGGACGGTACTGTTTCTTTAGGGAGGCTTTTTCCCTTTATTAAGAGTGTGAACAATGGAAAAAATCCATTACTGATTTGGCTTTTTTCCTTTATTAAGAGTGTGAGTGAAACAAAGGACTAAAGATTCTTCCAGAAACAGGGAGAGCCCCAAAGCTCTTTAATTAAAGCAGGAAGAAAGAAGAACAGAAGACGTTGGAATGTGAACAGTCTCCATGTAATTCATTTCTTTTGGAGCCTGCGTGGATGTCCCGTCTGGACCAACACTGGTTTCCCCCTTGCCTTGCAGAGAAGCACACCCAGACTAACAGACACCTAAGAATAAGTCCCCACGACACGAATGTCTCTCTCTCGTTAACAGAACATTGTTTCTTACGCTCCTGTGCTCCGGGTTAAGCGTCTTCTCTCTTCTGTCAGAAGCTAAGTATACGTTGTGGGGTTAGTGAGAGAGAACAACAATTCGGTTTGGAAAATTAACAAAAGAATGTATGTAAGGCTTCAATCCCGTGAATTTTACCTAAACTCAATCCCCGATGCATCAAAACTCTGCCACAGCCCCTGCCCACCCGAGTCGGTCGTGATGGCCCCCAGCAGGCCTGAGACACCTCGGATCCCCGGCCATGCAGGGTGGCGGGGGACCGGGCGGTGGGTCAGGAGCCCTGGGTTTGACTGTGGTTTGGACGCGGTTTTCTTCCCTGTCTTGCATCTCACCCAGAACAATAGTACTGGGAGCAAAGAGGGGGGAAACAATAGTACTGGCAGCCCCTCACACCAGCCTCAGGGGCCTTCCCCCTGTCTGCCGGCTGCGAGGCCTGCCCCACAGTGTGCCTCGGTTCTCAGCCACCCCAGGCCTCCCCGGCCGTATGGGGCGCCACCTCTGGCCCAGCCGTGCTCTGAGGCAGTGCAGGGATGTGTCCTCCATGGCCTCTGACTGCCCCCGAGTACAATGTTAGGCTCAGAAAAGCTTCAACAATACAAATAGCTTCAGGAAGGTGGCAGCTTTGATTCTTTGTGCTTTGGCAGGGGGGTGGGGGGGTAGGGAGGGCAGGGGGGACGGTGGTAGCTACTTCCACACCCCTCACTGGGAGACTCTTGGAAACAACATTTGAAACACCAAGTCAAAAACACTGATTTAGTAAAGCCTCCTGGGACACTTTAATTGGAAAACCGTTGCATCTCATTCTATTTCCTGGACCACCTCTTCTCTGAGGGAGTCATGCTTTTTTTCTGAGCGGGGGAAAGAGGCCAGAGGACCCCGATATTTCAGATGGGATGGAGATGAGGCATGTGGGGGACAAAGGGCCACAGCCGTGAGGAGAGGGGCAGACCAACCCCCCTCGGGCTGGGCCTCTCACCTGACCTGAGTCAGAGAAACGAGTCTAGACTGATCGTCCAGGTCACTGCGTTCGAGGGCTGCCCTCCCTGATGCCTCAGTGTGACCCTGAGGAAGATCCCCTGTGTCTGGCTCCAGGGACTCCCCAGCAAATGAGGGGCGAGGCCCCAACAATATCTAAGAATGCTCTCACAGTTTATGATGTGGTGACTTTTTTTTTTTTTTTTTTTTTGGACTTTACAGCCCAGAAAAAGGAAAAAGAAAAAAATCCTGGTGAGAGTGTAAGATGCTATTTCAGGACAAGAAATAGTATTTTGGGTGAATCTAAGGGAGTAATTTTGTAAAGTTTCAGACAGAAGCGACAAAAAAAAAGAATGACTGTGTCCAAAAAGAGTGCCCGGAAAGGGTTGGCAGGACCGCAGAGAGAGGAGGTTTGCTCTGAAATCGTTCACTCAGAGCTGAGAGGCAGCTCAAGGGGCGAACCATCTGGAGCCCAGACAGCGGTTATCAGAGCGCCCCCTGACGCTGCCTCTCCCAGACCAGAGGCACCAAGGAATCATGTTTGTCTCCAAACACCAAGGACACTGAAGAGGAGAGACACACGAAGACACAGAGAGGGACAGAGGCAGAGACAGACAGAGGGAGAGAGGAATTCTGAAAATAATTCTATATTTTATTCCTTTTCACTGAGTGCCTACCATGTCCTAGACACTCTGCTAGATCCTGAGACAACGGACATCCTAATTTTAGCAGCTAAGGCTCAACTTGTGAGTTTAATAATTGTAGCCTCCTATAATGAACATCTACTGGGAGCAGCCATATTTTATTGGCACCCTAATTACTCCACTTAATCCCCGAGACGAAGCCGTGGCCTAAGCTACACTGGGCAGTGGATCAACAGACCTGGGAACATGGACACTGAAGCCAGACCACCAGGGTGCAAATCCTGTCTCGACCACTTATCAGCTGTGTGACCTTGGATGTAACGTCTGTGTGGCTCAGTTCGTCCGTCCCTCCGTCTATACAATGGGACTAGACAATAATGTTTGCCTTAAAAGATTGGTGGGATGATTAAATTGGTTACTATCCATTAAGCACCTAGAAAAATGATTGGCAAACAGTAAGTGCCATGTAAATGTTAGCTATGATTATCATTGTCCCTGTTTTACTGATGAGGAAAATGGCCATGGCTGGGGGGGACCTGGGCTCAGAGTCAGGGCTGCCTTGAATATCACATTGCAATACCTCTAGACAGGCTTATTCTCAAAGAGTTTGTTCTTTGGGTTTTTCATCATTATTCCCTCTCCTAGAAGTGCGTGCAGAGTTTGCTGATCACCTTAGGCCACCAGCCCGTAACTTGTCTGAATAGGTTTTATCTCATGGGTGTCATATCTCTGCTCACCAGAGATGGGGGGTCAGAGCTCGAGCTATGTCCAGGCTGGTTGAACAGTGGAAATGACAGCATTGCTGTATGTGTGGACCACTCAAGCCAGCTGGGACCTCCAGGAGTCAATATTCTGTGCCAGCTTTCTAGAAATTTCCTTACGTTCTTCTGGAAATGAAGTCTGTGGCCTCCGGGCCTCAAACAATGTTATTTGTAGAAATGACTTTGAAAGTACTGACACCTGGGTTGAACCTGCAGCGATCCTGAGTTAGCTGGCCTGGGGTAGGGCCTGGGCACCAACATTGTTTCAAAGGTCTCCAAATGATCCTAATGGGCAGCGCATTTTGACAACCACTGACCCGAGCAGTCCTCTGAGACGGCAGCGGTGATTGTGTCCCCAGTCCCCATCCTCTCCTCCCTAACCTCCAGCTAGCTTGTGGATCCCAGCCAAATACTACATCTCCTAGCCCACCCCATCCCCCTGCCCTTACAGCAAGGTATGGCTGTGTGGTTATTTCTGAGTAAGGGGGAGGTATGCCTCTTCTGGATCGTTGCTACCTCTATCCCGGTCCCCTTTCCTAGGTCCTGATCCCCCTTCCCTAGGCTGGAGACTGACATAGAATAGGGGCTCTCTGTATGTGGTAGAGCAACGGTGTAGATGAGCCTGCCTCCCAAGACAGCCCGAGGAGCTGTCACCTGCCCACCCTGGAATTGCCCACCTATCTCTGGGCTATTAAAAGAGAGAACAATGCAATGTCATATGTTTGAGCCTCTAATTTTAGGTCCCTTTCCTATATTCCAAGAATGCCTACCTGATTGCTTTAACAGAGGGATGAATGCCAAGTCGCCTGAGGAGCTTTTTAATATACAGACATTCATGACCCACCTCAGATCTAGCAAACCAGCATGTCTGGGGATAGGACACATCATCTGCAGTTTTGGGGAGAGGGTTTGTTTGTTTGCTTGCTTTGCTTTTAACCTATTTGTTCATTGTTAATGACAGAATGAAATTAAATAATGTTGACCAAATAGATTTGATAGAGAAACCAAAGAACCAATTAGCCACGTGCATAGCAAACGAAATGCCAACAGGCTCATCACTAAGAGATCAAGAGGAAATGCCAGTTTTGTCTGCTCGCTGTCTGCCTTCCTGCTGGCCTTTTCAAAGTTATTTATTGAGCATATACTACGTGATCCTTTTTTTTTTTTTAATAAAGCTCTGATTTTTAAGGACAGTTTCGGTTCACAGAAAAATTGAAAAGGAATTACAGAGACTTCCATATACCCTTCCCCCACATATGCAAAGACTCCCCCATTATCAACATTCCTACCACGGTGGCACATTTGTTTTACTTCCTGAACCTGCATCGACACATCACAGTCACCCATGGTCTAAATTTTACATTAGGGTTCACTCTTGGTGTGGTGCATGGGTTTGAACAAATGTATAACGACACGTATCCACCAATGAAGTATTATACTGGGTGTTTTCATTGCCCTAAAAATTCTCTGTGCCCCACCTGTTCATCCCTCCATCCCCAGTTCCCACGGGGAAGTGGTCCTTCACAACCACGGATCTTTTTACTGTCTCCATAGTTTTGCCTTTTCGAGAATGTGATACAGTTAGAATCATACAGTATGTAGGACTCTCAGATTGGCTTCTTTCACTTAGCAATATGCATACAAGTTTCCTCTGTGTCTTTCTATGGCTCGATAGCTCATTTCTTTTTATTGCTAAATAATATTCTGTGGTAGACAGGCATCATAGCTTATCCATTCAGCTAATGAAGAACATTTTGATTGCTTCTAAGTTTGGAGCAATTATGAATAAGCAGCTATAAACATCCTCCTTGCACAGGTTTTTGTGTGGACATAACTTTCCAACCCATTTGGGTAAACTATCAAGCAGCGGGATTTCCAGATCAGACATTCGTAACTTTTAAAGCTCCACTGGAGGGGCGCCTGGGTGGCTCATTCGGTTAAGCGGCTGACTTCGGCTCAGGTCATGATCTCGCAGTTCGTGGGTTCGAGCCCTGTGTCGGGCTCTGTGCTGACAGCTCAGAGCCTGGAGCCTGCTTCAGATTCTGTGTCTCCTTCTCTCTCTGCCCTTCCCCTGCTCACGCTCTGTCTCTCTCTCTCTTTCTCTCTCAAAAATAAATAAGCATTAAAAAAATAATAAAAAAAATAAAGCTCCACTGGTGAGTCAACTGCCCACCTGGTGAGGACCCTGTAGGGGCAAAAGCCAAGACCATTTGCTTTGCTGATCAGAGGCCCCAGAGCCCAGGCCCCCGGGAGGTCTGTGATCCGGTGGTGGAGACACGGTGTGCTGAGTGGGCCCTGGGCTGAGGATACCCTCCCTCCCTGCTGTGCCCGCCACGTCACCTTGCAAGGCACCGGGACCATGAACTGTGCTCAGGAGGGCATTTACCAATTGATTTCAGTGAGCCACTGGCAAACCAGGCAAATGAGAAGCCTCCATGTTCTCACTCTTCCAGCAGCAGAACATAGCTGGCAATGCAACTTGTTCTCAAAAGGTTGATATTTTAAATCAAAAAAGGGGGCTTGCAAAATGCATATTTACAAATGTCCTTTTTTGTGTGTGAAAGGTTGCTATGGAGACCTGTGATTGTGACACCAATTTATGGCTTAAGAGCAATGTCAGTCTCCTTGTACTGAGCCAGGGAGCCCACTGGATGGCACCTGTTGATGTCTGGGGAAAACGGCGGGGGGAGGGGGGGGGGTCTTGTCCACAGGGAAAGTCTTCCAGGACCGAAGATACTATGTTCTCTTCCAAAATGGATAATGAGGCGAGGCGAACAGCACCTGTCTCCCTGAGACCAAACCCTTTTCAATTCAAAGCTTTCCCATATGTGAGCCACCCCCAAAACGAATCTGGCTTTGGCTGGCAGGACTTGGCCTTCAGAGTCACAAAGTTCGCCCTCCAGACTTCAGACAAGCTGGAGGAGCTCCCAAGGGCCTTTATCCAGTGCCCATGTCTGCTTCTAAAAAGCAACCCAATTAGCAAGACCACTGGCATTGCTGCCGCTTTGCAGGAGGCCTCCACAGTGCTAAGAACTGCATATCTAATTAAATGGAGCCCTTTTCCAAGCCGTGAAGACTCACACCAAGCTCTTCCTGAACTGCAACTTCTGAAACTCAGGTGCCAAAGACAGAAACAATAGTAAAACTTTGACAGTGCAGACGTGGTATCAAAGAAGAACATATTGCCTTTTATTCCAGGAGAATGTTCCCTACACTCTGAAGCCCAGAGTATCTGCTTTCCAGGTGGATGGTAGAGTTCTAGAATGAGTCCTGACTGGTGATGTGGAAATGAACCTCGCCTCATGGTGCGTTATTTCACCAGCTATAATACAAGTTTCTTGAAGATAAGAACTCAGGTTTCTCTTTCACTCATAAGGACTATTCCATACCAGGAACTGATTGGTCCATTTAGTCAATGACTTATGGTTTGGTCACTGGGTCCACTTCTTCCCTTCTGAGATTGTGATCTGGTATTAAAGTGCCCTTGAAGACTTGCCTTCTCTCTGTCCATGTTCCCTCGGCTCTCAGAGAGTGTGGACTGCTCTCAGGACACAGCGTGGAACAGCAGAGAGACCACCCCCAGGGACAATGCCCTTAGGGTCTATCAATGCCTAGTTCTTGAAGTGTTGTACAACAGCTCTTCCTGCCCTCCTTCCAAAACAGAAATTAAAGTAGATTAAGAAGTGTATGGGTTGACAACCAGCATGAAACGCTGAACTGATCCAAAGAGCACTGGCAAACAAGTGCTTGGAAAGACTCCTTCCCTCCACTCATGATCCCCCCTCCCCTTCCCTACTTGATGTCCTAATCTGGTCCGAGTGTTTCATTTGACAAAGCCCCGAACTGGTGCTGAGGAGGATGCTAGAGCTCCTTGAAGCTCCTTCAAAGGCACTTCTCCTGTGTGGATGAGAAACTCGGACCAGATGAGCACCTTCTCAGCTCACAAAGACCAGAGAAAGGAGAGGATGCCTGAGGTGAGCTTCAATGCTATTGAGCTGCCACTCAACTCTTCAGCTTAATTCAGGCTGGAATAAGGCTAGCCCTGATAGAAAAAGACAATGGCCACTTGGAAGCTCCTTTGAATAGTGGTCCATGGCTGTCAGCACTCGGCCCCGTGAATTGGGCACAAGGGCTTTGCCAGCACTAATTTTCTGCACCTAATTTTCTGCTTCCTAGAAGGTTTCTCTGTTCCAGCAGTAGGTTCTAATAATGTCCCTGAATTAGCCCATGATTCATTGTTATTTTAGTTTCCCAAACTAATCGGCATTCTTTTTGACTCTACGGAATATCCTGCCAGGAAATTCCTTAGCACTCTGTGTCCACGGCTAACCCAGATCCCACTGGTGGTATCCTGCTCAGGGACCTGATGGACCCGGTCAGTCTGAGCTGCTGTCTTGTGGGGAGGATTGTCAGCAGAGGGTACAGTAATCCACAAGTGCTCTAGAGTCTGACAGACAGGAATCAGATCTAGGCTCTACTATTTGTCAGTCGTGTGAACTCTCTAAAGATCGGTTTCCTATCTATGAAGTGCCAACAGCAACAGCTCCTAACTCACAGGGATCTGATAGAGATTAAATAAGATACCAACCACACAGATAGTAACTAACACATTTCAAGCATTAATATAACACTATAGCTATTAATTAATTGCTAATAGAATTCAGAGACACTGAATTTGATTTATTAAAAATTTTCAGTCATGATATGATATTATATGATATGATATTATATTATTATATTATATTCTGTTATATAAATATATACTATACAGATTCATTCTCCTGTTCTTGGACATTTGGGTTTTTTTTTTTTTTTGTAAATGGCTTTATTGAGATATAATTCATGTACCACACATGTCACCTATTTAGACTATGCACTTCAAGGGGTTTTTAGTTTATTCACAGAGCTGTGAATCCATCACAACAGTCAATTTTAGAACATTTACATTACACTAAGAAGGAACTTTCTATATCCATTAGCAGTTACTTACTAGTCCCTCCAATCTCTCAGCCCCTGGCAACCACGAATCTACTTTCTGTTTCTAGAGATCTGCCTATTCTGAACATACCATAGAAAGGTATACATACATACATACAATATGCAGCCTTTGATGTCTGGCTTCTTTCATTTCACAAAATGTTTTCAAGGTTCATCCATGTTGTAGCATGTATCAGTACTTCATTTTATTGCCAAATAATATTCCATATTTTATTTATCTATTCATTAGTTTGTGGGCATTTGGATTGTTTATAGCCTTTTGCTCTCACTGAGTGTTATTATGAACATCGCACCACATTATTTCCTGGGCATATGTGCAAGAGTTTCTCAAGGGTATCTTCTTGGGGTGGAACTGTTGAAATACAGGGAAGGCAAATATTCAACACTGAGAGAGAATGCCAAATTGCTTCCATATATTTCAACAGCAAGACTCCCACCAGCAAAATAAAGATACCATTGACCCACATCCTTGCTAATATTTGGCATAGTCAGAATTTCCAGGTTTTGAAAAGACTACTCTACTCTATTCTATTTTTATTTTATGTTTAGCAAACCACTGCTCTGCATTTGACCCATTGTGTGATAATGAGATTCTAATGGAGATTCAGACAAAAACAGCCACCTGCCCATGTCTCCTTCCATAATTAGCAGGACTCTTCTGTAATAGTTCTAGCTTTTACTCCCTGACACCAGATTCTGATGTTATTCTTGATACTAATGTTCTCCCTTCCCAGGTGGGCTCTATGTGGCTGGTCCTGGAGTCTCACTCTATCTCTCTACATGCACAGGCTGTCCTGTGTCCTTGGTCCTGGTAAAAACACCTCCCAACCTTGCCCCCACCCCCAAAATGCAAACAAATACATTCATACCCTGGAAGGACAACAGTGTAGGAAGTCAATTCAATGACTTCTTACCCAGAGTGGAGACCCCTGCTTGCCCCCATCCCCAAAATGCAAACAAATACATTCATACCCTGGAAGGACAACAGTGTAGGAAGTCAGTTCAATGACTTCTTACCCAGAGCGGAGACCCCTACTCTTCATTTGCAAAAGCTCACCCCATGAATGCTGGGAAAGGAGGGAACTCTCAAGTTTGCTTTTCCTGTGGATATTCATCACCGTCCTTTATCCGGTCCATCAGGTGCAAGTTATAGTGAGTGTAACTATAATTTTCTTGCACGGAATTCTCTCCAGAATCTCATTTACTTACGGTCTTTCCCATTAATTTATTTTCAATAGCATTTTTGCTCCAGAGGCTTCTACAAGTAACTTCTAAAATAAATAAATACTTCATGAAGAGACTGACTCTGCAAGTCAGCAGAGAAAAAAGAAGAGGAAGCAGAGCATACGGAATAAAAGAGGCAGGGAAGGAAAGTTTTTGGGATGGTGTTGCACAGAGACACCCTTGCTGTCCAGATGCCCCTGGAGGAAAGACGTGTTGCCCCACTGTGTGCAGTCAGCAGACCCCCTCCATTCTCAGCTCCTTCAGGGAGGCCTCCGCTGCACAGGGCCACCTGGCCTGCCATCTTGGTCACATCCAGTGACTGAGTGAGGGCAGGTTCGAACAGCCTGGCTGTTTCAGCCCTAGTGCCCTTGGGTTGGCCGAAGCTTTGCTGGGTCTACATCACTGTTTTTTTCGCCAACACTGCCATCTCTGGTTGCCTCTCATATATGTACCCCCAACCACTTCCATGTTTGTTTCTGGAGAACCTATTTTTGTGTGACCACATTACTAACTATTTAGCCAATCTCCAGTTTTTTGTAATATGGATTATTTATAATGTTTTTTGCAAATATAAACAGGGCTGAAATCAATATCCTAGACGCTACATCTTTCTCATATTCTAAGACAGGAGGTATCCACAGAGTTAATCCCTAAAATAGATTAGCACGTTTTAAAAGGTTAGGGCACATGTTAAGGCTTTAAAGACTTATTGTCAAACTTCCCTCAGAAATGTTGAGCCCATTACTTACTCCCACTGAAAGTGTATGAGGGTTGTGATATTGTGACATAATAAGAAATACATATTTTGGTCTTTGTCCATAGTTCCTGACACACAGCATCTAAAATTCTTATAATTTTCTGTATAAGCACTATGGTGATATCTTTGGTTATATTTAATTTTGCTCCCAGCTCCTGAAATAGCTTCAGAGGGATAAAGGTGAAGTGGGTGTCTTTTGTTATTCATAACAAATTTCAATGACACATTAGTTTATGTTAAAATGAGGTGGCTTTTGGAAAGACCAATGGATGGGGCAGGTTGCCAGGGGAACCAACCTTATGATTAGAGGGTTGGAACTTTCAGCCCCATCCCTTGACCTTGGGAGAGAAGAGGGGGAGTTGGAGGATGATGTCATCCATCGCCTATGGAGGATGATATCATTAATCATGCCTACGGAATGTAGCCTTCATAAAAATCCTGAACTACGGGCTTGGAGAGCTTCCAGGTTGGTGAACACATGGAGGTGTTGGGAGAGTGGCACACTCACAGAAGGCATGGAAGCTCCCCACCTATTCCCACAACTCTTGCCCTGGGCACCTATTCCATCAGACTATTCCTGAAATATGTCTGTCAGATGAGAAAATAACTTAGTACTGAGTTTGACATCCTTTATTTTAGGGAAAACAATCCATAGATTGGAAGGGTAAATACCTCGCAAGCAGCAAAGCCCTATTCCTGAAAGATTTGGGGCAAGAGTGAGTTTTATATAGATTTAGAGGAGGCCATGGAGAAACAGGGCATGATTAGCTAGGATGTCAGGGATTTCCTTATAAGGCCAGCAGGTTCTATTTTCTAGGGTAAGGTAAACTAGCTAAAGCTGAGTTGGAGGCTTGTAGATTGGTGTATGTAAGGATTCCTTGACAGGCATTTTCCTACACATGAAGGCTGACTTAAGTTTAGATTTGTGATGTGGGCAGAGGCACTGGGGCAGCCTCCATTTTGTGAGTCCTGATATACAAATTAACTTTATCACATCCTTTTGTAATAAACTGGTAATCTAGTAAGTAAACTGTTTCATAAGTTTTGTGAGCCATTCTGACAAATTAATCGAATGCAAGGAGAGGTCATGGGAACCTCCACTTCACAGCCAATTGGTCAGAAGCCTAGGTGACAGCCTGGACTTGAGATTAGAATCTGAAGTGGGGAATGGGCAATTATAGGGGACTGAGCTTTAACCTGTGGTGTGTACAGGTAGATAAGTGTCAGAATCCAGTTAAACCACAGAGCACCCAGCTAGCATCATGGAATTGCTTGGAGTAGGAGAACTCCCACGTTAGGTGAACTGGTAGTGAAATATTCAGCAAGTAGTAAGTAAGAGAAGTAATGGCTTTCCTTTAGAAGGGTATGAGAGACAGTCTGTGTCTGAGTTCACATTTTATGTCTGTAAAAGTTTTTTCCACGTGGGTGAAGATGGTTATGTTGCAGGATTCTTTTCCTCAATACCCAGGGTTCATTGTCTCACTGCTTTGAAGAATAGAGAGGTAGAAAAGTTTATTAGAGTATAAGATCAGAAAGTAAGAATAATATGAAAAGAGAGGTGGCATTCGAAAGTGAATGCCTGCAACTATAGGCAAGGACTTAGTGTATAGGGTTTTAGTGGATCCCTTCTCTTCCCCTTTGTTTTTTCTTGGGTTCTACCCTTATTGGCTAGGTAACCGTAAATGCCTAGTCATTCCTTTTTGATTGGCTCCTTTCCAATCAAAAGGAGGGGTGTAGGAAGGGTGGTCTATGACCATAGTTCCTTACGGGTCATACGTTTTATGGTCTACTACTTATTTTTAGTCAGGTCTTTTGTCAAATTCCTGAGGGAAACCTAAGAGGGAGTAGGTGGTGTCTGTCACATTCTTAAGAGGAACTTTACACCAGAGAGAATTTGCTGTAGTCAGATGCTCCCAGCATTGTTTCAAAATATGTGTTTTTCCCCACCCAGGGACCTCAGGTCCTAATCTTTCCCTCTCTGCCAATTTTATCCTATTGTTCCCTATCATATTTATATTGTTTCTCTTTTAATTTTTATTTCTTTGATTAGTTAGGAAACTGAACATTTATTTATTTGTTTTTAAAGTAAACTCTACTCCCAGTGTGAGGCTCGAACTCACAATCAAGAGTTGCATGCTCTACCGACTGAGACAGCCAGGTGCCCCTGAACATTTTTTTCAATGGGGAAAACAACAAAGTATAATGTGGAACAAAAACAAATTTTCATTTTTTTATTTAAAAAAAAATTTTAAATGTTTATTTATTGTTGAGAGAGAGAGACAGTGAGAGTCAGGGAGGGGCGGAGAGAGAGAGAGAGGGAGACACAGAATCCAAAATAGGCTCCAGGCTCTAAACTGTCAGCACACAGGCTGATGCAGGGCTCACAGTCACAAACCGGGAGATCATGACCTGAGCTGAAGTCAGACACTTAACTGACTGAGCCACCCAGGCGCCCCAAGAACAAATTTTTAAATAGCTCTGTTGACTTACAATAAACTGTATAGATTTTAAGTGCAAAAGGAGGTGAGTTTTGACATATGGATACACCTGTGAAACCACCACCTTAATCAAGATACTGAACATATCCCTCACCCAACAAAGTTTCCCCCAGCCCTTTTGTAATCCCACCCTCTCATTTCCCCATTTCCACCCCACCCACACTCCCCAGACAACCACTGATCTGTTTTCTGTCACAGTACACTGGTTTTCATTTTCATGTATTTTATATAAAAGAAATATAGTATGAACTCTAGTCTTGTATAGCTTCCTTCACTACACATAAATGTTTTGAAATTCATCCATGTTGTTACAGAGATCAATAATTCTATTCCTTTTTATTGCTGAGAAGTATTCCATTGTATAGATGCATCACAATTTGTTTATCCATTTATCTCCTGGTGGACATTTGGTTTATTTCCATTTGGGGGCCATTACTAATAAAGCTAATATAAACATTCATGTTCCAGAATGTGTATGGACATATGATTTCATTCCTCTTAAGCACATTGAGTGGCTTGGCCATTTAGTTATTTCATTTAGTTATTTCAGGTGGTAACGTAAATCTGGTCCCCATTATTCTATCTTGGCCAGAAGCCCATTTGAGCATTTTCCAGAATACATGTTTTTAAGGCAGGTAAATTGAAGGTAGGGTTCCTTGACTTTTATGCTGAATATTTTAAAAATGTTTACATTTGTATTTCATCTTGTTCTTTGCATCCACAAGAATTTAAATCCCCTCCTTCTCATGCAACGCTATTCAGCTATTGCCCTTGCCAAAGAATAGTAGCATTGTTCCCCTTGGAGTAGCAGCTGTCAGCTTCAAGGAGTTTACAGTGTAGGAATGGGAGCTGAGGTAGGCCAGTGCAGAAGCTTCAGACAGGCCTCCCAGGATCTCCATGGTAGACTGCACTAGAACATTGTTGGACATGGAGCTGCAGTCCTCACCGAAGCCAACTCTGAGTTCTGTGGTGGAGCAGCCTGACTTCTGCCCTCATGACATTTTTATTTTGTGAGACTGTGTCTAGATACCCAAGGGCATTAGAGAAGCTAAAGGAAATGTTTGGGGCTTACTAGTGGGCCTGGCAACTGACAGGGGCAATTCCAAGATGCCTGGATTCCAGGAAGTACTGTCAATTCTGGTATCTCTTTGGGTCTTTGTCACTCCCTTCCCCTTCAATGAATTTTCAGTTCAGTCTACAAAGGACATGACTGGTTTCCACATACCAGCCAGGGACTTTGTCTTGTGGGCTTGATTTCCAAGGTCCATCAACTGGATCTAACTGACATTTATAGAACACTTCATCTAACGACCTCAGAATATACATTCTTCTCAAGCTTGTGTAGAACATTGATCAAGAGAGACCACCTTTGGGGCCATAAAACACATCTTAACAAATTTAAAAGAATATAAATCATACAAAGTGTGCTCTTAGACCACAGTGGAATTAAACTAGAAATCAATAACATAAAAATAGATGGAAAATGGCCAAACAGTTGACGATTAAACAACACGCATCCAAATATCACATGGATCAAAGAAAAACTCTAAAGAGAAATTTAAAAATATTTTGAACTAAATGAAAATGCAATCTATTAAAATGTGTAGGGTGCAGCAAGGGCAGTGCTCATAAGGAAGCCTATAGTATGGGATGTCTGTATTGGAAAAGAAGAAATTAATTACCCAGGCTTCCATCTTAGAAAACTAGAGAAAGAAGAGCAATATAAATTTAAGACCAAAGAAAAGAAAAAAATAAATAAAAATTAAAGCAGCATCAATGAAATTGAAAACAGGAATCAATGAAAATAATTACCCAGGCTTCCATCTTAGAAAACTAGAGAAAGAAGAGCAATATAAATTTAAGACCAAAGAAAAGAAAAAAATAAATAAAAATTAAAGCAGCATCAATGAAATTGAAAACAGGAATCAATGAAAATAAAACCTGTTTCTTTGAAAAATCAGTAAAATTACTAATAACAGAAATTAAACAAAGGTCAACACTACTGATTCACAGACAACTCTTAGACTGGCAAAAATCCAAAAACTTGACAATACCAATTGCTGGTGAAGCTATGGACCAACAGGAACTTTCATTCATTTCTGGTGGGAATGCAAAAAGGTACAGCCACTTTGGAAGACTGTTTGGCAGTTTCTTAGAAAGCTAGACATAGTCTTATTGTACAATCCAGCAATCACCCCCCTCAGTATTTACCCAATATGGTTGAAAACATAACTATACAAACCTACACACAAATGTTTATAGCAGCTTTATTCATAATTATCAAAAACTACAGGCAACCAAGATGTCCTTCAATAAATGAATGGATAAGCAAACTGCCACATATTTACAAAGGAATAATATTCAATGATAAAAAGAAATGAGCTATCAAGTCATAAAGACACACAGAGAAAACTTATATGTATATTGCTAAGTGAAAGAAACCCATCTAGAAAGGCTATATTTCGTATGATTCCAACTATATGGAAAAGGCCAAACTATAGAGATAGTAAAAAATCAGTGGTTGCCAGGGATTGGTGGGGAGGGAGGGGGGGTGTGAGTAGGTAAAGCATAGAAGATTTTTTAAGGCTGTGAAAATATTCTGCATGATACTATAATGATGGATATGTGAGATTATACATTTGTCAAAACCCACAGAACGTATAACACCAGGAGTGAACCTTAATGGAAACTATGGAGTTTAGTTAATAATAATGTATTAATATTGTTTGTTAATTATAACTATTAGTTACAATTAGTGTGCCACAGCAATGCATATTGTTAATAATAGGGAAAACTGTTGTGGGGAGGAGGGGTACAGGGAACCCCATACTATCTGCGCAATTGCTCTGTAAATCTAAAACTCTTCTAAAAAATGAAGTCTATGAATTTGTTTTAGGTAAAGAGAATCAAGGTGAAAATAAATAAAAGCATTCAAGAAAATCAAAATACACAGACTCATACAAAAAAAAAGTCTTCCTGCTTTCAAATTCTTGATCATGCTCTCCACAAACAACCTCGAATCCCACCACGCTCATGGCTAGAGTCCGGCTATCCAACCTGACTCATGCCAGAGTCCCATCTTGAAGACAGGAGATTCTGCTTCCATGCTACTCAGAAGTTCTCCAAATGCAGCTTTAGCATAAAGCTTGTTAAAAAATACAGAGCCCTGGGACGCCTGGGTGGCTCAGTTGGTTGAGCGTCCAACTCTTGATCTCAGCTCAGGTCCTGATCTCAGGGTCATGAGTTAAGGCCTGCGCTGGGCATGAAGCCTAGTTTAAAAAAAAATGTATATATATATATACACATATACATACATATAGAGAGAGAGAGCACTTGCGAGAGAGCCCTGGACCCGAGGGTCAGGCATTCTTATTCAACAGGTCCTGAGAGAACTCTCTAATCTGCATTTTAATCAAGACCCCTGAGGCACACTTTGCAGATCGCTATAGCTGTTAAGAAGCTCTGTTGTGGGGGGATGCCCCCTCACCAGAGTGGTGTCACTCACTGTCTTCTAGGTTTCAAGAAGAGGGATTTCAAAAGCCCCTTGCCATAGTCCTCCTGAAAGACTGGCTCACCACGCCTGCCTGAAAATTCAGCAGATCCTTGCCTTTTGGGGAACTAAAGCCCAGGCTTCCCCGACTGCTGGCCTTGCTGTGGTCCCATCATGCTTTGTGTCCAAGTCTCTGCAAATGATGATATTTGGTGATGAGACGGATCGTGCTAAAGAGGGCCAGGCTGGATCTGGACACTACACATTCATTCATTCATTCCACAAATATTTACCATGTACCTACTATGGACTGGGACCATATGCTAAATAGGTACTGGGCAAGTAGCAATGAACAAGGCATAGCCTCTTCTCTCATAGAATTTAATCTACTGCATAAAGCAGACAATTAAACACTAAAATGTGAGGTGCGTCTGGCAGTGGCCCTGCAGAATGCTGTGGGAATGGGTGCAGGGTATTACCTAATTCTGTGAGGCAGATGTTCTGGAAGGAAGCTCAGTGGCAGGTGGTGGGCAGTATCTGTGCCAGGGGCAGTGGACATGCTGTGACAGGTGGCGTGGAGGAGCTTAGACCATGGCACGCAGAAGACCCACAGGGGAAAGCAAGGGGTGCCCCCAGAACAGGCTAGAGAATAGCACAGACTTACGGCTGAGTATGGGAGTGGACAGGCAGGAAGACACTTGGCATCCAAGGGCCTTGACCGCTGGTGCTACAGTCCTTCACCCTCCCAGGGAGAATAGGAATGAGATTCTAGTCCCTAGGAGAACTAGGAAATGGGGTCTGAGGGAACCAACGTAAAGCTCTGGTCACTGGGATACAAGGCAAGAGGTCATCATAAGGCCAAGGCAGATCCCAGCATCAAGGGCAGAACAAGGCCGATAGTAGCAGGACTGACTTAATGCTAAATGTAGCCACTGGTCTAGAGCTCCTAAAACCATCCCTGATGGAGACTGAGTTGGTCACAGAGCCTGGGCCTGGCATAGTTTCCAGATGGAAAACAACTATTACATCAGTGTAGATGGTAGCTGAGGTGGTGAGGCTGTGGTTCACACCCCTCCTCACATGCTGGAGACCTCAGGGGAGTTTAAAAAAGAATCCCCAGGCTGTCTGGCAGATCCTGATTGAACTGGCCTGGGTCAGGGCCTGGCCACTGATATTGTTAATGTATTTTTTGTAATTTATTTTGCAATCACTTCAAGTTTACAGAAACGATGCAAGAACAGTAAAGAACTACCTCATTCTCTTCACCCAGATTCCCCCGATTATTAACATTCACCTTATTTGCTCTTATGTGAGCATACGTGTGTGTGTCTGTGCCCTTTATTAATGATCATTCCCTTCCTGAACTATTGGAAAGCCTTCCCATGTGCATTTTCCAAAGCACAGACACCTCTCTAGTATACAACCTACCAAAGGGGAAGACAACATTAGTTGAAAACTATTGTCCATTTCACAGACTCATTCAAATCTTCCCAACTCGTCTCACAGTGTTTCTTTTCTTCTGGTCAAGGATTCAATTCAGAATCAAATGTTGCGCTTAATGATCATGTCTCTTTAATCTCCTTCAATCTGAAACATTCCTCAGCCATTCCTTACCTTTTGTGAGTTTCATGATTTTTTTCTGTAGCATGTCCCCAAACTGGGTCCATGAATGGTTTCTCATGACCAGACTCAAACATGCTTGATGGGAATACCACAGAAGTGACTCTTCCGTGCCTTGCACATCAGAGAACACATAACATCAACCTGTCCTACCACTGGTAACATTAACCTTCATCACCTGGTCAAGTTGAAGTCTGTCAGCCTCCTCCATTATAAAGGCACCATTTTCCCTTTATGCTTGATAAGTAACAACTTAGGAAGACAAGTCAAGACTTCTGCCAGTATCATGGTTCTCATCAAAGCTTAAAGCTCCACCCACCATCCATTGATGCCTCCTCCTACCTGAATTAACACTTCAGTGATGATTTCTGGGTTAGTTAGGGGTCTCCGAGAAGTAGACACCAAGACAGGGTTAGATGTGCAAAAGAGTGCAAAAGATGCAGTGGGGAGACTCCTGTAAGGGTGAGTGGGCAAAGGCCAGAGCCAGAGGAGGCTTGGAGAGAGAGATGCCAGATTGGAATGGTTTAATCATAGTGGAGAAGAGAGGGAAGAAAGGAAAGCTGGGGAGGAAAACAACCGGTAGTACATTCCTAAGAAAATTTTAGTAAAGCCATGGGACTTCTTGAGTCAAAGTTACCCATCAGAAGGCTCCCATGTGCTCCCGGGAGGAAGGTGCCTTAGTATCCCCACTTCTCACAGCCATTGATTAAAAACACAGTCCTTCAGCAAACTTGGCCATTGGTATCAGAACACAGCATCTAGAGCCATAAGTCAGTTATGTTCTCTGCAGTTGGAAATCATTGCCACTGTAGCTGCCAAATGGTGACTTTCTTACTCCATCATTTCCTCTACATTTCTTGGTTGTCATTCTACTACAAGAAGTAATTTTCCCTTTACCCCATTTGTTTACTTCTCTATTTATATTCGTATGGACTCAAGTATTCTATTTCACTGAAAGGGCTATAATTCATTTCTATCATTATATATTTTGATGACTGGATTTTTGCAGACTTGGCCAGTGAGAGTCCCTTCATGCAGGTTCCTAGATTCTCTTGACATGTCCTCATAATATCTCTTTACTTTCTGGACAAAAATGTTTCAGACTCTCCAATTCTTTGTATTCTCCAGCCCTGGAATCAGCCATATCTCCAAAGATCTTGGGTTCCTTTTAGTATTTAAAAGCAAAATCTAGTTCATTGTACTCTTTGCTATGAGGTGTCATTGCTATTAAGGTGTCATTGCTTCTAGGGTGTCTTACTGGTCACAGTTAGAACACACACACACACACACACACACACACATATCCATGGATATATACTTTAAAACTGTGCATTCACACCAATACCTCTAATTTCCATTCAACACTTCAAGGTTCCTTCGAGGCTTTCTTCTCACCATATTTGTGAGTCCTCTGTGGAATGAATGTAAATCTGGCTTCTGTAATCCTCACTCTATTCAATATTTGTCCAGTCTCTCTATATATAATCAATCTCCTGACCACACTGGTAACCTTCTTAGTCATGACACCTTCTCAGCTTTGAGCCCTGACACTCGTTCTTCAGTCACTGCCTCTTTGGCCTTGGCCATGCCATTGTCTTCAAAGGAAGAAAAAGGAGGAAAGTAGAGGGGAGGAGAGGGAAGGAAAGAAATACTGCTGGTAGTCACTAAAATCTCCCAGGTGATTCTGACAAGTAGTCAGGACAAAGAAGCAATGTAGGAGAGAATAAGATATTAAACTTCAAGAGAACCACTGCACATTTGTAAAGAGATTTAGAGTTTACAAAGTTTTTTGCATATATTATATTACTAAATTTTTGTAATCATCCTCTGAGATAAGAAGTTTACCCAGATGAAAAAACAAATAATTGCCCTAAGTAGAATAATTCCGAAAGTTCCCTAAAGGGAGAGTTAGACAACCTTGGGATCAGAAGACCTAGATTTAAGCCCATAATGTTTTCTATTATGCTTTAACTGCATTTTCTTTAAATTGGGTGTGTGAAGACTTTGAGTTGACAAAAGCGATATCTTTTTTAAAGTAGCATCTTTATCAGATTTATAAGAATCACATCAAAAGGAAGTCACGTATTCCACATAGTGTCAAGACCAAGTTCATTCCGGCCGCTGGTTAATGGCATAACAGGAGTGAGTGTCTAGGCAACATGCTTACTGGGAGACTAACCAACTTCAAATACAAGAATTCATAGGTTACACAGAAGGGAAAATGCCCCACCCTTGATACAGTTGAGTCATAGGGCTTCAAACACACTGTAATATCAAATAGTAAACAGAACACGCCATAAGACAGCAAGTTCTATATATATTTCTCACAGATATGACAAGGCTTGATTAATGCCCTCTAAGACTGTTGACTTCTTCTGCCAAACAAATAAGCTTCTTTTGGTTTTCTGGGTCATTCACCTCTTGACCATTCCAGGACAGGCTCCTCAGAGTTAGAAGATAAAGAAGCTGGAAACAAAAGTCATTTTAAAAAACTGATGTGAGAAATAAAAACGTGTGACACGTGTGTCACAGGCAAGTATTCCTCCCTGTGGTTCTTCTAATTTAGAGACCTCAGGAGGCTGTTTGGAAAACCCCAGCACAAGAGATGTGTCCATTCGAAGTGCTGATTCTTTAAGGTGTCTTGCTCCTGCTATATACATATATTAGGGGGAAAGAGAGAGAGTATGAATGAGGTAGAGAGGCAGAGGGAGAGAGAGTACCTCAGGCAGGCTCCATGCTCCATGCTCAGCATGGAGACCAATGTGGGGCTTGATCCCATGACCTTGGGATCATGACCTGAGCAGAAATTAAGAGTTGAATGCCCAGTTGACTGAGCCCCCCAGGTGCCCTTACATATATTTTACAATGGCATCCTCAATATTTATCTTCTATCTCATTGGATTGAAGACTAACTAATTAGGTCCCCTTAAAGATGCGATGAATGAAACTAAAATATGGATATTTTAGGAAGATAACCAACTCGGTGAACATGAAATTACAATTTAATTAAAACAATGCCTAAAGGCCAGCAAATGCTATTCTTTTTTCAGACAGTATTACAAAGTAAAACTCCAGCACAACAGAAGGTATGTGGACAATCTCCTCATTTTGTTTTTTTAGCCTTCTCAATTTTTTAAATTAATTTTTATTTTGATGTAATTGTAGATTCATACACAGTTATTAAAAGTCACGCAGAGAAATTCTATATAACCTCCACTCAGTTTCCCCCGAGGGAAACATCTTGCAAAATCGCATGACAGTTAGTATGATATTGCAATTAGTGTATTGACATCGATACAGTCAAGATATAGAACGTTCAGTTACTGCAAGGATCTCTGGTGTTGCTCCTTTCTTCCTAGCCACGCCCACCTCCCCTTTGCCCTTCCCCCTACCCCGAGAAACCACCACTCCATTCTCCATTTCTGTCATTTTGCCATTTCAAGAATGCTGTATAAATGAAATCATATGATCCATGAACTTTCAGATTGATTTTTTCACTCACTGTGATTCTCTGGATATTTACCTAGATATGCAGTATTGTGTATAAATAGCTTGTTCGTTTTATATAACTAAATAGTATTCCAGAAAGTTTGTCTAACCATCCATTCATTGAAGGACATCTAGATTGATTCCAATTTCATGTCATCACTCACTGGTTTTTATTTTAGCTTTTCTGGACAGGTATGAGTAGTATTTCACTGCAGTTTTAATTTGCATTTCCCTAATTGTTGATGATACTGAACATCATTCCATGTGTTTATTTGCCATATATGGCAAATGTCTTTAGTAAGACCGTTCTTCTGGTCTTTTGCCCATGTTCTAATTGGATTGTTTGCTTCCTTGTTGTTGAGTTTTGAGTGTTCTATATATATTCTAGATATTAGTCCTTTGTCAGATTTGCAAATATTTTCTCACATTGCATATTTTATCTTTTCATTCTCTTACAGGCTTTCAATGAGCAAAAACTTTTAATTTTGATTGAGTCTAATTTATCAATTTTTCCTTCTATTGACTGTGTTTTGGGTGTCAAATCTAAAAAAAAAATCTTTTCCTAGCCCTAGACCAAAGATTTGTCCTGTTTATTCAAAAAGCCTTACAGTTTTACATTTTACATTTAAGTCCATGATTCATTTTGAGGTAATTTTTTAATTTTGTTTAATGTTTATTTACTTACTATGAGGGAGAGAGAGACACACACAGCATAAGTTGGGGAGGGGGCAGAGAGAGAAGAGAGAGAATCCCAGGCAGGCTCCACGCTGTCAGCTCGGAGCCAAATGTGGGAATCAAACTCATGAAACCATGGGATCATGACCTGAGCTGAGATCAAGAGTCAGATGCTTAACCGACTGAGCCATCCAGGCACCCCTTGAGGTAATTTTTTTAACAGTTTTTTAATTGATTTTCTAGTGTAAGTTTTTATTTCAATTAAATTAATTTTTTAGATAAGTAATACATTTATACAATTCAAAATTAGAACAAAATAAAAATTTATAAATTGAGAAGTTTCACATCTGACTATAACTTTGTTCATCTCTTTGCTGCCTGCTTCCAGGTTTTTTTTAATGCAAAGATAGCAAATGCAAATATGTCATCTTATTTGCCCACTTTGAACAAATTTTTGTATAAGGTGTAAGATGTAGGTTACTGTCTATTCATTAATTCATTCATTCATTCAGTTAGTTAGTTAGTTGGTTAGTTACCACTAGATATCCAATTTCTTCAGCACCATTTGTTGAAAACGCTATCTTTTTATGTTGAATTGCTTGTGCACCCTTGTGAAAAAATCAGTTGGACATATTTTTGCGAGTTTATTTATGGGTTGTCTGTTCTGTTTTGTTGACCTATATGATTATCTCTCAGCTAAATATACGTAGTCTTGAATACTATAAGTTTATAGTAAGTCTTGAATTTGGGTAGACTGATTCTTTCTACAGTATTCTTCCTTTTCAAAATTGTCTCACCTATTCTAATTCCTTTGCATGTCTGTATAAATTAGAAAAATCTTATCTATATTTATTAAAACTTTTCCTGGGATTTTGAAAGGAATTGCATTAAACCTATATATCAATTTGAAGATCATTGACGTCTTTACTATGGTGAGTCTTCTAATCCATGAACATAACATGTATCTGGACTTACTTAGGTCTTTGATTTCTTTCATCAGTGCTGTGTAGGTTTCAGCATACCAGTTCTATAGATATTCTGTTAAATTATATAAGTATTTCACATTTTGAGGAGTTGTAAATGGTATTATATTTCTAAATTTGGTGTGCATATATTAACTGGTAGCACATAGAAATATATTTCTTGTCAGTTTATCTTCGATCGTCCAACCTTACTGAACTCAGTTATTAGTTCTAGAAGGTTTTTAAATCTATTTCTTGCAATTTTCTGTGTAGACATTTATGTCATCTGCAAATAGGGACAGTTTTGCTTCTTCCTTTCTAATCTACATTCTTTATTTCCTTTTTTTTTTTTTTTTGGTCTTATTGCACTGACTAGAACTTCCAATACTACACTGAATGATCTTGAATAAGAAAGTGGACACCCTTGTCTTATTACCAATCTTAGGGGAAAACATTCAGTGTTAGCTTCTTACATGTCTCATCATCAAATATAATGTTAGCTGTAGGTTTTCTTCAGACACTCTTTAGCAAGTTTAGTAAGTTTCTCTTTATTACTATTTTTCTAAGTTTTTTTTAAAATAATGAATGGGCATTGAATTTTATCAAATGCTTTATCTATAGTGATTGATATTATCATGAGATTTTTATTTCTTAATCTGTTATTATGGTAGATTACCCTGATTGATTTTTTAATATTGAACTAGCCAGGCACAAACTCTCCCTTGGTCATGGGGTATAATTCTTTTTATGTATTACTGAATTCTATTTGCCAATATTTTGTTAAGGGTTTTCACATCTATATTCACCAAGGATATTGAACTATTGTTTTCTTTTAAATTTTTTTTAACATTTATTTTATTTTGGAGAGACAGAGAGACAGAACGTGAGCAGGGGAGGGCAGAGAGAGAGGGAGACACAGAATCCGAAGCAGGCTTCAGACCTCCGAGCTGTCAGCACAGAGCCCGACACCGGGCTCGAACTCTCGAACTGCAAGACCATGACCTGAGCCGAAGTCGGCCGCTTTACCGACTGAGCCACCCAGGCGCCCCTATTATTTTCTTTTTTGTACTGTTTTTGGCTGGTTTTGATATCAGAGTAATATTAGCTGCATGAAATTAATTGAGAAGTCCTCCCACTTGTTCTATTTCTAGGAGATATGGTGTAGAATTGGGCCTAATTCTTTAAATACTCAGTAGAATTATCCAGTGAAAGCATCTGGGCTTGTATATTCTTTTGCGGGGAATTTTTCTTAATAGTTATAGGGTTATTCAAATTATTTTATATTGAATGAATTGTGGTAGTTCATCTTTTTTAAGGACCAATTGGTCCATTTCATCGAAGCTGTCAAGTTTTGGTGTATTTAGAACTTTTAGTAGTAATCCCTTATCTTTTTAATATCTGCAGGGTTTGTACTGTTATCTCTTGCTTATTCCTGCTATTGATAATTTGTATATTCTTTTGTTTTTCTTTGTCAGTCATGCTACATGTTCACCAATTTTATTATTCTTTTCAAAAAAACAGTTTTTGTTTTATTCTTTCTCTTTACAATTTCATTGTACTACTTTTTATTGTTTCTTTCTTCTTCATTAGGTTTATTTTACTCTTCTTTATCTAGATCCTTGAGATGGAAGTTTACACTATTAATTTGAGACATTTTTATTTTCTAACGTGTGTATTTAGTGCTAAATTTCCCTCTCAGCACTGTTTTACCTGTGTCCCACAAATGTTTACAAGTTTTATTTTCACTTTATTTAGCTCAATGTATTTTTTAATTTCCTTTGAGACTTCCTCTTTGACTCAGGGATTATTTAAAACTGTGTGGTTTAGTTTCTGGGGGTTTAGTGGTTTTTCTATCATCTTTATTATTGACTTCTGGTTGAGTCCATTGATGTCAAAGAACACATTCTGTATGAATTCAGTTCTTATAAATTTGTTGAGATTTATATCATACCTAGAATATTGTTAATCTTGGCATATATTTTGTAAGCACTTGCAACAAATGTGTATAATGCTAATATTGGGTAAAGTGTTTTATAAATGTCATCACCTATTGGTTGATGATGCTGTTAGTTCTTATACACCCCTTCTGATTTTCTGCCAAGTTGCTTTATCAATTGTTGCAAGACAGGTGTTGAAGTCTCCAACCATAATTGTGGATTTGTCTAACATTCTGTTCCATCAGTTATTGCTTCATATGTTTTGCAGATCTGTTGTTTAGTGCATACACATTAAAGATCACTATATTTTCTTGGTGGATTGACCCTTTTTGTCATTATATATTCTCCTCTGTTTCTGATTTCTTTTTTTTTTTTCCTCTGAAGTCTACTTTATATTAGTATAGCTACTCCTACTTTCTTTTGAGTATTTGCATAATATATCTTTTTTTTTCTTTTTACTCTAACCCACCTATATTGTTCTATTTAAAGTAAATCTAGTATAGATAGCATGTTTGGGTCATGTGTTTTAATCCACTCAGCCAAATCTGTCTTTTAATTGGTATATGTAAACCATTTACATTTAATGTAATCATTGATGTGTCACACCTTGAATCTACCAGTTGTACAATCTCTTTTGGGGAGTATTTTTATTAGCTATTTTGTAAATGCAGATATTTATGTAGTTCTAAAAAGGAATAAATTCTACCTTGTATCAGTCAGAGTTCTAGGAAGATTTCTTATGGCTAGGAAATCTATTTAAAGGAACCTGGTCATATGATTATGGAGACTGGCAAGTCTGAAACCTGTTATGGAGATCAACAGACTGGAAACTCAGGCAGGAGCTACTGATTTTGTCTTCAGAAAGAACCTCTTTTTCTTCAGGAAATGTCAGTTTTTTCTCTTAAAGCCTTCAAGTGATTGGATGAGTTACCACCTACATTATCAAGGGTAATCAACTTTACTTAAAGAAAATTAATTGTAGATATTAACCATATCTACAAAATACCTTCACAGCCAACACCTGGATTAATGTTTGATTAAATAACTGGATACTATAGCCCAGCCAAGTTGACACATAAAGTTAACCATCACGTACTTTGTCCCCTCCCTCCCCCCAATTTTTTTTTTCTATTTAGCTAAGTGCAAAAGCTTTTTAAGAGGTGAAATTACATCCTGGCTGGGTGTTTTTCTGTTCAACTAAAACATAGCAGGCTATTGAATCGTGACAGTCTTTGATGTCTTTGATGTGTCAACCTAACATTCCATAAACTAATGGGATGGGAGCAGTTGTTAAAAACTATAATGTGAAGCATAACTGAATGGTAATTTGGAATCTCAAGCTTGCATTTGACATGTCTCAAGCATTTTAAATTACTTATTTTCTCTATCCAAGCTATTTTTTTAGTACAATTGCTTTTTGAAGAAAACTGCTCCCTGATTTTGGCTCTCCCAGTCAGAATCAAGCGCTATCTGTAATATCTTTTGTAGAGGCACAATAATATTATTCCAATAATTTTATTAGCTTGCTGTAACAAATTGGAGACTTGTAAGTATGTAAGGTGCATCATACAAACTTGTACATTAGAGGGACCTTAGAGTAAACAACTAGTCAACATTTGAAAATACTGGTTGTTAATAGCTTCTTTTTAAGGAAAATTTTTCTCCAAACTTAAGCTAGAAAGCAACTGAGGTGGTTGTTTAGAAAAATATCACAACCCTGTGGCTCTTTGGATTCTAGTACTTGGAGTACGTGTGTATTGTTCACCATGTCTTTATCCAGATAGGCAAACAAAAAACCCATCTCAATTATGAAAGCAAAAAAATGCTCCTGTAAGTTAATCTCTTCATTAGGGCAGGTAAGACCTTCGCCTTGGAAGCAATTGAAGAATTCAAGAAAAATAAGTGACTACGTGCAAAATGCAGGCTATAAAAGTAAGACAGGTTATAAGATGATATGGAGGGGACAGGAGATTGGGGAAGCCATGGAGGTGAGAGAGACCCAGGCCCTGTGTCCAGAGACCTTGCCGTTGCACAGACTCAGAGGAGGTGGAGCCTGAGTGAAGGTTTGAAGAGAGAGTAGCAGGCTTTGTGTGGGCCGACGGTGGAAAGAAGGCAACGGAGCAGGGGTTGACAGCATGCCAAAGGCAGGGAGGAAGAGCGGAGGGTGGGCAGTGTGGGACTGTGGAGCAGCCGGTGTGGACAGACAGAGACACAGGGGCTGCCGGAGGAGAAGGACACCACCCAGGTGACCTGATGTGGGGCTCTGGGGAGGCCTGATTCCACCAGAGTTTCCTCCACCCACATTTCACCAGGCCTCGGGGTCCCCGGTGGAGATGTGCCCCTGATCTGTTGAGGATTGTCCATCTTTCCCAATATCTTGGGAAGACTGCAGGAGGATCACCACTAATACCTCACTGGGGAGATTTTCTGACAGAAGCCTCAAGGCGTTCTTAGAGGGAGGTGAAGCCAGGAGGAAAATGGGAAATTTCAACCTCTCAGAGCCAGCGCTTGCTCTGGGCTTGGCCCTGAGAAGCGCTGAGACTCTAGGGCGGAGAGACAGCAATGAGGTTAGCTGTGAAGAAGCAGCCCAGACTACACGCAGGTGGAGCAAAGACTTAGGGGTAGGAGCCACCGTGTGCGGAGTATTCTACTTGGAGCTGAGTACCCGAGGTGGGGCAGGGCTGCCATGGATACTTGCTGAGTGAATGAAGGAATTACCGATCCGTGCACTCATTCTCCTACAAAGGCACGTTGTTTTTTCAGGTCCAACCCTTTTTGAGCATCTGATCAAGTTTATGGGATTCCCTCCTCAGAAAAAATGCCCATTTGCAAATACAATCAGTTTCAGAGGATTCTGAGCTCACTTTCTCCCCCAGGGAATAACAGTCCATGAAACACTCCCAATCACCTTCAAGTATCTAAAGGAATGTTATGAGGAAGAGGAATTTTTCTATACCATTCCCCCGGGGAAACACTGGGACAAGGAGATGAATTTGGGCCATATATGCATGTTCAGATGTCAATTGCTCCGTGACACTTAGGGAAAGCTGGAAATCCAGTATGGGTCATTCTCTGGTCTCCTTCCCTTCCCAAGGGTATATAAGATACCTAGTGTCTCAAGGTATTTCATCCTGGTACATTTCTTGGCTGTCACGTAGAGTGCTGGTGGAGCTGGTCCTGCATTTCCCTCTGGCTCTATCTGGAGATACTCACCTGCCTGGCTTCCAGCCTTCCTTAAAGGCTATCTGCCTGTTGGGCAGCTCCACCCACCCTGGGCCAGGCTCAGTCAGAAGGGATCTTCCCCTGGATCCATGGACCCTGGCACTCTCTGCCCAGCTCTTCACAGCCAACCCTACCTGAGAATGTGCCACCTCAAAGGAGTTACTCAGTTCCCCGAAGAACCTACAACCCACCATCCCATCTCTGAAGATCCAACTACCACCATCCAGGTTGGAAAATCCTTCTTCAACTTTCTCTACCCCATTCCTTTCTCTTCTGGAAAACTCCAGCCTACTCTTTGTATGAGTCTGGATTCTCCAGAGAAACAGAACCAAATATATCATATATATATATGATATATTTTAAGGAATTGGTTCCTGTGGGCATGGACGCTGAAAAGTCCCAACAAGTCTGCAAGCTGGAGGCCCAGGATCGCTGAGGTTCATTCCAGTCCAAGTTCAAGACTGAAGGCAGAAGAAACCTGAAGTCCCAGCTTGGGACAGTCAGGCAGAGAGTGAATTCTCCCTTACACAGCTTTTTGCTCTATTCAGGCCGTCCTTGGGTTGGATGATTGGGAAGGGCAATCTGCTTTACTCAGACTACTGATTCAAACGTTAATCTCCTGAACACGCTCAAAGACACACCCTGAACAATGTTTAACCAAATAGCTGGGCACCCTGTGACCCAGTCAAGTTGACACATACAGTTGTAATTATCACACTCCTCTTCAAAGGCTGAATTGTAAGGAAGAGGAAATACTTATTTTGGTAATAAAAAGTCCAAAGTAGTCTGAACCAAGCTCATGGTCATTTCTCAATGGGCTGTTGCACCACATTAGATTGTTAACAATTCACTTGCTGCTTATCAAATAAGCCTCAGTCACAAGAGAGTTCCCTCAGGGGGAAATGGAGCCCTGGGATGGAAGAAAAAAGGGGGAGGGTCTCAGAAATGTGGCTTTTGAGAGTGATACCTCAGACCCAGACTTCCTCTGCATCTCCTTTGTGCATGGGCCAGTTTGCTCTGCTAGTAAGTCTGAGTGAGCTGGAAAACCTGGTCTGGGCCATCAACCTCCTTTTTGCTTCCTTCACGTGAGAAATGAGCCCACTGACCCAATCAAAGGAGGGACACGGAGACTCTGAGCACAGTGAAGCAAGGCTTTAATCAACATTCTTGCAAGAGCACGTGTTCAATGAACAGGCACGCTCGGAGCAGTTACAGCAGACAATTTATCTCCTAGAGTGAAGCCCCTCCCCTGATTCCTCATTGGCTGAGGATTACAGGGGTTATAGCCTTACCCGGAAGTCGCCTATGCCCACGCAAGGCAAAAAAGTAGTCTGCCTGGAACAAATGTACATTCCTTGAGGTGACACAGAGACTTCAGTTCTTTGGCGCATGCTCATTGCAAAGCCCGCGAAAAATAAGCCTCTGAAATGGAGAGGGGAAAAAGAACCAGGAAGTGAAGTGTCTAACGGTTTGGGATTCTATTGTGTGTATTGGGGCGAGGGGGGGGGGGGTAGGGGGGTGGAGATGGGGGGGTTGTACATGTTTCCAATAGATTGTAAACCTATTGTTAACTAGACAGCACAGCTTTTATTTGGTACTTCTGAAAACGAATCATCTCACTTCTCACACCTCACCAGGAACCAAGATCTTGGGGGGAGTTTTAGTGACACGCGGCTTCACATGGGTCTCACCTGGAGTGTGAGAAAGACTGATTCCAAACGTATTGTAACAATATTAAATTGAGGCGCCTGGGTGGCTCAGTCGGTTAAGCATCCGACTTCGGCTCATGCCATGATCTCAGAGGTTCGTGGGTTCGAGCCCTGCGTCGGGCTCTGTGCTGACAGCTCAGAGCCTGGAGCCTGCTTCAGAGTCTGTCTCCTCTCTCTGCCCTTCCCCTGCTCACGCTCTGTCTCTCTGCCTCTCAAAAATAAACAAACATTAAAAAAATTAAAACAAACAAAAAAAACTATGTTAAATTTATTGAAGTTAATAACGGTACTGTAATTATATAGAAGGATGTCCCCATTCTTAGGAAGCACACACCAAGGTATTTAGGGGCAAAGGGCCAGAAAATTTTTTTAATATTGTCTGTGTGTGTGTATGTGTGTGTGTGTAGAAAGAGAGAAGAGAAATGATAAAGCAAATAGGTTAAAATGTTCGCAATAGATGTTACCTATGGGTATTCTTTGTATCGGTATTACTCTTGCAAGTTGTCAGCAAGTTTGAAACTATTTCCAAATAAAGATCTAAAAAGAATTTTTTTATAATCCTAACTCCCTGGTTCCACCCCACCCCCTCACCCCAGGAGTTCTGGTGTAATTGGTCTGGGGTTTTCCCAGGGTGATTCCACAGTGTCCCAAGGCTGGGTGGCTGAGAGGTGTCCCCCCTACTCCTGCAGGCGCAGGCGCCTGGGCACAGAGCACAAGGAACCTGTCTTTAGCTCAGCCAGTCAGTGTTTTAGCTCAAAGTAGCTTGGCGCCTACTGGGCAAAGGGACCCATTTGGAAGTAAGCATGCTCTTTAGAGATCTTCCTGCATTGGGGTTGGGCAGGTGTAGCTGCTGAATATTTATCGCCCTCTCATTTCCTGCAGGGCTGACACAGCGTGTGACCGCTGCCACTTTCTAACTCCTCAGCTGTTTGGGCTGCTTTCATCACAGGTGGCCTGTTTGTTAGAAAGCCCTACCGGAGGCCACCTGGGCCCAGTGATTATTTAATACTGTGACACCACTGGGTGGAGCCTGCAGGCTGGGGGAGGGGAAGTGGAAAGGGTATGAAGGCACCTGCCTTTCTCCTTCTGGACAGCAGTTGACAATGGGGGTGGGGAGAGGGGACTGAGCTCAGCTGGTGACTTGAGAAGAAGCCCCAGGGGTTCCCCATGCTCCATGCTTGCTTTAGTGGAGAGCTGGCTTGTCCTTCTTTCCGCTTTCAATTATCAGAAATGCAGCTTTGTCTAGTCTATCCATCACTTCCTTTCACCTGTCCCTTGAGACTAGTGACATGCATTTGTGAGGTGAGAAGGGCAGTCTGCTACAGAGTAGAGCCTTCCTCTGGGCACTATTAGAAACCCTTAGAGGCAGCTCACCTGGAGCTCATTAACGCCTCTTAAAACCATGGCAGCAGAGCCGAAGATGACTCAGTTCCATGGGTGGTCCACTAGGAGTTCCTAGATCTTTGTCCATCATGTGTCTTCCTCGTCTCCTCAGGGCCATATTTGCAGGATTGGATTTGTGTGAATAAGCAGACTGGAAGGCACTGCCTTTATAGGACTGACTTTCCCTGCTCTATAGCCTGGAGCAGATTCGAACCCAGCAGGAGGTCAGACCTTTGGTGGGGGCTTGATTCTGTTTCATCTTTGTATACGCCTCCCTTCCACGGAATAGGCACCCAGTAATAAATGATATTGGGAAGAGGGCAAACTTGATGGTGGAGCAGTGACAACCTTCTAGATATCCGGAGAGAAGAGAACAGAGCAGCAAGTGGGGTTGGGGTGGGTTGGGGTGGGCAGAAGGGCAGTAGGAACTGATGTGGGGAACAAAGGAAAAAGAAAAAAAATGATTTCCTTACAACTCACAGCCCAGTGACAAGTACTTGAGACAGGTAGAGAGATTTTTCCTCCAGGAACTCATCTGCCACCATGTTAATACTTCGCTAAGGGCAAAAGGCAACCTTGACATGACATTAGCCCAACCTCCAGGATCCAGGAAGTCTTTAACCTATAAAAATCCCATTGGAAATTTCCTTTATCTCTACCCCACCCCCCAAGGTATATCATCCTCCAAGCATATGGCCCACTGATATACACCTGAGGGGTCCCATGACTAAGGTTTTACTAGACAGTAGTAAATGACCTATTCCTAACAGCAGCTAGCCCCTCAAGGTCCTGGAAACCTTGCTCCCAAAATCCTTAGAGACTTCCACGATCTCTAACCCCCTCCCAAGTTGAAAGCATATAACAGCCCAGTGCAGCTCTTTCTGCCTGCCCCTGTGCTTTAATAACAGCACCCTTTTTGCACTGAAGACATCTCTAGAATTCTTTCCTGACCATTTGCTCCCGGGTCCCAACATTTCACATCAGGAACAAACAGGTCCAAACAGCATGAGGCAGTGTTTTTTTGTTTGTTTGTTTAACTTTTTAAATATTTTGTTTATTTTGAGAGAAAGAGAGAAAAATGGGGGGGGGGGGAGAATGTGAGTAGGGGAGGGGCAGAGGGAGAAGGATACAGAGGATCCCAAGCAGTCTCCATGCTGTCAGCACAGAGCCCTACACAGGGCTTGAACTCACGAACTGTGAGGTCATGACCTGAACCAAAATCAAGAGTCAGATGCTTAACCAACTGAGCGCCCCAGGTGCCCCATGAGGCAGAGTGTTGTATCCTCATCAATCAAGCAGCCGCTTTCGGTGCCCATCTCCAGCAAAGCAGCGTGTGGTGGCCCTGTGAGGAATGGAACACTGAGACATACAGAACTGGGAGAGAAGGACCAAGAACTGTGGAGCCGTTAGCTAGGAAGACCAGGGATAGGAATGGGCCAGGATTAAATGAGGTATGGAGGTGGGAGGTGACTCTCCGTCTTCGATGACATCTCAGAGGAGGTGGCATGAAGGTTGGGATGCAATAAAGGAGCAGGATCTTGACCTTTGTGGAAGAAAAGCTCTAGACTTTATGAAGGAGCAAACCTCCTGGACTAGCTCCAGGCACCAGAGGCTTCTGGCTCTTTACCTAGAAAGTGATTTTCAAGGATGATAGTTTCAACAGATGGGGGGCGCTTGCTGCTAACAAAACAGCTTCTTGTGACTCCCCCCATCAGGCTCTACTCAAATGCTGACACTCAGGTGCTTGGTGGGGGGGAGGGAGGTGTTGGCCCAGGGCCCTAACACATTGCAAGGACACCCTGTGGGCCCGGGGATGGGGTGGACATCTAGGAGGCAGCTTATCAGCCTGGCTCACTGGAGAGTGTCTCACATCTGGCTCTCAAGGGCAAAGCAGCTGCTGGGGTATGTGGGCTCTGCACAGGCTGAGGATAAAGAAAACCATCCCCAAAGCTCAGTGGGTCGTGGTTGTCCCAAAGCAAATCTTTGAAGGCCTCATTTTCCTTCTCAAAATTTTCCTTTGACCTTCTCTTTACATTAGTGATGTATCAGAAGGTCCTCCTAACTCAAACAACGTTAGCCCCTCCATTCCTATTTCGGGTTCATAGCTCATACATTTTGTTGCTTGCATTTCCTAGAGGGTTCAATCTGACCTTCTTCATTCTCCTGCCCATTCCATCACGGTAGCAAACGATCGGTTTTGTGGGAACAAAATCAATTTCTTATCCCTGGGAACAGAAGACGGGACAGGTCAGCCCTCTGAAGCTTTCTCTCTGAGGGACCGAAGAGGTCAGCACACACCCCTAATAGAAGGTGGGGAATGGGACAGGATTGGGGGTGCAGTGGGGGAGGATGGGGCAAAGGTTTGCAGCTGGGTGCAAACTTCCTATCTCAAGTGCAGTTGCTAAGAATGGAGGTGAAACCATCCCTGCAATTGGGTGGGCGCTGGACCCAGTGGGATTCCTGAGACCATAATGAAAAAAGGAGGAGGGCAGCAAAGGAGCCTTATCCATGCAGGACTGTTTTTCTTTTCTTTTTGTTTCTTTAACAAAAATTTTTTAAGTTGATTTATTTGAGAGAGAGAGAGCATGAGCAGGGGAGCAGAGAAAGAGGGAGAGAGAGAATCAGAAGTAGGCTCCATGCACTGATTGGTGCCCCAATGTGGGGCTCCATCTCACGAAACGTGAGATCATGACCTGAGCTGAAATCAAGAGTCTGCCGCTCAACCAACTGAGCCACCCAGGCGCCCCAGGACTGTTTTTCAACCCTGGAAAGGCAGGCGATATCCTATGGCCTCATGCTTTTGGGCACTGGATTACTATTGCCCTGTGCTATATAGTCCCTAATAACTTCCTGCGTGTTGGCCAGTCTGTAAGCTCCTTCCGGACAAGGACAAAGAATATTTTTCTTTTTCTGAACTCCATAGTGCTCAGGAAAGCATGGAACGTTTTGCAGGCACCGGCTCAAATAATTAAGAAATTGCTGGATTGCATCAGCTTGAATATGACACACGTTGGACAATTTTTAGAGCTTTGCAATAAAGTGTCAGAGCAACGGGGGGTGGGGGGGAGGGCCTCGCATCTGTCCAAAGCTTATTAAGAGTGAAACAAAAAGAAGAAAGACCAGAAAATAAAATGTTTGGTGTTTTCTGTTTTCTTGCTCTGGAGTTAGTACAGAGAAATTACAGTGTCATTTGTTTGTGATTTATTTAAGGACAATATATAGGGAAAAAAGACCCATCTTGCATCATTTTTCCAAGTCATGTATGACGGTTTTTCCTTTCTTCTGATGTGTCCCTGTTGCACTGTGAACAATATTCTAGTTTCTTCTCAGGCAGGGAAGAAAGCAGCACAGAGAGTCTTGGACCTGTCCATAGTGGGAGTTGGAGGGGCTCCCTCTCATGTTTCCGCAGGATAATCCATCTCTCATTACACATCTTATATCTAACTAAATGTCCATTTAGTGCAAGATCAATCTGCCTCAACTCTTCAGAATGGACTGGAATATTTAAAGCAGAGATGCCTCAAAGGAATGGGTAGGGCTGACGGAATCGTCTTAATAAAGTTTCCTTCTCTCCGTTATTTCCCCAAGGCATTGAAACCCGGGCATGGTTTGATCTTGTTTCTCCTGCTATTGATTTTTTTGCTTAGCAGTGTCTTGCTTAGAGAGAATCCCGACTCAGTGGAGACAAGGCTCATTGTTGGTCTGATTCCCTCCTTGCTGGCTGGACTGTCCGGTCTCGGCAAATATCACCAGGGCGATAGAGCTGCTCTTATCGAACTTTCTCTGCTCCATCGTTCTCCTCCGATGTATTGGAGTAATGAAGGCACTCATTTTTCACATACAGAAACCCAAGCTGCCAGTCCCCAACTCAGAAGGTGCGGGGAGGAGCAGAGTGAAATTACAACCCGCAGGCAGTTTGCATCTGAGTTCTCCAACGCCGGGAAGCACATGCCGTGTTATTAATAATAAAATCATATCCTTGTAACTCTCTTTCTCTCAGGAGCATGGAGCAATTTGCCAACATGATCATATCATTTTTACAAAATTTATGGAAGGCAGGCACAAGGCTCCGGAGTCCCTCCTGGACTCCTCCAGGCCCATGCAGCAAGAGAGGGTGGGTTACACTGCTTTTCAGCCCTTCTGAATCAACAGCACTTGGCTGACCTTGCCCTTGCCCAGTTCATTGTTAACGCCGCCTTTATGGAAACTACCCTATATAGGTAGAGAAAATTAGATAATATTAAAATGTCTTGCTTTACCAACTGAGAAAGAGGAAACAAAATGTTTCCCAGGGAGACAACTAGAGGGATTGGATGGTTACAGACACCAAGTGCATCTCCACCATCTGTTCCTGTGTTTGGGTCTCCTTTGCACTCAGGCTACCCTGGCATCGATGTCTGCCATGTTCTGGGAAGCTGGTGACATTCAATCCATCACTGATCTCTGACATCAGGGGACACTTTCTGGGAACGCAGGCGGCCGACTACAGTGGCCCCCGCGGGTCAACAAAAAGGAAATGCCTATTCTCCAGCAAGTTCAAACTAGAGCTTAATGATTCTGAAAAAATTTTAGTTCCTCTTTTTCTTCATGTCTCACTTCCTCCTTTTCTTTCTTGTCCACAGTGTCCTTTTTTTTCCCCCAGCCCATTCTGTTTTAATTGGTCTTCAAGGTCTGCTGGATCTGCCCTCTTTCACTCTCTCTCTCTCTTCTCCTCCTCTTTCCGTTTCTCTATCATCTTTTTGCCCTTCTTATCTGAGGATATGAGAGGAGTACCAGCTCCTTTAGTAACAAGATGACCCAGTTTACATTCAGATTTTCAATAGCGTAGTTTCAAAGGCCCTTTCAAATCTCTCATTTGTTGACCCATTCAAAATCACTGATGAACAAGCAGGTCGCAGTTATAGAGAAAGTGATTCTCCAGACATCTGATAGTCGGAACAATTTCTATTTATACCAATGGCCTTGGTCAAGTCAAGTGTGAATGGTGTTTGATTGTAATCATTTCACTTTTTTGACTTAAAAAAGGTGGGTAAAGCTTGGATCAAGCCCTCTTAGCATTTTTTTAGCCCTCCTGGCCACGCTGTTTGTTTGTATTCATACTTGTTATGTGGATATATTTTTGGATCAAAGAAATGCCAAATCACAGAGGTTCTAGAGTTCCTTAATTGTTCTTTCATAGAGTTCTTTTAATAGTTGCTTTTATTTACTATATCAATATATTTCAATTAGTTATTTAAAAAAGAAACTGTTTCCTTCTGTTTTATTATTCCTAGGGACTCTCCCAACCACAGACTCAGGAGGAGAGTTGCAGGAAGCAGGTATCTTACTGGCCTTGTTTAACTGTAACCCAGCACTAGCGTAGCACAAAGTAAGGGCTCAATAAACATTTGTTGAGGGAACGAGTAAGCAAGTCAACTGTGTTTGCCATGGAAGGTGCTAGAGGACCATATGCGGAATCAAGTGCTTCAGAGCACAATTCTCCACCTAGAGCAGAGGGAGGTTTTGCTGAGACAATAGAAGACACGAGAAAATTGGAGTCATTGGCCTTGCCCAGGTACTTCAACCTATCTACCATCCAAAAAACACATTTCTGTTTAGTATACTAAACATGTATTGCAATATTTACTATGTGCCAAATACTGTGCAAAACTCCAGGGAAACCAAAAAACAAACCAAAAGACAAAACAAAACAAAACAAAACAAAAACCCTCAAAGAGTTCTTGGTATAGTAAGGAAAGAGTAATTTTTTGAACCAAATGTTATGCTCCCATGTATTAAATTTTGGACTGAACTGAATAAATGTTTTACATAGATAATGTTTTATTTATTTTTGAGAGAGTGCAAGCAGGGAAGGGGCAGAGAGAGAGGGGGGCAGAGGATCTGAAGGAGGCTTCACACTGACAGCAGCAAGCTCAGTGTGGGGCTGGAACTCACACACCCTGAGATCAAGACATGAGCCAAAGTTGGACACTTAACCAACTGAGCCACCCAGGTGCCCCAATGTTGTTGTTTTTTTTAATCTGATGAAGCAGTCAGTTTGAACTACCATCCTGTGTGTGTCTTTGCACTGAAATAGCACAAGAATGGCAGACCACTCTCACAGACAGCACCTGGAGGAAGAACTCTGTTTGGATTGAGTCCATATTTCCTTCTTCTCTTTGTTTGTGCTTTGTCCTTTGCATATCTCAGCATCCTTTCTCCAGAGCTACACCTAGAATTTTTGAGGGGAGCTGTCACCAGTGACCAAGTGACCCTTCTCATTTATCTTTGTCACAGAAGGAGCACATCTCATGAGGACCTTGCCAGTCATACTCTGACTCCACTGTTACTTTAAGGAAAGGTCCCTTCTTCTCTGAAATTATCCCTGAGAAACATTCTGGGGCTTTAACCAATGCCTCTAGAGTAGTCTGTCTGTTCTGTGAAAGAGAAGTCTATGCAAAATGACCTCCAAAGGCCGAAGGAGCCGTAAGAGCAAAGGAAAAGACTAACAAGTTCAGCTTGATGAGAAACGGTTTATTAAGGGGACTTAGGGGGCAGAAGCACATCTTGGGAGCCCACAAAACCCACAAAGCCAGTAGATTCCCCCCCCCCAACCCCACATCCCTTAAGACCTGCTTTTATAGCCCTAGAGGCTGGGAACACAGCTAAGGGACCACCCAGGAGGAAAATGTTTAAGAATAGGTGTGTGTCCTAGTCTTATCTCCAGGGCAAATCAAGGACATTATGCCCCAAGGGTGTACTTAAGGGTGTGGTTGAACAAAACGAAAGAATGTGGGAGCAGGGGTCATGGATCAGTCATCATGGGGGATCTGTCCAACAGATTTGGTCGGCTTCACACACCATCTGTTTAAAAGCACTTTGATCAATGAGCTCACGGTCGTTTGCTCTATCTCCCGCCCTGATTACCAACGTTCTTAACGGGACCGTTTCAGGTCTGGCCCATCACAGAAACCCAGAATCTCGGAGATGAATAAGACCTCGGACAGCTAACATCCTGCCTGATGCCAGAACTCTCTCCTCAAAGTCCTGACAAATGGTCACAGAGTTGAGGTTCTGGTGAATGACAAAGTGCTGTCTATCCCTGGAGAGTGCTATTTCCACTACTGAGCACTTTGGTTTGTGAGAAAGCTGTTTTTAGAAAGTTGATTCCTCAAATTGAGCTAGAAATCACCTCCTTGCCACTTCCTTCCTTAGTTACTTCCTCTGCTTTCCCCACCACGTGTACTCCCTCTTTGCTCCTATTCTGTCTTTCCTAAAATAAAGCCTATTCGTTCCTCCTTCCTCACAACAGCTCCTCCCATATTTGAAGACAGTTATTGTTTCTTAGTTTTCTCGCTTCCAAGCTGAACACTCAGAGCATCTCACCATTTTATGTCTGGCATTGTTTCTAGAGTCCCCCGCCCCTACACTTCCCTTCTGTAGACACACTATTATTGTATGTTAGGATACATCTTAAATTCCAGTGCCTTGGATTGACTATATCTTTCAGTCGTCATCCTACCAACCTATATTGTTATTGTTATTAGCTGGACATTGTATTTCTATTAAATGGAGTCTACTATTATACTTAGCTGTTTAAAGCAACCACATTGCTCGATTGTATCACAAGCATTTGGCCATAAGAAACCCTCCAGGTATTTTGAAAAGAGGAACTGCAATTAAGCCAGGTACCCCCATTATGCTATTTGTGCAATCAGTGTCTGGACCTATCATGTTGGAACAACACCACTGTGTTAATATAAGGGTATTGTTTTCTTCAAATGTGTCCCAAGCTTGTTTCTAGTTTGTTCCTCCATCCCAGCCCTTTCTTTCCAGCCTTACTACCTGCAGAGTGGAATGCAAGCTTTCTCAGCCTCCGTGGTCCCACCTGGACTGAGACAAAATCTGTGTTCTTTTAAGATTCTACCAAGTACCAAGTGCAGCCTGTGGGAGAAATCCATTTCCAATTAAGGTTTGTTGGAAGGCTGAACGAATGCATTTTATGAGGCCTTCCTATCAACATTTTCTTCCCCAATGAGTCAAGGTTATCATTTAATGCATAAACTCCTGGCATGTTCTACATTCTATTTCTTTAGATGAATTCATTCCAGTCATGGAAAATTCCCATCGCTTCCAAAAGACTTTGAGGGATTTTTTTTCTCTGTAAAGAAAGGGGCTGGGTGACAATGCTTCTCATTACAATTTAGTTATTAGACGTACTCTCTAGCATGAAGGTAGAATATTACTGTTCTAATATGTTGGGATAAAAAAGGGTGTAGAGAAAAACCCATTGAGCATAATGATAATCCATGGCATCAGCAATTTATATCAGTGTGGTGAGAGCCATTTCTTTGAGTGCTTTTGTCCTGCGTGAGACCAAACAGGCCTTGGGAAAATCCTCACACATTATCAAAACCAGCAAATATTTGCTCCAAGAGAGGGGAGGAGGGCAGAGGTTACTGTCCATTCTATATCCGTAACTGTCAAATCATTGCTGTTTTGAAGACCACGTGACATCTAATATCACTACGTCATCCCAGCACTATGAGTGAGCTGCTATTAGTAAGGTTTTAGTGAGTCGTGAAATCTGCTCCAGCCACTGGTGACTCTGAACCCAAAAAGTTTTCAAGGAAATCATAGTAATTGCTGGGTGGAGTAATGTGTGGGCTAACATGATCCTTGCCAGGTTAGAATTGGGCTGCCGGCTGGTCCCCTTAGATGTCTGAAACTAACACGATGGTTTGCACAATGAGGCCACTTGTCTTTAAAAGCTTGTAAGGGCTGTGCCTTATCTAGTAAATTTGCCACCCAAAAATGTGTCTCTTTGGCATGTGGATTATTTTAGGCTCATTATTTTTAAGAAACAGAAGGCTTAAGGAACTTTTTCTTTTTTGCCTCCTCCCTTAACTGCCCAAAAGAATTTAGACGGAGGACCTGCTCTAGGAAGGGAGTTACCATCATAGATGACTATACATAATATGATCTGGGTGTGCGAGAGAGCAGAGAACTTAGCAGGGCCTGTTTGTAGTCCTTTCACTGTCCCATTGTTTCTGGATGGCCCAGAAAACATGTGTTTACCAAACATGTATTCTTTCCATCTTTTCTGGGAATTGCCTGCCTTCCTTTTGTGGCCACAGACACCTACCCTGTTCTTCTTAGTCCAGAATGGCATATATACTTTACTTTGCCTGATTGTCTTTGGAATGTCCATATTTATGTGGACTCCCCATACGTACATCATTAAATCTGATTTTCTCCCATTAATCCGCCCCATGTCAAATTCATTCTTAGACCAGCTAGAAGAATCTTGAAGGATAGAGGAAAAAGCTTGCCTCCCCAACAAAATGAAAAGTCAACAAGGTATTCTCTTAAATTAACAGAACAGAGGAAACCTTCAGAGAGCAAGAAAATGAATATGTTGAGCTCTCGGAAGAAATCAAAATGGTAAATGGGAAATGAGTTTTCATCTTACTTTTCTTTAGCTCTCCAGGCTATGCTAAACCATGGAATGGGAATTTGCAACAACTTGGCCACTTGGAATGGACAGAGTGAGCTTGATTTCCCCATCTATGAAATTTTCCTAAACCTTAGAGCCAAGAAGACTTTTATAACATCAAGAGATATTGAGTCACTACTGCGAAGTCAGGCTTATGCTGGGTGTGGCTCATCACCCCTTATTAAGAAGAAAGCAATGAGTTTAGTAAAAAATGTCACTCAGCCTTCTGCCCCTTCAGTGCCCCTTAGATACTGTGGAAATGATTGGGGTGTGCTGAGTTAAGTTTCTAGAAAAGGAAGTTGAGGGAGGTTGTTTAGATCCCTGTGCTTTTTTCTTTTGGAATGTTTATTTACTATTTATTTTGAGAGAGAGAGTGAGTGAGTGAGCGAGTGTGAGAGGGGGAGGGGCAGAGCAGAGAGAATCCCAAGCAGGCTCTGTGCTGTCGGTACAGAGCTCGACGTGGGGCTCCATCTCACAAACTGTGGGATCATGACCTGAGCCAAAATCAAGAGTCAGACGCCTAACACTGAGGCACCCAGTCTAGTACCCTGTGCTTCAAAACAAGTAACCAGACCTCTATGCATTGGGTTCCCATGCTATCAACTTTAGGTGTCCTGTGTTCTGGCAAGACAATGCTCTTAGGGATTAAAAGTACACACGTTGGGGGGGGGGGTGTGCAGTGCTTGGGTGGCTCAGTCAGTTAAGCGACCAACTTTGGCTCAGGTCATGATCTCACGGTTTGTGAGTTCGAGCCCCGTGTTGGGCTCTGTGCTGACAACTCAGAGCCTGGACCCTGCTTCAGATTCTGTGTCTCCCTCCCTCTCTCTCTCTCTCTGCCCCTCCCCCTGTCTCTCTCTCTCTCTCCTTCAAAAATAAACATACATTTAAAAAAATTAAAAGGACACACACTTGGAGTTGGTTAGATATGGGGTCAAAGTCTCAGCTGTGCCACTTACTAGCTATGAAATCTTGAGCAAGACACTTAAGCCTTCTGTGCCTTTGTTTTTCTTACTGTTAAATGGTGATAAGAATGCTATCTTCCAAGTCTTCTGTGTGGAATAAATGAATTGATAGTTGTTCAGTGCTTATCACAGAGCCTGGCATACAATAAAATGCTTTAAAAAAAACGTTAGTCATCATTTTCAAAGTAGGACCTGAGATAAAATATACTTTTGACAATGTGAAGCTGTTTTCAAAAGACCTGAACGAATTTAGTGAGATAATACTATGTACTTAACCGTGCACTGTGTATCATGCAATATATAAAGGAAAGAAGCTTTTCAGCCTCAACAGCTTTCCTCTCGATTTTCTATGTTTGCAGTGTTCCAATCGTTAGGAAATTGAATGTGTAAACAGACACTCCTCTTCTGGACCATGATGAACATTTCTTAGCACAGGTAATTGAAATCTATAAATCAAACTCACAACATCATATTTGTGTTATTAATTTCAAAACCCTCCAATACCAATTTTTTTCTCTTCTTTTAAAAGTTTGTTTTTTGAGAGAGAGAGAGAGAGAGAGAGAGAGAGCAAGCAAACAGAGGAGGGGCGGCGAGAGAGAGGGGGCAGAGAATCCGAAGCAGGCTCTGTGCGCTCAGCGCGGAGCCTGATGCGGGGCTCAAACCCACGAACCGTAAGATCATGACCTGACCTGAAGTCAGACACTTAACCAACTGAGCCACCCAAGCGCCCCTCAAAAAAAATTTTTATATAAATACTGCGGCAAGTAGGATCTGCCTTTGAGGGTTCTCTTTTTTCCTGATCTTGTCCACTTTCTGAAGAGATACTCAGCTGGTTAGTGAAATGACATGCCGTGGGGCAGCAGTGAGTCAAAGGAGAAGAAAGGCCCTAAATATTCCACACACTGAATGTTCCCCTCTAGGAGGAGGGAGAGCATGAGGCTGTAAGAATCAACAGGACCGCGGTGCACAGATTCCCGAAGGCTCTTTTATCTGTTTGAAAGCTCAAGAGGCCTGGAAGCTTGGAGCAAACTGTGGGTGTTATTTTCAGTGGCTGAGTAAATTATTAAGAGGAACTGAGAAGAGAATTATGCATGAGAGTGGAGAGGAGTGGGGGTGCATTCGTGTAGGGTTTAAGAGAGAGACAGAGGAATAGAACAGAGAGAGAGAGAGAGAGGTAGAGAGACCCCTGCCAGGAACGTGGCTCTGGTCCCTTTAGGACCTCAGGCCAGAGTGGTTAAAGGAGGAACAAGAGAACAAGGGCAGTCGATCCAGGATCTCACTTTCTTTAATACTTAAAGCCCTTTTCTCTAGATATAGGATACACTGAAATGGGTTCCTCTTGAGTTGCAGACACCCCTGTTTCCTGTGGTCATAAACAACTAACCTCGAGGACTGCAGAGCAAGATGGGGCAGACACATGCCCGTTGCCAGTCATGGGTCTGTCAGCCTGGTGGACAACTCAGCTGCCTATTGCCCCAAGGGAATGGTTGGGGTCCTCAGAGAGCATGGGATCCTCCTTGCCCGTGCCTGGTCAGTTGGGCAGGGACACAGATCTTTGAGAGATCAAGGCTATAACTTCAGTGCTCAGGATAACAGCTAAGCAGAGAACACTAATAATTTAAACCAGCAACTGAAAATAACACCCATAATTTACTCCCAGCTCCCAGACTTCCCTTAGCTCTCAAAACAGTCTCTAGAGCCTCGGGGAATTTCTGTCCGCTTCGGTCTTGGTGTTTACCCCTTCCTGCCCATGAGTTTTCCCTCTGAGCTCTCCTACTGATGGGAGCAGGGGAGATAAGGACAAGGAAGCCCCTGCTTTCCCCCAACAGCTGCCCCCAGCTGCTGCATGGGACTCGGGAGAGAGTCCAACCAACGGAAACGTCAAGGAGGGTGCCTCTTGGATGCTAATGCCTGTTTCTTTTCAAGGCAAGCTTCATTTGGACTGAACACAAAGTCTAGATTTGGAGGTATCGGGTCTCTCCCCTCCTGACTGTGGAGATGGGAAAATGTAGGGGGAGCCAAGGAGTGAGAGAACGTGGCTTGCCAGTCTTCTCTCTGACCGGGGGTTGACCGCAATTTTGGCAGGGAGAGTGCAGAGGAGAGGGGGTACTCTGAGTCTATCCATTTTTGCTTCCTGCACTGAGTGATCTTTGTCAAGTTGTTCGCTTACAAGCTGGAGTAGAAAGTCTGCAGAGAGTGGATGCAGTGCTCCTGAATACAGAGAGGGAAAGAAAAGCCTCCCTCCTTGTCCCCCAGCTTGAGGCTGAAGGCTTAGAGAAATAGGGTGCAGGTAGCAATGACCGAGGTGGTGGCCAGAGCACACTCAGGGGGTCTGGCCTCAGCAGAAAAATAAATAAATAAAAAGTAAGAGCGAAACCAACCTGCGGGGGACAGAGACACCCCTGAATGATTTTGATGGAATCCCTTTTCTCTCCTTAGTCCTCTGACTCCATGGTGGGCTCACAGTGGCTGCTTCCCCCTGCGGGGCACCCAGTTGCTCCTACTAATATCCTTGGTCCCCACACCAGAGTGATCTATCCAGAGCACACCTGTGAGTCTCCACCATTAATACAACAGGTCATGTAATATATAAACAAACCCATGACTGGTCTCTGGAAAAGGCTGACCTGCCCTGGCTCCTTGGGGGTGGGAGGGATAAGTCTCAGCCCCAAGCATACACCCTGTCCCTGTCAAACCCACTGGGTGCCACCAACACCTGTTCTCTGGGTCTTGGGTCTCCTTTCTCATTCAGTAGAGATGTCTTATTACAAAGGTCTCTTTAAAATAAAGGTCACCGACTTCCTGTACAGGAACCTTTTTTTTTTTTTAATGTATTGATTTATTTTGAGAGAGAGATCACAAACAGGGGAGGGGCAGAGAGAGAGAGGGAGAGAGAGAGAATTCCAAGCAGGCCTGCACTGGCAGTGATGACAAAGATGAAGACGACTTCTTCCCAGTCAGACAAGAGAGGACCGGAAAGCATGTTCTGAAGCTGAGAGCACACGGCAGCATTGTCAGGAGGGGTGGGGTGGCCTTGGGTTTGAAGTTGTTTTTGTTTTCTCTCAGACTCAGGGGCCCTGATACCCATGGTGCAACGGTGGTGGCCTCCACCACGTAAGAGCTGACTGACTCCCCAGCTCCCCAGACCCTGGGGGGCCGTGGAACTTCCCTGCACCCAACTCTTCCTGGGGGATGCTCTGACAAGGCCCGTCTCTACCTCCCTCTCATCTGCTTCTGTGCCCCATATCATCCTTCCTTCCCATAGTTCACTTTCATTTTTCCGCTCGGAATAACAACACCCAGTCCCCATCGCAAATTTGGGAAATGTAATGAAACAAACGAAAACCCTCACTGTTTCTAAAAGTTCCATTTCCTCATGCGATTTCTCAGCCCCATCTGGCTCCCTGCCTCCCTCCTCCTCCCCCACACTCCCAGCTCATATATAGTCTTCTTTCATGGAGGGGCTCTCACATTAGCATTTTCAGGTCTCTATATCTTCAGGGACAAATATTAGCATACGGATTAGCATATTACAACCCAATTACTTTTCAATCACCAGCAACCCCAACCAGATTGGGGTTAGTCTTAATTTGCATAATTTTGGCAAAGGGGTGAGAGGCACAGTGGGAAACTGGTGTTCTAATGTATCTTAAAGTAAACACAGCCAAGGCTTGTTTGGGAGAGGAACGTGGTTTGGAAACAAATAAAAAGATGAAATGTAGTAGAGGCATGTAGGGATTTTAGTAGAGAACGAGAACCATCCAGCTTTCTGCAATGAGTGAGTTCTGTTCTGCTCAGACAGCCCTGATCTAGATGGAGTCTTGCCATCCCTCTGGCCTCGTATAATGCAGTATGGCTTCTGGAAAATAGTAAAGTTTGCTGGAAGAGTTCTCTGGGAGTAGAGGGGCCACTTGCTACCACTGTGTTCTCCCTGTACTTCTTTGTCAAGTTCTCCGGGCAGTCTGCCTAGGTCAAGTGGAGATGCTGAGAAACGCTAAAAGATTCCCCATCCACATCCTCCCAGGAAACCGTGTGGCTCCCAGGACAATACATTCTAAGTAACAATTCTGCACAGACGGGCCAAGGTGGGCTAACACATGGATGGTCAACATAGAGCAATAATTGAATTGCTACTACTCCGGAATGGCCAGGGTGTTGAATTACCACAAGATCTGAGGAATTTATTGTAAACCTATCATGTGAAAAGAGCTACACAGCTAGTTACATGAACTCTTTTCAGGATCAGGGAGGAGATGAGACCAAGAAAAATCCTATCGAGAGATTAGCTCTAGATGTCAACAGGAGGATCAGCAAAACTCCTTCAAAGACAAAGCAGATTTTCCACATTATACAGGTGCTGGATATCCACAAGTTTTCACCCCCTAGTCACCCTGAAGCAGAATTATGCACTGAACTATATTCCCAGAGGCAAAACCTACCACATAGAGTTATTTATTTATTTTGAAAGGAAGAGAGAGAGTGCAAGTGGAGAAAGGGGCAGAGAGAGGGAGAGAGAGAATCCCAAAGCAGGCTCCGTGCTGTCAGTGCAGAGCCTAATTGAGGACTCAGTCCCACAAACCATGAGCTCATGACCTGAGTCAAGATCAAGAGTCAAACATTTAACTGACTGAGCCACCCAGGCGCCCCAAGAAAATCTACTGCATAAAGTATTAGTGAGCAGTGTCAGGTTTACGGAAGATTGGGTTAGGGAGGTGAAGAGGAATTCACAGAGCACAACACACAGCATTTCACCCCCAAATTCCTTAATAGACATCTCTCTCCTAGTCTTTGCTTTAGCATTAAGTATTTCCTCCTTAAACTGTTCTTTGATTTAACAACCTTCCACTGGGTTCACACTTGGGTCTAGCACTGTTGCTGGGAGCTCCTGTGTTGGGAGGAGGCAGAAACATGAGTGGGTACAACCCAGAGGAGATGCCAAGTTGCCGGTCAGGCTGGTAGAGACAAGAAGACGTGTGGAAGGCACAAAGAAACAGAGACAGAGGGGCACCAGCTGGCATGGGTTTGCAGCCAAATGGTGGCAGTGATAAGAAATGGGCTTGCGCTGCAAAGGAGCTTTGCCTTGGTCTGTGGGAAACAGAAAGCCACCAGAGTGCTTATTTACTGTCTTTATTTCCACCTTTATTGTTTGTCGTGGCCTCGACATACTCAAGAAACAAATTATCAGCATCCTCCTGCTAAAAACTTGTCATATGTTTGACACAATGATATTTCATCACTTGGTTTTTTTCTTTTAAGGTTAAATAGTCCTGATGCTTTAACCTTTCCTCATGGGAGGAATGCATGCATTCTCTCTTTACATTTGCGTCGTTCTTTCTGGATGGTCTCAGGTTTTTCCATATCCTTTGAAAAGTGCAATAATCAAGATGGCATGTGGTTTTCTAAGAGTCCGCTGGGGAACATAACAAAATGACTATTTCTCCTTCCCTTGGATGCGATTTACTTTTTAATGCATTCTAGAATCATGGTGGGTTGTTCCCCCCCCCACCACCAATAATAATGCAATAAAGTTGGCATATTTCCCAGCTAGGATCAGTCATGAATTCCAGGCCTCCTTGCCCCCCTGTTTTACCTACTAGTCTGCAGCCAACCTTCACATGATCGGCACATTTTGGTTACAGCATACCCATTTGCATTGACTCCCAAACATTACTACACATGGTTGTAATCATCTTAGTTTATGTTTTACATTATTTTTTAAATGTTCATTTATTTTTGAGAGAGTGCAAGCTGGGGAGGGGCAGAGAGGTGGAGAGGGAGACAGAGGATCTGAAGTGGGCTCTGTGCTGACAGCAGCGAGCCCGATGTGGGGCTCAAACTCATAAACCTCAAGATCATGACCCGAGCTGAAGTCGGATGCTCGACCTACTGAGCCACCCAGATGCCCCTATATTTTTCTTTAAATCTCTTATAAGTTATGAATCTCTTCCCTTCCACTCCCCAAAAATCTGGTTCTAGAAAATAAGGTGCTGGGTGTCTTGTGCTCATGACTTGAACAATGCATTGACTAAAAGTCTTTGAAATAGCTAACACACAACTTCTGGGGACTCGATTTAATGTGAATTACCAGTGTCAAACCTGATTTCTGAATATGATGGGATCCTTTCTTTTCAGGCTCCCGTCCATCACTATTCATCTCCTAAGGAATGTTTTGCCTCTTGGGTCTTTTCTGATTTGTGGCTATTGGGATCTCGGGAGTTATTTTGAAAGCTATCAAGGATACATGACCTCCCAACCTCTTGATTCAGGATTTTCCATGATCCCTACCTGCTAGAACAGCTGTTAAATTGCAGCTTTCGCAAGGCTTTCTCCTTGTTTCAATAGAGAAAAATTAATTTCCTTCTTTCCTGGTGTCTATTTAGTTTATCTCATTTACCCACATTAGGAAACTGTAATGGCATTATTAAATTAAGGGTTTCACACTGATTTGGAGGCACTTACTGCGGGGTGGAGGTGCTGGGAGATTTTCTCAGACACTGATGAGGAAGCTCAGGAGGAATGAGAGTTAACAGTGATGTGAAGACAGAAAACTGAAGCTTTTCTGAATGTATAAGCACCCATTAGGTTAAGAAAATTGGTTTACATGTGAATTTTAACTCCGAAATGAGAATCTCCTATCTCATAAAATTCAGTTGCTGAGGAACTCGGAAAATAATGCCTTTTTTTTTAAATCCTAATGAGAGAAAGGTGGAGGAGGAAATAGCACATGGAATATTTTTTCCTCTTATTTAGGAAAGAAAAAACGGCTTAGGGAGTTACAGGGTTATAGAAAAGCCTAAAAGATGTGCCCCTAGGAAAACTTCATTCTCTAGAGGGAACATTTAAATAGAACATTGAATTTTTCAAAGAGCTTCTCCATCCGTTTTTCTCATGAGAACCCCGGCAGGTAGCATAAGGAGGTACAGCCACCCTGTCCTGTTACGGAGGGACTGGAGCAGAGAGAGCCAAGGAAGGCTTGTGTAAGGGCCCAGAGGGAGGTATTGTCTGTACTGCCTTCACCCGGCGCCATTGCCCACTTGTCCCACTTTCCCTGAGGCCCCCGCAAAGGTTGCCTCCATAGGATCCAAGCTGGAGACCAAAAGTTCCGTGAGGGTGCAGCAAAGACACGATGTAATGCCTACAAGTAGGGAAGCCACTTTTTTGAGGCTCCTTCTCCTTTAGAACCAAGGCAGCTGATGACCCACTGAATAATGCAGTGGGCGAGGCCTGAAATATGCCACCGTGAGTGACGATGCCGTGGCTGAAGTCATGCTGAGAGGTCTGACCCATGCGATAAAGGACGATCGAGAAATTGCCAAGACAAGTAGGGGAACAAGATGACAGATAGGTACACGGCAGTTCAGGTTTCACACACCTGACTGACTTAATGGCAACATTCAGTGACTATGTTTATTCATTCATTCATTCATTCATTCATTTTTTTTCCTCCCAGCACCAGCTATGTGCCAGGTACTGTAGCTAGATGCTAGGGCACCAAGGGAAATTGACATGGTCCTGCCCTCAGATTATGCCCACGGTATCTTGGAAGGAGAGTGGAGGTGAATAACTATGTGGATTTGGGCTAGGTCTGTCCTGGTGACATCCTAGCTCTCCCATTCTGAGTCCTCTGTCAAAGCCATCATGTCATCCTTCTGTCCTCATCTCTCACAGAGTTAGACGATACCCCTCGAAATTCCCATAGCACCATGTCCTCTAGCACACGCTCCTTTGTCATTCAGCTTTTAATGACTTTCTTTTGTAACAGAACATCCTCCAAGATATTGTAGGGGCAGGCATGGTGCTTCCTCCATTGTGGAGAGTTTATGGATATTTTCATTTCTTGCCCCAATCAAAGTCATAATCACAGATCTATTTCACTCTTAATTACTTTCCCCTACAATTTTCGTTGACCCTGAGCTCCGTAAAGATTGATTATTTCTTTCTAGAAACATTGCCTATAGTATTTCCATAATGACTATAAAATCACTGACTGATTCCGGGAGTTTGGGTCTCCCTTTAAAGGACTTAAACAAGGTCATAAGCCAGACTTAAGGGGGACTGCCCACCCGAGGTTAGTAGGACATAGCAAAGCAACGTAACCAAAAGCGTGTCCTCCATTGGCTTTCTATGTTATCTGAAGCTCCACTATCAGGTTCATTTTCGACAGTCACTACATGAGCAATCCTATAATTAAAAAAAAAATTAACGGAAGTGAGAAAAGAAAAAAGGAAAACATCAGAATCAGAATTCCACCGCCTGAGCCAAGAACTTTATCCAATTATTTTCATGTCATATATAATTTCACATAGCTTCAGGTTTACTTTTAAGGACTTTCATGTTCTCGAATCAGGTTCTGAGTCAGGATCTCAGACTCGAATTTCCTCTCTGCTAATTATTAGCTGTGTGACTTTAGGCAAGCGACTGAACCTCTCTGTGCTTCATCCGTAAAATGAGGGTAAGAGTAATACCTGCCTCCTAGGGTGGTTGTGAGGATTAAATAAGTTAATACGGACAATGAGTTAATACATACCTGGCACATAGTGAGCACTCAGAAAATGTCGGCTGTCATGACAAGGAAAGGCAGGATATCTGGGCAGGTTGACAAATGAATGAAACATCTCAACACACAGATTTCTGTCAATTACCTATACAGTAGCCACTGCCTGCAAGCAGCCCTTGGCTGAGCACTGCTCTGAGGACCTGAGGCACTCAGTGAAGGAGGCCAGGGGGAGGAAGGGACTGGGTGGTGTGTCTCTGCAAGAAGGCATCCAGGCTGCAGGTGGGAGGGGGAGACCGTGGAGGAAGAGGAACTAAAAGGAAGTGGGGGTCCTGAAAGGGGACCAGGGTGAGGGGATTGGCTTAGCCCACCAGACCCCTCTCTGTCCATTGACCCTCACAAGGAGCTCCCATTCTTATTGTTGTTCACATTTAGGGGCATTTGGGAGGGTGGGGAAGGTCTGGCCATGGGCGGGATGAGACTGGGAATATTCTCTGGCTGAGCTGGGCTGGGTAATTAAGGAGAAAAGGAGCTCGGGAAGGCAGATGTGCTTGCTGTGCTGTGAGAAATTCACAGAACGTGGAGAGCTGACTGTCCGCACGATGCAGTCCTCACCCAAGAAGGTAAGGTATCAAAGTCCCCAGGGCCCGCATGCATCTGCCCCTATACCCACCTAGCTCTAGGGAACGGCACATGGGGAACCCCCAAATAGAGGCACGTGTGCTTTCAGGATACTGCTGAGGAAGCGATCGAGCTTGATCTTTTCGTTCTCTGCCTTAAGAAGAAAACGGTCAAAACAAAGCATGCCAGGACGGAGACATAAAAAAGAAATATATACGTCACAAATTTTAAATTTCTGACACAAGGAATCATTGTCAATTTCCTACACATAAGGAAGGCCCAGGAGGCAGACCTACCGGATGCCCCCGGGAAAGCTCTCTGTCCCCAGATGTGTCCCTCCATCTGTCTCTGTCCCTCCAGACATGAAAGAGATGGAGAACTTCCCTGATACAGCCTCTTAGGCTGTCTTAGTACTTGAGGCTCTTACAGAAGTAGCCTGGATCCAGGCTATTTCCTTATTGCTGTCAATTTTCAGAATGTCTCCTGAGCTGGTGACATGGGGTTAGATAACAAAAAGCGTTGTTGGTGAAATGCTTCAGGGTATGGTTAGAAAAGAGAAGGGGAGAAAAAAACAACACACGATGGGATGGGGGTGAGGGGGCACGTGGAAGGGCTCAGGTGGCTCCGACTTTTAGCCTCAGAAGAGAAAAGGGAAAGGAGAAAAAAATATATAGATTCTATAGTGCATCTAAAGCGAGCCAAATTGGATTCTAAATAACAGCACTTAAAGCAGTTAAGAACTGTGTAATTCAAACAGTTCACAACACAGAGGGAAAACCGTATGACATTTGAAGCAGAACATAATTGAACTAGGATGTGCCTGGGTCCATGCAGGGCTAACGAGCTAATGTGGTAATGAAGGTGAGGGAGGCGTTTAGCTACACTCAGAAAGCTAGAGGATGAAAATACTCCGTCCTCCCTACCCCTCCGCAAAGGAGAAAGGTCAGAGGAAAGAGGATTCAAGATTGGCAAAATGCTGATAATTGTGGGAAACTGGGTGAGGAGAATACGGTGAGGAGTAGTGTCCATTATCCCTGTCTTCCCAGTTTCTCGTATGTTTGGAAATATCCCTGATAAAAGCTACACTTACATATTTTATTTGAGAAACTTTGACCTTGTTAGTAATGTTATCTTGAGCATGTTAGGGAAGGGCTAACTATTGGTTGGAGACCAATATTAGTTAGAAATGGACAGAGGGTAGCCAAAATGTTAAGGGGAGAGAATCGTAGTGAGCAGAGGGAGATTCTGGAGTTGATATTAAGGGCACATGAGCAGGGGTGAAAGAAACCACTAGAAAGGTGCCAGATTCATTCATTCTTTGAGCAAGCATTTGCTAAGCACTTCTGGGGGGGGGCGGGGAGTGAAGGTGGGGATGGGGGGATCCAGCAAGAGCCAAATAGACATTCTGGGGAGGGGTCTGGTGAGGAGGGAGGAACAGGACTCCATGAACATTGAGCTTCTGGGATGGGGTTGGGGGGGTCCCAGCTCCTTAATTCAGCCCCTACTGCTGCTTCTGGTCACTCCTCGACCTTTCTCTCCAGATGCCATCAGGGGAGTGAGGAGCTGAGTACCAACCACCAACATCATCTAGCTTCTACTGAGAATCTGACTCTTCCTCTCTCTTCCTCTTTAAAGATCCATTACAAGGGTGCCTGAGGGGCTTAGTCGGTTGAGTGTCCAACTTCGACTCAGGTCATGATCTCGCAGTTTGTGAGTTCAAGCCCCAAGTGGGTTTTGCTGCTATCAGCGCAGAGCTCGCTTTGGATCTTCTGTCCCCCTCTCTCTGCCCCAACCCTGCTTACGCTCTCTCAAAAACAAATAAACATTAATAATAATTTTTTAAAAATGGTCTATTACAGCCGATCCACTCAACCTGCCCTAAAAGAACTGACCAAACCCAGTTCATGGCCCAGGACATCTGCCATCATAAGCACAGTATTGCAGGAAGCAGACTCAGCAAGTGAGGTATGTCCAGTTGAGCACCCAACTGAGAGTTACACACTTTCTTGTGGGAACATTTCACAGGCACCAAGACGCTGTGGAAGGAGTATCCAAGGCCTCCTCTCCACACCTTGACCTTCACCTGGCGAGTTGCTCTCTTGCCAGGCTGGGGAGGCTGTCTGTACCTGTCCGGGCGTCCGCAACCTCTCTCTGGGCCTGCTGCCCGCCCGGCACAATAGCTGTCTACCAGAAGGCTCTCCAGACATGGCGGTCCTTTTGTCAACCCTACCTGGGGCTCCTGTATCCAGGGAGGCTGTGCTAGCATGGAAACGTGACCAGCTCCCCAAGCAGGCAGTTGTGAGAAGGCATCTGGTCCGAGTCCGCTCCTGCTGTGCAAAGGTCCAGCCCAAACGCTCAAATTAGAGCTTATTAGCCAATTGTTGAAAAACTGCAGCGGGCCTCATTTGTAAGCACGATAATGAGAAATCCCAGGATGGAAAGCTTGCTTTTATTTTTAACCCTTCAGAGCTGGCCCCTCCCAACACCTATATAATCAGCTTCGGGTCAGAAGATGGAACACGCAGAGCCTGCAGGGTGCGGGTTACGTGCACTCAAATTAAGTGGGAGAACAGGACGCGCAGGGAACATGGTTGGGGGACACACAGCCCAGGGTGATGACGGGACATCCCCAGCGTCCTGTTCTGCCACCCCACTCCTTTCCATTCCATGGAGCTCAGCAGATGCAATGTGCTCTCCCATATGTGATCTCCCTGCTTCGTTCCTGGCCAGGCCGGCTGTGATTGTGGGTGTGTAGGCTTCACCGCTAGACCCCGGCCTGGCTGGCTCATGCCTCACATGTCACCCAGTCACAAGGACTGTCCCCCCAAAGGCCTTTCTCTCCCTCCCTCTCCCGGCCTCTGGGCCTCTTGCTCCCCCCAGGCAAACTCTGAAGAGACATTCTGCACACCAGCAGAATGGCACACTCCTATATATAGCCACATGGTGTAATATGTGACAATAGTACTTGGTACTTGGGGTACACCTTTTCTCAGAGGAGCTCTATGCACTCCCCAGCATATAACCCCTGGGGTGGAAGGGACATGCCAAGTATTATGATCTCAAGCTTTCAGCTGGAGAGACGGAGGCCCAGGCAGGTGGAATGTGGCCAAGGTCTCCTAATGAGTCAGGAGCCCGCAAAGGACCATGGGCTGCTCCTCGAAGGTTTTCATCAGACTTGCCCTTTTCTGAGCCTGCAGCTTCCCAGAACCAGTCCTTTCTCCCGGGTACAGAAACATTCCTGTGCTCGCACAGATGTCCCTGAGCCTAGACATGCTGGAAACTTGGCTTTAAAACCCACACGTCCAGGGCACTTGGGTGGCTCAGTCAGTTCAGCGTCCAACTCTTGATTTGGGTTCAGGTCATGATCTCACAGTCATGAGATGGAGTCCCATATTGGGCCCTGCACTGAGCATGGAGTCTGCTTCAGATTCTCTCCCTCACTCTTTCTAATTCCTTCTGCCCCTCCCTTGGTCCTTCTGCCCCCACCCCTTTCTCTCTCAAAATAAATAAATAAACTTAAAAAAATAATAAAACCCACATATCCATCTCAATAGAAACCCGGAAATGGAGTCTGTGGTGTGGCCAGCATTTGCCCCACCACAGTACCTCAAAGCTCAGGAGAGGCGTTTCCACCCAAATGTACACCTTGGGCCAACTTGGGCTGTGGGGGTGGGGAAGTACTGTAGAACTCTGGGTAAAGATATTAGTCTAGGGGCACCCGGGTGGCTCAGTCAGTTAAGCATCCGACTTCAGCTCAGGTCACGATCTCATGGTTGGTGGGTTTGAGCCCCGCATCGGGCTCTGTGCTGACAGCTCAGAGCCTGGAGTCTGCTTCAGATTCTGTGTCTCCCTCTCTTTCTGCCCCTCCCCTGCTCATGTTCTCTCTCTCTCTCTCTCTCTCTCTCTCAAAAATAAAACATTAAAAAATTTTTTTAAAGAGATTAGTCTACAGTCCATCTCTCTTATGACACTGAGTGGCTAATCAGATGCCCCAGTTCAGGAAGGGGGCTAGACACAGCCATTCCTGAAGTGAGAGGGACAAGGCTGTGGAGTGAGGGAAACTCCAGGATGCTCAGGGGTTTGTTGGGCACAAGCAGGATCTATCGTCCCAGAAAGAGCAAACCATAACAGTATGTTAGAACCTCTCAATGCCAATTTCGTTCTTTTATTCTATTATCACTGATAATAAGCACTCCATGCAGAAGACACAGTGTATGTGACACCAGTTTTCATGGCTTCATGAAGGCAGCAGTGGCAGAAAGCAATGCTAACCAGAATTGACTTTGGGGGTGGGATGTTCCATGGGGGGATAGGATAGCTGTATGGCTAAAAGGCTTTGTGCTTCCCAGAGATGACCACATCTGTATGTCCCCCACTCCACAAATGATAATTGACACTATTTCATGGAGAGGTGGGATCTGCAGTCTCTCGCCTCAAACCTGGGCAGATACTGGCCACTTCCTCAACCACTAGAATATGGTAGACGTGATGGGTGTGACCTCCAAGGCTAGGCATAAGAGGCAATGCAGCTTCCATTCTAGATGCCTTGGACCGCTCCGTCTGGGGGATGCCAGCCCCCATCTCCTGAGGACACACAACGGCCCCGCAGAGAAGGCCTCCATCCCACAGTGAACATCATCTTCCTCGGCATGTGAGTGGGCCATCTTCAGAGCAGACTGGACGGCCCTACCAAGTCTTCATATGACTGCAGCCCCAGCCAACTCATGACTACAACCATGCAAGGGACCCTAAGAGAAAATTGCCAGGCTGAGTTCGTCCCAGATTCCTGATCAACAGAAGCAGAATTGTTTTGTTGTTGTTGTTGTTGTTGTCGTTGTTTGAGGGAGAGAGTGAGAGAGCAAAGCCATGAGCAGAAGAGGGAGAAAGACCGAATCTTAAGCAGGCTCCACACCCAGCACAGAGCCTGATGCGGCACTCGATCTCATGACCCTAATATCACATCCTGAGCTAAAATTGAGAGTCAGACACTCTGCCAACTGAGCCACGCAGGTGCCCCGAAACTATTTATTTAAGCACTGTGTTTGGGGTAATTTGTTATATAGCATTAGAGAACTAAAACACCATGGAAATATCCTAAACAGAAGGGTGCCTCAAGATTTAAGTGGGAAGAACCACGCAGGCTACTATTTATATGATAGGTTGGAATTTAGCAAGATTGAGGGCAGGACAACCAGTTATGGAAAATGGCCATAATGGCAATAATTATACCAACTTCACAGAGACGTTGTAAATATTCTATGAGATACCAGATGTAAAGTGCCTACCAGTGCCTGACTCAGAGTAGAGGCTCAGTAAGTAGCAATTATTACTGTTCTCACAAAGCAGGCTAGTCAAAAATGTTAGAAGAAGGCAAGGATCGGGGACACAGCAAGTGAGAGCCATTTTTTTCAAGTGGATATATATGCTTCTCTTCCATTTATATCCTCCATATTTTGGATGTCATATCATTTAGAATTAAGTCTGGCTAAAAGAACTGAAAGCCCAAAATAATAGTGGCTTAAGTAAGACCTAAATGCTTAGGTCTCACTACTGTAAGCAATTCAGGGATTGTCATCTCCCAGTCCAAAATGGCTACTGGAGTACCATCTTGTACATCTGAATTCCAGTCCTTGGGAAGAAGGGAATGACAAAGAAGATCATGCTCTGTCCGCTTGAGAACACTTAGTAGAAGGTGCACACACCGGTTCCACTTGCATCCCATTGAGCAGAGCTAAGTCACACGGACACTATCTGCAAGGGAGGCCAGGAAATGTACGTAGTCCGTCTCCTGTGCTGCCGTGTGCACAGTTAAAAACTGTGTATTCTGTTACTAAGAAGAGGAAGATGGATATTGGGGAAACAATAAGCAGTTGGCCAAGGATGCCAAATATCCTCTTTTTGTCTATATATCATATGTAATGACTTAAAAAGCCATATTTCCAAAGGAAATCTAGGTAGAGATTTGTATTACTCAGATTCTTTCCTTCTCATGTTTCTGAGATCTTTGGTCACTTTTTTCCATTCTGGCCACTGCCGTTCTGACCAATTCTGCATGAGCTGTGACCAACTTCCCAAGAGCTTGAGCATGCCTCCCATCTTAGACATGCATGAGCAATTTCATAGTGCCTCACCTCCTGCTTGGGGCTTCTCTACAGGGCTCTGTCTCGAGATACCTCGGGACCACAGAGTGTCTACCAGATGTGTACCACCAGAAATCAGGGGGTGGTTACTGCCTGGAGTGTGAGCCTGTGACCAGTGGGAGATGGGAGCAGATGGGTAAACTCTCCATTTCTCCTTCCTATGGAAGTGCTGTCCCGAGATACAGTCATTTAAATGGCATATCAAAAGATGGTACTTCAAGATCGTATAACCAATTGAATTTGACCACAAGCAGCGGTCAGCTCAGTTAAGCACCCTCTTATTGGCTCTCCCTCTTTCCTGCCTCTTTCCCCCTGTTCTCTCTCTTTTCTTTCCTGGGCATGGCCTTCCCTCATGGGATGGTATCACCCACGGTCTCTGCTTTCTAGGTAAACCAGATTAAGGATAAGCTAGCATGACAGCGGTCTCTCCTCTCCATTCAGACTCCCTCAGTGCATCTCTTAGGAATGTATGAGAAACTATTACAGAACAGAAATCAGTCTTCTGGCAGGTTCAAGTGAAGCCCTGCTTTGTCTAATGCTTCCCAATATTTTCATCCCAGACAAACTCAGCATCCCAAATTTAACAAGGTTTCTGGTTGGAGCAGATCAAAAGAAAAAAAATAAGCCTGAAAATTAAAAAAAATGTCTGGGGCACCTGGGTGGCTCAGTCAGTTGAGCATCCGACTTCGGCTCAGGTCATGATCTCACAGTTCATGAATTTGAGCCCCGTGTCGAGCTCTGTGCTGACAGCGCAGAGCCTGGAGCCTGCTTCAAATTCTGTGTCTCCCTCCCTCTTTGCCCCTCCCCTGCTCACGGTCTGTCTCTCTGTTTCAAAAATAAATAAACACTAAAAAAATTGTTTTTAATGTTTATCTCCAATCAGCTTCTTTATAAAGAAGATTCATTTGCAGAGCTTCTTTTTAATAGACTGAATTGAAATCATGAAGAAATATAGAAATAGAATCCAGACTGTTTTCCCAAAAACTTTGTTCCAATCTTCCTGCCATGCCCCCTCCCATACAGTTGGGGTCTGCCCTTTGCTGGGGTCTTTATGGGCCCTCCAGTTGTGTCTGGTTTTCCTCATTGGTGAAACAGGGCTTCTGGTAACAGTTTAACACTTTGCATTGTAAGCTAATCTCGATGCAAGGTCAATTCCCAGGAAGATAGATACAATTCTTATTTCCTAAAGGGGAAAATCCACAGGCACTGAGAAATATCAGGCACTGGTTCCTTCCCTACATTTTCATTCATCAACCTACTTGTGATTTTAAAGCATTTGGGGGCCATCTGGCTAAAAGAAAATGAGTTTAATAACCAAATGTTGTTATTTTACAGGAATTACACTAAATGAGACCTTTTCTTTTCTAAAGAGTATTTGACTTAATGGGACTTGAGGGGCCAAATATCAATCTCTATGAACCCCACAGAGGACCCCCCATCGTCTGAGCAGCTGAAGTGGGTATAGCAAATCCAGATCTGCTGGAAGTTCAAAATCCGATCCAGCAGTGACCGTACCTCTGGGAGTTACAACAACTCACCATTGATTTGATGTTGTAATCACTCCTTCTTTCTTTTCTACAAAGGCACCACAGCATTTTACCAAAAAAAGTTTCAAGGGTTTAATGTCATTTTAAAACTTTTCAAAATAAGTTCTTTAAACTCACTGGCAAAATTGAAACAACGCTGGGGGCTTATAAATGTGGATCGGGGATCATAGAACTCTGTTTCCAAAAAGTACCACCTTCCCCTAAGTCTTTCATTATGTGTCTGATTTACACAAGTCTAATTTCACAATAAAACTAAGTAAATAGGGGCGCCTGGGTAGCTCAGTCAGTGAAGCATCTGACTTTGGCTCCCGTCATGATCTTGGGTCATGATCTCGCGGTTTGTGAGTTTCAGTCTTGCATCAGGCTCTCTGCTGTCAGCACAGAGCCCGCTTCAGATCTGTCTGCCCCGCCCCCCCCCCCGCCCTTCCCCTACTCACTCTCACTCTCTCTCTAAAATAAAATTTAAAAAAAAAAAAACCTAAGTAAATAAAACTTTTTCTCTCAAAATTTGTTTTCTTAAATCAGAAAAATCAAGTCTGATGCAGTCTGTAATCCTACGGTTGGGGGTTCATTCTGTCATCCCACCTAACTGGGCCAACATAGCATTAATTTAACAAGCCATTTTCTTGGGCAGTGCCCTTGCTGACACTTTTTGGATTTAAACTGCGGTAAAATCTAAGGAAACTTGGAAACCTTTGAAGAAAGCATTAACTTTACTTCTTCCTTCTTCCAGATCGAGGGAGCCCCAGAGAGCTCCCGAATTGTTCACATCAGCCGGAGCCTGTCATCTACAGCTCCTGTATCATTTGAAGCATGCACAGTTATTCCAAGAAGTTATGAGCCAGCCCTAAGATAACTTTATCATGGCTTTTCCAAACATTCTCAATATGATGATGACTTCCAGGTTAGACATTTCTGCAGCCTACCCAATCATGCTCGGTCAGTCATGGCATGTTCAGAGCACATGTTGTAAACAAAAAGTTAGGTCACGGCCGTCAGCTGAGGGTGTGCCTCGCGGGGCTCCCTTCAGGCATTGGGCATTGAGAAAGAGCAGGGCAAAGCAATGTCGTCAAGGTTCATAGGTGAGATTCAGCTCTGACTTCAAAAGTTACTATTAGAAGAAAAATATTCTCTCCTCCTCCCTTGGGTCCCTTCGACTGGTGTTTTCCTGAACCTGAAAAAATGTATTCGCTCTTTGTAACCCCCACCCTCAAAACATAGACTTGCAACTTGACCAGACTTTCTGCTGAGCGGGGCAGTAGGAACTGACACCAGGGTCCATGGCAACCACAGGCGCGTGTGTGTGCTTGTGCGTGCGTGTGCATGCTTGTGCGTGTGCGTGCGTGTGCGTGTGTATGTGCGTGCATGCATTTTTCTCTCTGGTCTCCTCCTCCAGGACCATCAGCCAACGCAATGCACACTTCCTAAAACAGAACCCACATCTCCACCCCAGTACAAGGAAGTGGAGAGTAAACAAATCCTCGTGCCAAGTTCTCTCTCCACAGTCAGAGCCCAGGAAGAGGCATTAGTTCTTGATTTAAATCTGCCATCTCAGGTCTTCACTCCCTGAGAAAGATAGAACATCCCCTTTATGAATTATCATGTCACAGCCTCCTGTGTCTCGTCCTCTATTATTCCACTCATCCTGCCCTATGGGGAGAAAGTGCTTCCCTATGTTCACTTAATGCCAGAGATTTGGGAATCCCAGAGAGGCAGATCCTAATTAGTCAACTAGGGTCTCCGTTACACAGAGATCTTGAAAGGAAGCATTTTGGCTATTCTCAACTCAGAATCCAGAAGCCAGAGATGAAGTGAAACGTGAAGGTGTAGCTGTGTTGCCAGTCACTGAAAGAGCCAGAGAAAGAGGTGAAATGGGGGCCAAGTCCCTAGGCAGAAATCACAGCAGTCCCAGGCCTGCCAGCCTTGTGCTTAGACCAGCAGGGCGACTTTCTTCACTGTAAAACCAGGGTGTTGGACTTGAGTTCTAGATCTTCGCAGCCTCACAGATGGGGTGACTCTCTGAAGTTCACCGGTATTTGGTCAGTGTCAGGAAGCCCTCCTGGAAGTCTGGGTTAATAGACAACTTGGAGGCTTGGTATTGGGAAAGCCTTATGCCATCGCTAAGGAAGATAGCAGTCCAGAGAGGACAGAGAGATTTTTCCCCCCTAAAATCTACCCATGTTAGGAGAGGAGAAAGATTTTTTTTTCATGCAAGAAGGCCAAGTCTTGGGCAAAATCATGAAGAGCCAGTTTCCGCCCAGCTCCTGCATAATCCTTTTTCCCTATCAGTCTGAGAAAAAGGATTTAGAAATCAGTGATTTCCAATTTAGATGGGTTTGAGTGTCACTGATTTTTTTTTTAATCAGAGGGGTATGGGTATTTAAGTATCATTTTCAGTTGTTGAATGGAAGCCCTCCACCCAACCCCCAGCAGGAAGTGCAGGCCAGAGCTATCGGCTCTCTTCCCCTGCAGTGTAGTGACCAGGAACAGGACCCTCAAGGTTCTCAAACCTGATTTCCTTATTTCTGGTGCTGCCCTTTGTAGGTCTTAGAGGCCTCTATTCTTCTCTCTCTCTCTTCCTGCGCCCCCCCCCCCTCTTTGTTTAACTACTGATCTGCTCTCTGTGTTCTATGCTGATGGCCCACACTTTTCCTCAAGAAACACATTCACACTTTCGGAAGCCACATCTTGCTGGGTAGACCCGGTAACCCGGATGTGCCCGGCCCCTCTGTCGGAAAACCCCCCCTCCCCCTTCTAAGGAAGGCTCTTCCTCCCTGAGGACAGAGAGCTCTGCTGGGCAGAGAAGGCTGTCCTCCTTCCCTCAGCTCTCCTGGGGAGTCCTGGAGCCCAAGGCGCTGGAATAGCAGAGAACATTCTGAGCAAGCCAGGCTCCCCTGTCTCTGTTTGTTTGCATTCCATCTGATGAGACAGCTGGCAACCGTCTCCAACATCTCGGCTGCATGGTGAGCACTACTGGCTGTGGGCTCGGAAGTGCTCAGAGATGACGGCATAGAGCTCACGCGACCATCACCTGCCTCCAGCCGGAGATGCATTGTCCCAGGGCACCCAGGATATGAGGGAAGGATTTCATAATCCACTCCCAACCACTCCCGAAGAAATTTCCTTCTCCTTGGAGAGGAAGGTAGAGGGGAGCAAGAAAGACACGACATCGCCAGGCACTGGGCATTTTAAGCAGACAGAGACCCCTTGGGCGAGAGGGAAGTCTTTGAATCACTATTGGATGGAATAGCCCAGGGTCAAACCCTAGCCGAGGAGTGAGCTGTGGTCACCAGCAGGGGGCGCTGGACCACTCTCCGCCCCAGAGACAGGGAGCAAATGGGAGGGTTGGGTTCCTAGCCCTGGAAGAACTTCAGCCTCCTTCGCACTCAGGTGAATCCGGGTTGAAAGGTGTTGATGGGAGGAGTGGCTAAGACAGGACAAATGCTGAATCATACCGGGTCGCTTAGCTGGGGCACTTAGCTGGCCACATGGTGCCATAATTAGGCACTTAGTGAGATTGTGCCTGTGCTCTGAGCCATTTCCTGATAGAAAACAAATATTTGAGTTTGGAGAGCTGAGTAAAGCTGCAGAATGTTCTTTAGATTCTTCACCTTTCCTCTGCTGCAGCTACAAGCCTTGGAAAGCCTTATTCGTAGCAGTCAACGCAAGAACTTTGTCTCCGTAGGTAGTTTGAGCTGAGTGCCAGTGACTTCATACATGAAGAATGTCCTCCTCCCTGGCTGTCTCTCTCCGTCTCCACTTGCTCTGCAGTTTTGTTTATGCAATGAGTGCCTAGACAGAATTTTCAAAAGTATCCCTCCCAAAATCGAAGGGCCAGGAACAATCTCCTTTTCCAGCTCCAGGCCATCCCTGTGCTACCCTGGTGCTCTTCAGAGAGACGGGCGCAAGCAAATGCCAGGCTGTTGGAAGTTTCAGCTGCTTGTCCTGCCTCTGCCACAGCCAGGCATGCTGTGTGACCTGGGTAACTTACCTAACCTCCCTGGGCATTCGTTTCCCGGCTTGTAAAACTTACATCCAAGATCCCATCAAACTAAACGTGTTGGCTTGCATGTGTCTGGATTAGGCCCAGGGCATTTGGGGCTGTGGGAACAGCTCTGAGTCTGATCTGGGGTGTGGGCCCCTGGGGAGCGTGTGAGCTCCATCCTCTACCTTAGCCAGAACTCGGGCTCTGCAGGAAATGGAGCCGGGCCTCCGGCTCACCTCATGCAGGTTTTAAGTCACATTCTGGGGTCTATTAGAAAAGCAACAGCTGCCACCAGAGGCCACCCAGTCCTAACATCCAAGGGGATAAAGAAAGAGCAGAAATTCCTCAGACTAATTGCTTCGCAGCCATTATCTTACTATTTGGCTTCAATTTTTCCAATATCCATGTCTCCAAACACACACATTCTCTCTCTCTCTTCAGAGATCACATTTCCTCTGCCTTTTGGCATTATCTGCCATGCCTCGAATTTAATCAGCTTTTTTTTTTTTCTCCATCCTGGCAATACAACCACTGGGCTTGACTCTTATACTAAAGTTACATAAGCCCTGAATTCAAAGAGAGCATTGAGTCAGCAGGACTGGACTGACTAAGCATTCCCAGGTTGGCCACAGCGGGGCCGATTCCCCAGTCCCTATTTTGGCCTAATTCCCGTGGAAATTCAATGTCCAGTAAGAACTACAAGCTTATACATATAATTATGAACAAAATATTTTAAAAGGCTAGAGGTCAAGAAATAGGAATCTGCATCCCTGTATCAGCAATTACTCTCTGCTTATTACTATAATAGCCCAATTGTCTTTGTGTCCTCTGCTCCCTCTGGCGCAGGCAGGCAGACGATTCCCTCCTGTGCCCTCTCCCAGGCCCAGCTCACCCGCTGCTGATGGGACCAAGCCCACCTCTCCTCATGGGCTTGAGAGGAAAAGTGAGAGATGGAGAATTGGAAGGATTTCATGTGTTCATCTTCCCCCGGTATTCATACCACCTGTGTTTCTATCACTTAGCATTTTATGCAGTAAGTTCTCTCGAACAAGCCCTTTACTATTAGGGTAATAAAAAGAAACGCCAAGAGGTATGAGAGTCCTGAGTCCTCACAGGAGCTTAGAGGGAATGACTGACGGTGGATCAGGAGAACGAGGGGAAATTTCATCTCTGGGTGTTAACAGAGGGCTCTTTTGGAGACTGGCTCCCCCCAGATCACAAGAGCTCTTTGCTCTGGAAATAGGGGCCGAAAAGGCATGTGACAAAAACGGTAAACTCTAATGATTTGCAGGGGTTCCAGAATTTGGCTCTACATGAGAAACATTTGGGGAGTATAAATTAGTGATAGTGGGGCCCCACCAACTGGAAGGTAGAGTCTAGGCATCGGTATTTTTTAAAGGTTCTTCAGGTGATTTAAAAAAAATTTTTTAATGTTTATTTACTTTTGAGAGAGAGAGAGAATCGAAGCAAGCACAGGCTCTGAGCCGTCAGCACAGAGCGCAACGTGGGCCTCGAACCGACGAACTGCAAGATCATGACCTGAGCCGAAGTCGGACACTTAACCTGACTAAGCAAGCCACCCAGGCGCCCCTCTCCAGGTGACTTTGATACACAGAGAGGGCGAAGGACATAAACATACAGTAAATATTGTTTAATTCACTAAATCAGGGAGATGGAGAGGCCCAAACACTGAAAAGTGACATTTTCATATTAAATGAATAAGGTACAACCGACATAATACTGATAGCAACAACCGCTCACACTGAGTGTATGCCAAGCTCTGCACGAAGCGCCTCACTTGCATAGGCTCACTTTATTCTGATACTAATCGCTACGAAGGATACACTATTCTTAGTCCCATTTTACAGATAAAACACCAGGGCTTAGGGAGATGCCGTAATTCACCCGAGGCCCACACAGTGAGAACTAGTATGTGAAAGGCATGTGGTAAACGGTAACGTGGAAAATTCAAAGATGGCTATGACATAGGTCTGGATCCTCACGCTGCTACCTTCAAGTGGCCGAGCAGAGCCACACACACAAATGACTAAAAGTCTACAGCAGGAGGTGCCAGCTGTCCTAAAGCTGCGACTTGTGATAGAACCACGGGGGAGAGAGAGGAGATTCGCAAAGGCTTCATAGAGGAATTACACTGTGCTTTGAAGAATGAGCCCTGGACGCTGATTCACAGTGTTGGCCGGGAAGTTACAGCAGAAGGAGGAGAGCCCAGAGAGAAAGCAGAGCGTACAGAAATCCAAGAAAGCAGATCAGAACTGTCAGAGCCTTGGGCTGATCCCAATTTTCCAAGGAAGCAGTGTAAGTAAGAAGGTAGTTTGCCCTACTCTGTGGGATCTTTAATGGGATCTAAGGAGGCAACAGAGCACTCTCACAGGTAGGGCTCCTGATCAGGGTGTGTGCTGGCTGTTGTTATACGTGCTTAATGTGAAAGAGAGGGACTGTGGTATCTTCTCTACATAGTTTTGGGTTGTTGCTCATGTATTTATTTAGGCATTGCATGTTTTCTCAATGCCTGTGATGGTATATAATATTTGATTTTCCCATCAAGGAAGAAGCGAGGAACATGAAAACACAGAATGCTGGGCTAGGTGTGACTTCCTTATATTTCCAGAGTCAGAGCTTTTTTATTTTTATGTATATGAGACAGGGAGCGAGCAGGGGAGAGGCAGAGAGAGAAGTGAGAGAGACCCAAGCAGGTTCTGCATTGTCAGCACAGAGCCCGACACAGGGCTCAATCTCATGAGCCATGAGATCATGACCTGAGCCGAAACCAAGAGTCAGACACTCTACTGACTAAGCCACCCAGGCACCTGGAAGGCAGAACTTTTCAAAAGTTTCCACTGGAGAACTTCTGTTCGGACTTAGGATTTTGGGGTGTGGCCAGTGGTGGCCAAACAAAAGCATACATTTCTTTGCAGTTTTGCATTATATCTTAAAATTTCATGTAATTTTGCATTCCCATAACGTGTTCATCTCTTCCTGTTATGACGTATCAGGTTTATGCTGTGGCTTTGCAAACCTCTGGCTCAACACCATTGTTCTGTCCAGGAATGGATTATTGATTTAGACATGAGTCACTTGAAAGACAGCTTCAAGCTATCTCTTTCACTATGATCAAAGAAAGTAGCTTGTAAATCTTCCTTGCTTTAAAAAAAATTTTTTTTTACTGCATAGGTTAGCGGTTGGCAGATTTTAACATATGTCATGGTAACCATTTTGTGGCAAAAGGCTCTTTCATTAAAGATCCTTTGGTTTACAGCAAATTCCATAGAGGTAAATCGATACTAAAGTTTAATCACCAACTTCTCCATAGTACAAAACCCTACACAGGAGGACTCTGAGGAGGGAAGAGAAACTGAAGAGGGGACCTGGTTGTTTAACTGATACAGGTTGACAGCGGGAAACTATCCTTGGCTGAACACCCCTTGGAAAAGGGGTTCAGTCTTTAGAGCTACTCCCTGCTACACAACAACACCTCTTGCTCCAATGGCTATGACCTTCAGGTATGCTCTCAGTTGCTCCTCTCCTTCCCCAAGGTCCTGGCTTCCTCTCAGATCTTCAGCTTCTGATCTCTAACACAGTCTTTTCAGCTCATCTGGATGAAGGAGCTAAGAGATTCCATCTTCCCATCCCATCTGTCACCTCCTGGTTTTCTCCAGAGATGTCGTCTCTTTAATGGAGTATCGATGTCTGATTTTCTCTGAAGTCCTGACCCTTTGTTCACTTGGACTCACCAGTTCTTGGCAGCTGGCTCGCCTCTCCGTAGCAAGGTTGTGTTTGGCAGGGCTAAGCTTACCTGGGGAACAGTGAGGGTCCTCTCCCCCAGAGTCCTCCTGCCAGAGAGCACCCGCACCTCCCCGCCACCCCTACCCCAGGATCTTCCTGCCTCAGAGCCTGCTCAGGAGACCTGCTCTGATCCCAGTACAATTCTCCCCATGACCAAATAGCATGGAGACACCATGGTTGGTATTGGTTTAGGATTTAGAATGTTTAGGTAATGGTGACGGTTCATTCCTCACGTTCCAATTGCCAGTTCCCCCATTTTCTTTCCTGGTCAGGCTAAGTTACAGCAGATAAAATGCATTAGTCACTCATTAAGTATTTCTTGATTTTGATATGCTTCTATCAGAGCACCGTAGTCCCAGAAACACTCAAACATGAGCCAAGAAGAAAGAACTGTGTGGCAAGCACCCAACTTTAATATCCTGTCATCTACTTCCTGTTTACTGCTGACGACTTGATGAACCTGTATGCGCTGCTGCCCAAGGCACACTGCAGTCACCAAACCCCCTGCTAAAGAGCTATTTTGATATGGGGAAGCAGGATTGCTCCTCTCAGACCTTAGGGACAAATGTAGGCCCATCACCCACACAGGGTCATGTCCTGGCTGAGGGAGTTGAGAACTGGCTAGGAGGAAGGGAAACACGGTCTCTTAATGCAAAAGTTTACAGCAAAGGAAGTATCACTAAAGAGAGTTGCCACCCACTGGAATTTCCTGAGCATAATAAATCGTCCTGAAGGGTACACCTTCAGGGACCACATTGAGGACAGTTGAAGCCATAGTTGGATCTGTTGCCTAATGTCAGGGTTGAAGATAGGAGAATGGTTGAGGAGAGGAGCCAGAAGCAAGAGGGAAAACACTAGTCTCCAGTGAGAGGAGCTCAGGTTATGGGGAGAAGGGAAGGAGACATAAATTCTCCAGGTCAACTCAAAGCCCCAAGTCTTAGGTAGGTTGAGGTCTGGCGCTGTACTCTGGCCAAGCCCTTCGATTCTCTGCAGTAGGAGTGGAAGTCATTTCAGCAGCACCACCTCACCACGAGCCCAATCGTCGAGCTCAAGCAATAGCAGAGAGTTTGCAGAGCATCCATGATGACAATGGCAGGGACAGCGGGGTGACCTCTCTGAGGAGAGAGGAGGAACAAGGCAGGTCCTGGCCAATAGGACTTTCCCTAGACTCCCTTCCCCACCCACTCCAAGTTTCTGCTAACAACAGTTGAAAACAGTTACCAAAGATATAATGGGGAGGAGGCTGTGTTATTTTTCTTGTGACTGCCTACTGTCAGCTTTGCTAGAGAGCAACTTCAAAGCTTTCTACCCAACAATGAAAAATTGTGAATGGTCATTTCTTTCCAAAAATAAACGTAATTTCGTGAGGAGTGTATCCAAACTAACGAAGCTTTGTATCTGAGTTCCATGCCTTCGCTGGATGGACCAGTTAAATGAATCACATAGGGAGAGCCATTTAGAACAGGACCCGTTGATAAACGCTCTTCATGAAAAGGGGCCTGGAGCGACATTGTACAAAGATTGTCTTGGGAAGCCGGGCCTCCACTGACGCTGGTCTGAATGACTCACCATTCTCTACATGTGAATGGGGTTTGTTGTCTTGGTTACAGCTAACAGTAATTCATTTCAGCATAATGACATATATATACATCAATGGTGACATCAGACTTGACCCCTTTATGTCTGAAAAGCACTGATGCCTCCTGTTGAAGGTCCCATTAGGACATGAGGAAGCACTAACCTGCTTTGGGCTTTCATACAAGCATTTAAGTCATAGTTTTTTTAAATCTGCTATGTGGCAGATGCTGTGCTGACATTAAAGACATTGAAGTAAAAAAATTCAGTCCCTGCCATTAGGGAGTCTAAAATCTGGTGGGAAAGTGAGACCATACACTCTACCATACCGGTAAGGGCATCCTGAATTGCAGAGCACTACAAAAGCCAACCTTGAAAGGATATATTGTCTACGTAAGCACATCTGGCTTGAGTTACAGCAAATGGAGTGCATTCGTTTTCTATGGCTGTTATAACAAATCACCACAACATTAGTGGCTTAAAACAGTACAAATTAATTATCTTACAGCTTTATATATTAGAATTCCAACATGTGTCTCAATGGGCAAGACTTGAAATGTTGGCAGAGCTATATTCCATTTTTGGAGGCTCAGGAGAGAATCCATTTCCTTACCTTTCCAGCTTCTAGAAGCTGCCCACATTCCTTGGCTCATGGCCCTTTTCTTCCATTTTCAAAGCCACCATCATTACATCTCTCTGAGTGCTCTTCCATAGTCACATCTCTCTCTGACCATAGCTGGGAAAGGTTCTCTCTCTCTCTCTCTCTCTCTCTGTCTCAATGTTTATTTATTTTTGAGAGAGAACAGGGGAAGGGCAGAGAGAGAGGGAGATAGAAAAGCATCCCAAGCAGGTTCCCTGCCAGCAGCGCAAAGCCTGACATGAGGCTCGAACTCACGGCCCGTGAAATCATGACCTGAACCAAAATGAAGAGTCAGACGCTTAGCAGACTGAGCCACCCAGGTACTGCAAGTGTCTCTCTTTTTAAGAGCCCATGGGATTAGATTAAACCCATGTGGATAATCCAGGCTAGTCTCATCATCTCAAGGCCATGAACAGTAATCACCTCTGTAACTTATATATCCCCAGGTTCTAAGGATTAGGACTTGCACATCTTTGGAAAACCGCTATTCTACCTACTATCCTGGGGAAAGACTTGTCACTATAGATATCCTACGTATTTATTTTGTTTTTAATTGCTTTTTGTTTCTGTTTTTTTTTCACGCATTATCCCTTGGAGATGCTGTTTGATATCAAAAGACCATTATCTGTGGTGGTAGATTCAGGGTTATATGCTGGATGGAACCAAGAGGCGGGTTGTTTCAAAATCTCTTGGTCGAATGTGGGGTTTGGAAAGGATAACCCAGCTTTGTATTTATATTTGAAAGAAATGTTTAAAAGTCATGTTCCCATAATCCAAGGTACAGAAGGTAACGCTCAACCACATTTTCTTGGCCCATAGGGCTGTACAGAGGGAATGCACTGCCTCTGTTATCAGTGATGGGGAGCAGGACCAGGAGGGGTGGGGTGGACACTTCCCTGGGGGTTGTATCAGACTCTTTCAAAAGTAGATTGAAAAGCACTGAACTAGGCCAGGATAAAAGGCTTCTTACTAGTCTTTCCACCTCCATGCTTTCCTTAGTCTAGCCCATTTTCCATTTTCTCCCCAACCCAGATGCGGAGCCCTGTGCTGAGATGTCTTATTCATTGTGCACCTCCCAGGTGGTTATTGGCAGTGCCTGGCATGCGGCAGATCCTCAGTAAATGTTTGCTGAACGAATCAAATAACTTGACTGCTGTTTAGGTCATTCCTGCTCACAAACCTGCCACGTCTCCCTATTATCCATTGAATAAACTCTGGTTATTCTAAATAGTCCCTCCCCCACCCCGATTCCTTTCCTTCAGTCCCTATCTCCCCGTGTCCAAATCCTCTCTTTTTTAAGAGTGTAGGTTGTATTCACTGGGTAGGGTGGCCCGTAACAAGGCGCCACAGACTGGGTAGTGTCAAGAACAGAAATTTCTTTTCTCCATGGTTCTAGAGGCTGAAAATTGGACGTCGAGGTGTGAACAGGCGTGGTTTCTCCTGAGGCCCCTCCTTGGCTTACAGATGGCTGTCTTCTGCATGAGTCTTCACATGGTCATCTCTCAGTGTTGGTGTCCAGAGTTGCTTTTCTAAGTTCACCTGCCATATTGGATCAGGGCACACGTGAGCAGCCTTGTGGTAACTTGATTACCTCCTTAAAGGCCCTATCTCCAAACATAGACACATCGTATGGTGGTAGAGAGTAGGACTTCAACACAAGTCCTGTGTTGGGGGGGGTACAAAATTCAGTCCATATCACAGGCCAGTCTCATCACTTTCGTCGTGAAATCTCCCATTTCTGCCCTTTCCTCCCCTTCCCCCTTCCACTTTCTCTCCACCACTTTTCCCACCTTGTACAACACACATCAGACGTCCTAAAGTCATTTCTCTTCTGAACAGCCATAGCAATAAATATCCTTCTTTCTAGTGATGGTTCTTGTCATTTTTTACCGTGAATTACATCACCCTGTATTCTATTTTATCTTGTATTATACAGGTATTCTATGTGTTATTCTATTATACAGAATACCTTGGATTACAGGTATTCTATGTGTTATTTCCTCACCTGGAAGGTAAGCTTCTCCTGGACAGACTCTATTTCTCACCAGTCTGTGTCTCCCTCACACAGCTCGATACAGCGCCTTGAACATTAGATGCTTGATCGGTATCTGATGACTGAATGAAGATGGTAGAAGATAACTATGAAGTAGTCACCTGAGTATGAGATGGGCTGAATATATTATAGATTAATTTATTTCTTGTTTCAAAAATAGTTCTTAGAGGGCAAGGCACCAGATTCATGTGCAGATGTGTGATTAATAAATGCTTTCTGACAAGACTAATGGAGCATACCAGCAAAGCCGACGGGTCCCGTGGCAGCAGAACGCAGGGTGGCTTAGAGACAAGAGATGTGAGTACAATTGTTGGGAGCACCAGTGCTGGAGCTAGCCTGCCTGGCTTTGACCTTGACTCTGTGACCCTGAAAAACTTGTGAAACCATACTGTGCCTCACTTTCCTCACCTATTAATTGGGGATTATATATATATATAAATATTTAAATATTTATATAATTTTAAACATTCATAATTATTGTATAAAATATTTTATTATTATTATTATTATTATTATATACATCTCCACCTCAGACTCCCGTGTGGCACTTGGAATAGCGTCTGGCACATAGTAACACTTGCAAGTATTCACTATTATCATCAGTGATTTCAGATGTTTTTAAAGAGCCCCCCCCCTTCTGCCACTCTAATCCACCCTTTAAATGAGGATCATTATGTTTTGGTGCATAAATATAAAAAAGTTCTTCAAAACATGACATTTCTACCCGCGGACCTGCAATTAGCACTGGGTATAATTCTCTGTGTTTCTGGACATCGTGCGGGGAGAGCAGGTAGAACTTGTTCGCGTTGCGGTTGAGCTTTTGTGAAATGTGACAGCCGAGTTCTTAATTATTCTTAGAAATGTCAGAACTCACTGGAAGCCACTGGGCTTGACAGTTCAAGGGCTAATTAACTCCAGACCTTGCTTCTTGGGTTGCCTCATTTGCAATTCTTGGTCACTTATTTTCTTACGTCTCTTTAAAAATTCTTTTTGCAGTTTTGTAGAAGGGGAGGATGGTGTGTGCAACAGATCCGTGGCGGGGTGGGGGGCACTGTCTCCCACACCAGGGCCCTACAGAGGTGCAGGTGAGTTGTAGGTATGAAGGGGTGTCCCTGTTCAATCCTGACCTTGGCACGAAGAGAGGAGCCACAGTACATGCAGGTCTCCCGCAGAAAGTCACCCCCCACCCAGTCCTGAGTTCTCCTGTTTCAGAGGAGGCATCCTTATCCCCTCTCCCCTGACTCTCAAATGAGAACGCTTTCTCAGGGCCCACTTGTTAATCCAAAGGCCTCATTAAAAACAAAACAAAAATAGGCTCAGTGATTTAAGCCAGACACAAAAGGGCAAATATGGTATGATTTCACCTACTTGAAATATCTAGAATAAACAAACTCTTAGAGACAGAAACTAGGTTACAGGTTACCAGGAGTGGGGAGTTGGTGCTTAATGGGTACAGGGTTTCTGCTTGGGGTGATGTAACAAAGGGTTTTGAAAATAGAAACTGGTGCGGCAGCATGACATTGTGAATGAAATTGACGTCACTGAACTATACACTTAAAAATGGTTTAAATGGCAAATTCTATGTTCTATGAATTTTAGCACAGTAAGAAGATGTTGAAAGGCAAAGGAAAAAGTCATTGTTCCCACTCCTGAGCATATCGAACTATCATGCTCGGACTCTCCCAATGCGCCAGTAACACCAAATGACAAGTAGCTCACAGGAAGCAAGGCGCTTGCTGTCCGGCCTCCACACCTTTGCACACGCTATTCCCTCCACCTGAGATATTCGCACCTTTCTGTCTCTCTGCAAACTGGATCATCTTTCAAACCTGCAAGTCAGCTGCTCTTTCTCTGTCCAGGCTCCTCTGACCTCCCCACCCTCCCCCCAGGAAGCTGGTTACTTCCTCCTTCCTGCCTTTTTGTGCAACCGGCCACTGGAGAGCTTAACCACATTCCGTCGTGATTTATTTTCTTTTTCTAAATATCAAGTTGTAATCCGTACAGTAAAATTCAGCCTTTTTAGTGTACATTTCTGCAAGTTTTAATCAATACAGTTAGTAACATTACCAACAACGGCACAGTTACCTTACACCCACCCCTACCCCGCCCTCCAAGCCCCTCCCCCAGCCCCTGACAAATACTAGTATGTTCTTGGTCTCTCTAGTCTGGCCTTTTCCAGAACGTCATATAAATGAAATCATACAGTAGGTATCATGGTCTGTTTGTGATTAGTTTTTATTTATATATCTGTCCTTTGTTCTAGACTTGAGCTTCTCACACCAGAGACCTTGCGTGATTCATGGTCCCAAGCACAGTGTGGGGTCCATGGTAGGGCTCTGTGCCGGTTGGTGAAATGAATGAGTGAGAGCATGATGTTAACAACTGTTTCCAGTAGAAACGACCCCAGTATGGTGCCCTTGGCTTGGGGAATAAGTGGGAGGTTCCAGGCAGGAACAAAAGTAGCTAGTAACAAGACAGTCCCAAGCAGATACCTCGGGGAGAGGTAAAGTTTGCCCAGCCCTTCCTTCTAGGTGACTGACAGGGAGCAGAATGTGGTGAGGCAATCGGCAACTGGCTGACTGGTCAGCACTGGTCACCCCTGAGCCAGTCCCAGAGGGCCACACCTGTCAGCAGTAGCTCTAGACTGGGCAGTCTGGCCACCACCCGGGACACTTCCTGTTACAGGGCACCTCTGGGACTCCATGTCAGCCAGCCTAGGGGCAGCCCAGAGGCTTCCAATCATACTCACCCAGGCAGTAATGAACCATTGCCTGGTGGGGGCAGAGAAAACCAGGAGGTTGGGAGGGAGAGGGGGTCCTCAGAAGCAGCTCAGCTTTGCCCCTCCTATATCCTTCCCAACCCCTCTCGCTCCCCCTCACACACGCCTAGTCACACATGTTCAGAGGATCCTTTGCTTGCTCTAATACTAGCTTGAATTTGAGGGAATAAGGCGTGACATGAAGCCCTTTGAGTTGCTATTTTTCACTAGGATTCTTTTTACCCTTCCTAGAAGACCCTGGGGGAAATCCTCAACCCTACACTCCGATCTTGTAACTTATGACCTAGAAGCAAAAGGCCCTCATTCTTACATTTCTGTTTCCTTCCATGCTTTATTAAATCTTTTATTAGTCCCTCAATGGGAGCTCCTTGAAGGCCAGGGGCATAACCAGTTCCCTGGGTCATTTTGCAAGCACATACATTATTAAAGAGAAATCGTAACAGAGTAAGGGCCACGTGGTAAACTCTAAATAAATATCTGTTAAATAAAAGGACTCAATAATTCATGATCAACAAGCATAGATTATTGAAGCTACCTACCTACATCTTTCTCGGACCTCGGTTTGGAATGGCCTGCTTCTAAATCATATTCCAGGGCAGAGACTGAAAAAAAAAAAACCAAAGTACTCCTTATGGTATTGGAATTATGGTATTGGAGAGTATACCATGAATGCTAACTCTACGACTTCTTATTGCAACAACTGAGAATTGGCTTTAAGAGTAACTTCATGGGGCGTCTGGGTGGCTCGGTCAGTTAAGGGTCCCACTTTGGCTCAGGTCATGATCTCACAGTTCATGAGTTCGAAACCCATGTCGGGCTCTGTACCGACAGCTCAGAGCCCGGAGCCTGCTTCTGATTCTGTGTCTCGCTCTCTCTTTGGTCCACCCCTGCTCATGCTCTGTGTGTGTGTGTGTCTCTTTTTCTCAAAAATAAAGCATTTAAAAAAAAATAACTTCATTATTTTGTTTTTCTGTGGAAATGAAATTTTCTTTTTTTAAATTCCTATCACGAATCACAAGATAAAGAATATTATCCAAAAACTAAACTAAACTAAAATAAAATAAATAAAATAAAAAAGACTATTTTCCAGACTTTTCACATTTGAAGTGACATTTCTTTTTAAATTTGTAGCCCTTGCATCATCAGCCTAACAGATGTGTTTTCACTTTCTCTTCTAACTCTCCAGGCTGTTTAATCTACAGAAATAAGGAAGTGATTGCCCCTAGAGACACACCATGTTTCTGTTCTGACTGTGCTCTTCAGAGAGGCCCTATTCACATGTTGGTTACAATGACAGAAAGGAGCCCAATCTTTTTCCAGTGACAAGGCCAACGGATCCAGTCCTCTTCCCAGAACCAGTCCACGTGCCAGCACATTTCATAGCAATGCATCATACCCATTAGGTTTACTTTATTCCTCAGGCATGTGCCAGACACTAGGGACATAAATGCCCACTCGGGATACTTGAAGTCTCCCTAGAGGGAGTAAAGGTAGTTACCAGCAGCCACTTGAAGGAAGAAGGTGAAGATTCAGGGCTGGGACTCAACTCCCTCTCCAGTGGCCTTGAGCTGTTGTACCACGTCCTTAGGCAGCCTGTGGTGTGAAACAGGGGCCTGCAAAGGGTCCTCTAGGCCAGCTGTGACCCCGCCAGCCTGAGGGTCTCACCACCAGAGGCAAGTCGAGGTTGGAAAAGAGCAGAGACTTCTTCTGAACCAACTGAGCTAGAATCCCAAGTCCACTCTGAACTGGCTGTGAGATTTTCAACAAGTTTCTTGACCTCTATGAATCTTTTCTGGAGTATGGGGCTCATATTCTGTGCCTCCCAGGATGCTCAAAACTACTCACTGATCCATTATACATAACGATCTCACAAAGCACACGGAAGCTAGAATACCCTTCTCTCCCCATGTCCGCCTTCCAGGAATGAAGAGCCCTACAAAGCAAAGCTATGGCTGCTGCATGGAGACAACACAAAACCCTACTATGGGACAGCAGAGGAAGCATATTTTAATAGGGCCAGGGAATCAGGAAAAGACTGGAATGAGGAACGCTGCAGGGATTTATGCTACAGTTTGAAGATAACCAAACTGGGCGTAGCCCAAGGGCAATGGTTGTAGTCAAGGGGCACAAAGGGGGGGGGGGAAGGGCAGGAAGAAATAAGGACGTTACAAATCAATCTGGTCTCACACCTTGGCTTATAGCTAGACATGGATCCCTAAAGCTATAAGAGATGTGATGCTTCCCTTGATGACAGAGCTCAGGTCCCTTGCCAGTCCTGCACCAGCAGGACAGGGGGTTTGACTCCTCCCCTTGCTCCTCTTTGAGACGGGGAGTCCTGACATACTCCCAGCCTGATGTCCCAGGGGTTCACCCAGAGCAAATACATGGCAAGCATAAAGAAGTTATGGGGATACATGAACGGAAGTCAATGGAGGTGGCCATTCATCAGGCCACAGGATCTAATGTGAAAAGCCATCTGCCTCTGTCCTCCGTCAGGATGCTATACTGGCGCGCGGAGTCGCCCCCGCAGAAGCATCACCTCCACTTGGAAAGCGAGAAGTCAGCCATTTTGTGACCTGGCAGGGGTGTGCTCAGGGGGAGAGGGGAGCCCCTGCTGTGGGGTCACGCGGGGAGGGGCGTGGCTCTGGGTCCCTACCCACCGCAGCCTCCCTCCCTTCGTGGGACTTGCTTCTCAAAGATGGGCCAACTGTACATTTTCACGCAGTTCCTCTCTGCTCATTCTTCACTTTGCGCTTTTGGCTGCCCAGGTTTTGAACACCGGGCCAACCACTTAAAATGTCTGTATGTTCCCAGCGTGGTGTTGTGCTGAATGTAAAGCAGGGGCTTCAATCTCATGGGGGAGGAGGGGGACTCAGAAATCCCCCAAAGATGGGGGTGACTTGATCATCTCAATCATGGAACTCTTCGGCTCATGATGTTACTTTGATTTACCCCAAACTCTAGATTTGATCATAATAAGCCTAATAAATATATGATTGATAGTCTCTCTACATAACTCAATCACAGCATCGCCTAGCAGGAAGCGTTTGGACAAGGTTGCCAGTTTATTTTCTCATTTAACAATTCTGACTGGCTCAGAGGTAGTACCAATAAGATATTGATTTCCCTGGGGAAATTTTCTTCTGATCGTGCACACTGAGCTTGAAGCCTTTAGGCATATGCAGATTCTGAGAATTTGTTATTTTTTTTCACCTGAAGCCATTTTTTGTTTGTTTGTTTTACTCTGACAATTCAGAGTGTTGCTTAGATTAGCTTGAGGAAATTTCTCCCCACTTTTTACACTTAGGTCCTCAGTCATGTGGGTGTGCTTTTCCCACTATCTTTTGACCATACTTCCAGGAGCAAGAGAGGACAGCTGCAAGGGCTCTCCTTGCCCAGGGTTCAGATCAGAGAATGCAAGAAGGTATCTTTGTGAGTTAGCAGAACGGCAGGTGATTCAGTCTCATGCCGCACAGCTTGTAGAAAGGCGTCTCTCTTTGGGGGACATTTTTAAAGGATCACAACTATTATTCTCCAGGTCAGTCTCAATCAGAAGCTAATTATTAAACATCCACCCACCACCTCCAAGGCATAGTACTTATGTTAGGTAACATGGAGCTTGTGAGATGAGAGGCAGAACAAGATACACTCTCCATTGTACACATCAAGAATAAACCAGTGAAGTATAAATTATTTCTAAAAAATAAGAAATCCAAATGTAAAGTAGATTCAGTCAATATAAGCTTCTAGAATCTTTTAGATATTTGTCCAGGACAAAGTCAATGTGCAGGATTAATGTGAATCTGTTCCATTTGGACTGCTATGGGAATTTTGCCTCGTATTTGGCACACGGTTTGATTTGGGTTTGCCACTCTAGGGAAGTTGGAATATGTGTGAAATGTGTTTGGGAACAGTCATCAGTCCAGGGGGGGTTAAGGTCTAAGTTTGAAGGAGCAACCCATTGTAGTGAAGGAGAGATCAAAATAAGGACAGATGGGTGAGTCTGGGAAAATGTCATTTGCTTACAGTTTTGAAAAGGTATATTTTTGGTTTTCTTCTTCATTCTCATAGTGCTACTAGCATTGCTTCTGTGTCAGCTCAAAGAACGGGGAAGGTGGCAATGTGCGCTGGGAATGAATGCTCTGTTTAAATTTTTTTTAAATGTTTTTATTTATTTTTGAGAGAAAGAGAGACAGCGTGAGCAGGGGAGGGTCAGAGAGAGAGGGAGACACAGAATCCGAAGACAGGCTCCAGGCTCTGAGCTAGCTATCAGCACAGAGCCTGACGTGGGGCTCGAACCCACAATCCGTGAGGTCATGACCTGAGCCGAAGTCGGACGCTTAACCGACTGAGCCACCCAGGTGCCCCTGGGAATGAATGCTCTGGATAGAGAGTGAGCCCTGTGTGTGTTTGTCCCGGTCTCCTCCCCCAAGCAGGGCTGGCCCCTCTGCAAGGGTCTGTTAGCTTCAGATTTTGAGTGACCATCACCTGCTTAAAAATCAGCTTTGCAGATGAGATTTGCTCCATTCCATTTGCTATAGCCTTTGATGACAGGGTCTAGTAAGGAGTCATTCAGGGTTGAATTGTATCCCCCCGCCCCGAAAAATATGCTCAAGTTCTAACCCCAGGTACATGTAAAAGTGATGTTTTTTGGAACTAGGATCTTTGCAGGTATAATCAAGTTAAGGGGAGGAGGTCATATTGCATTACAGTGGGCCTTCATCTGATCACCCGTGTCCTTATAAGAAGAGGGAAATCTGGACACAAACACAGGCAGAGAGGAGACCATGGGACAGTGGAGGCAGATAAGGCAGAGATCCGAGTGATGTGTCTACAAGCTGAGGAAGAGTAAAGATTGTTGGCGACTGCCAGAAGCTAGAAGACAGGCGTAGAATGAATCCCTCCTCAGAGCCTCCAGAAGGAACCAAACCTCCCATTCCTGTTGAAGGGAACCCCGTGTCATCCTTGATTTCAGAGCTCTGGCTTCCAGACCTGTGAGAGAACAGATTTCTGCTATGTGAGCTACCCAGCCTGTGGCCCTAGCAGACTAATACAGTGGTCACCTGGGACAAAGGCCACATAACCGGAAAAAGCTTTGTTAGATTCTTCACATGTCAAGCGAACGCTTCTTGGTCTTGATGGCAACTTTATTTTCTTTAAATCTTTTTTAAATGTTTATTTATTTGGGGGGGCGGAGGGAGCAGAGAGAGAGGGAGACAGAGGATCTGAAGCAAGCCCTGTGCTGACAGCAGACAGCTTGATGCTGAGCTCGAACTCACAAACCACGAGATCATGACCTGAGCTGAAGTCAGACTCTCAACAAACTGAGCCACCCAGTCACCCCCTGGCAACTTTATTTTGATAGGATTATTGCCCTTGACATTCTTTACATTTATAAAGCTTTGGGAATGCATATTCATTCTATGCTTTTAAAAGGGTTAAGCATGGATGTGTACACACACACACGCATTCGTCTACTAGGTTGTAGTTCATCTAAAAAATACATATATCTAGGGGGTTTCTTGTATTAGGAAATAAAATAATACATATTTTCACAAAAGAGTGACCCATGTTACATTTTTAACATCATACTTAACAGCTCTGGTGCAGTGTTATTGCATTTTTTAAGAGCACTAGCCAACGCTCAACCGGTGAGGCACCACTCTATTTAAAGGTAATTTGATCATCCCCTGTGTAGGGGACGTAAGACTTGGATTCAGATCCAGTGGAAATTGTGCCTCTCTACCCAAACCAGAGGACACGCTCACTCATCTTGGTTTATGCCACCCAAAAAGATGTAGACACCTAATGACGATTTGGCGATTTGCTTCAATGACGAAGACTCACCCAACTTGATCACTTGGATCTCAAAGTTAATTTTATTTTAAACTTAATTATCAGCCTTAAGGATTAAGTCCTTAAGTGATGGGTCTGATTTTCACGGTAACGGTGATATTTTTCACTGGCTCATTGGAACAGCCATAGAGTTTTACGCTAAATAGAATTCAATCCTGTTTTCCACACTTTGTTGGAGTTTCATTATTTCTGGCTTTCTGGTGTTGTTTGTTTGTTTTTCTGGCTACAACTGATCTAAATGAGAAGAGTAATAGGGAGATTTTAAAAGTAATTCTACAAGAGTTTATATTATCACTGGGAAATACATATAATATTCCTTTAAATGAAAAAAGTAGAATACAAAATCAGCTTATGATTCTAAATAAACATATTTTAAATCAGCTTTTTAAAATGGGAAACTTTCAAATATACTTTTAAAAATCATTTTTGAACTAGAAAGCACTTCCAGCATTTTCACAGTTGAGAACTTTATGAGTCCTGGAATTAACAGGAAAGGCTAAACTACCCATTGCAGGTCAGTTGGCCTGGCAGAATGAAAAAGATAGTCTGTAAAAACAAAACAGCTTTCTTTTTCTGTAAAAAGTGTGTTTTGCAGAAGATACAATACATATTTATCATATATCTATATAAAAAAACAAATAATCCTGAGCATAGAAACTGAATTAAATACATATATGTCAATGTCAACGGAGTTATTTTAGGGTGGTGGGAATATGAGTGATTTCTCCCTTTTATCCACTGCTCTGTATTTTCTATACATCTATGTCATCCTATCACAATGGCAAAATATAACTAATTGTTCAAATGATCTAAGAGCGAATCTGATGCTATGAAACATGTCTACTGACAGCCGGGAAACAACCACAGTTGACAGAACCTACTGTTCCACTGTTTTCAAGGATGAGGAGTGGCCCAATTTGGGTGAATAATGCTGACACCAAGGCCAACAGACAAGCCAGCAGCAGCAGGCTCCCCAGGTGAAGTCCCAGCTGGCCAATGGCCCAAGACCAGCCTTCTCCAGGCTGCAGTGTCGTGGTGTCCAACTGGCACCATTTTTGTGGTGTCGAGCTCATTTCATCTTTAAGCCCAGCCTGCTTTGATGTGTTCAGATGAAATGCTGAGAATTTTTAGAGCAGAGAAAGCAATGAAGAGTCTGGCTCCCCAATCTGTCCATCTGGATAGACACACTTTGAATCCAGAGAACTTCTGGCACCTTCACAGTTGAGAACTTCATGTGCCCTGGTATTAGCAAGAGAGACTAAACTATTTATCATAGGGTATTTGGCCTGGCGGGATAAAAAAAGATTGTCTTCAAGTAGGAAAAAATAATAGCTTTCCTTTATTGCAGGAAGTATGTTTTGTAAAAGATATCCTATAGGCAGAAATGTTAATCCTGAGGATATTAAAGATGCTCCTAAGGAAGGCTTTCATCCATCCATTCACTCATTCATCACTCACCCGACTCATTCATTCATGCAACCATTATTAACACAAGCCGTGTGTGCAAGTCCTTAAAGCAGAGATGCTCAAAGCATGGACCCAGAACCAGCATCGTCGGCATCATCTGAGAACTTGTTAGAAATGCAAATTCTCATTTAAAAAAAAAACTGCTTCAGATTCTGTGTCTCCCTCTTTCTCTGCCCCCCCACTCATATCTCTCAAAATAAATAAATAAATAATTTTTAAAATGCAGATTCTCAGACTCAACCCCAGGACTACTGACGCACAGTCGTGGGGGGTAGGGTCCAGCAATCTGTGTAGTAACAAGCCCTCCATGTGATCCCCGTGGGCACTAAAGTTTGAGGACCACCGGTCTTGGGTAGTGGGTGTGTTAAGTAGGATGGGAAGGAATCACTAACATGGATTTCAAGTAAAAGGGACACAGATAGCACGTGGAGGAAGCTCACTGTCCTAGAGAGGCATAGTGTGTGAGGCAGTCCTTTACCCCATGGGTAGGGCTTTCCAAAAGTTGTTTTGTTGCACTGAATGCCCGATTAGGTGGCAGCTGCAGGTTTATTTCTGTGAGATTCAGTAATATTACTCTCTTAAAATGTCAGACACTATACGATCTTCTCAATCTAATATGGTATTGATCTGAAGCATTTTTTTCAACTTCCTTCTAGAATGAAGTCAAAGGACCCAAATTAAAAATATCTCTCCCCTTTTCTTGCTGATGTTCTCCGATCAGATTGTGCTTTTATGGAATGGCTATAGGCCAGCCCTCATGGCCCAGTGGAAGTCTGCCAAAAGGTATTCTGGGAATCCTAAATGACTCTCGAAGATGTAACTTGATAGGTGGCTAGAGCCACGTGATTCACTTAGAACAAACACTTCCCACCTACAGTGACATCCACTTATTTTCTCTGTTCATTTCGTCTTCTTTCTTCCTTACTGCACCATCCTTAGTCGAGAAAGTAATCAATCTACAAACTAGTCCTCCTATCAAATTTAACAGGCCTGGGCACCACTGTGTGGGAAGCAAGGCTGCCTGTGATGTTAGCCACGCTGATCTCCTGGGTCAAGAGGACTTGTTTTACTGCAGAATTCATTGTGTCTCACGTGTTTTCTCCTCCTCTGTCCAAAGGGGCATGGCTGTGAGGTTAGCAAAGCTATGCAGTGGCACCCGACTGCTTCCTTCATGGCCTCCTAAGGGCTTAATTTTGGGTCCTGTCCAAATAGCCATGTTTTGGATAGAAGGTGCAGGGCAATCCAACTGAAGTTGCCTGAGTTGCCTAGGCAATGGATATCTTCCTCGTAGGTTTCAACTGGAGGCTTGAGGTAATGCTTCCAGTTACTCATGCATGTCTTCATTTGAGTTTCATTGCAGGAGAACTTAGTACCTACAACTAGTCACAGCAGTTGAAAATAATATAATTACAACCACTTTTTGAGTGCTTTCAATGGACTAGGTATTATGCTAATATTTTCTGATATAACCTCCCAACAATGCTCTGAGGTAGACATTATTTTCCCATTTTTCAGTTATGGAAACTGAAGTGCGGAGAGGTTAAATAATTCATTCAAGGTTATACAACAAGGAAGCCACAAAGCTGGGATTTGAATTCCCGTCCGACTCCCTTGTGCAATGGTGCCTCTCTGATATGCCTACAGTGGAAGGGTGGAACGCGATGAGTCATTTGGCTGGAGAATACATGATTCTATGTTCTGTGAATATGGTTGGGCCAGGGCTCAGACAAAGCAGTCTAAACTAATGACCGCATCTCTGAGATTTCTTATCAGCCTAAGATTAATTAAGGGGACTTCGCCGATGAACGATAGATTCCATAGCTGACAAGTAATTTTCATCCGACTAATTCTGATTATCTGTTAGTTGGTTCCTGGCCTCCTGTGTTGAGAAAGAGTCAGAGGCCATACATGAGCTCAGGGGCAAGGAATGCTGTAACGAATGAGGGAGGATATCTGTCCTGGACACAAGGAAGGCAACTACAATGAATCTGCTGCAACAAAGTTCCTATCTTTGATGCATCCTGTTGGGTGCCAGGAGCCAGTAGGCTCACCCTTGAATTTAGATTATATACTGAGTCATGATACTTAATTCATAATTAAGTACTATGAAGATGAGCTCAATAAAATGTGGGGTTCACCAGTTCTGTGTGACTTGGGGACAATGGAGCACCATGGGAGATCAGATTGGAATTAATGATACAGGCATGCCTCATTTCAAAGAAACCTAGTTTTGAAAATCTGGGCTCACAAAATAATAAACGATAAGCTTATCCATTTTACAAAAGGATTGCAGGGATGTTTTTAAATTTTAGCATCCTACTGCCCTCCCAACACTTGCAAGGGGTTCTTTACAATCCCTTCTGTGACAGGAGACGGAGGCGGGCTGAGGAGCTTAACTGTCGGAAGATATTCCTCACTGGAGAGCAGTCGAGAATGAGCATTTGTAAAACGGAGACTGGAGTGTTAGAGAAGAGGAACCATGATTCGGTGTATCAAAATTTAATGTACATGACTTTTCAAGAACGTATCTGTCAAAGAAAGGCTTAGCTATCAATATTCTTGAAGAGAAGGTAAATGTCAGGGGATGAGGAAAGATCTTGATACCAAATCCTCGTAGTCCGTTCAGTTAGGCCAATCTTCCCAAAATGCGCTCACAAAGGATGATGCCGTCTTCGGTGTAATCTGGCATATCCAGGGAATTTTGACCCATGCAGCAACCCTGCCTTGGGAATCAACTCAGTGCCCCATGGGCTTTGGGGCTGAGGGTGACCCAAGGTGGAAGGCTTGCCCAACACCACTGGGACCTCCTCAACCCATGTGGGGCCATCATCTGAGACAAGCTCTCAGGGACCAGATTGGAATTTGATGCCGTCTATGTAAGCATGCTGGAATTTACAAGAGTTTTGTGTAACTTTACTCAGAATACTGTGGAAAACGGCTTCGTTTTCTATCTCTGTCTGTATCTATTGAATACTTGCAACGGTTACAACACGGCAAGTGTTACTGTTCACTGATTAAAGAAATAATTTCATATTGAGAACATCTTGTACATTCAAAATAATTTGGGGTACTGTTTATATTTAATGAGCTTTCAAAGTACATCTGCAATGTACTTTACTACCAGAGGAAGGGGTCACCACATGGTGCACAATTGGAGTTTGAAAGCCTGCAAAGCTAATTTGACATTTCACTGATCATTGATACTGGTTTTCCAGAGGCAATTCTCTCCTGGGTAACTGGGATTTCACAACATCGTGGATATACCTAGTGGATCACTGTAGTCATCCTCTGAATGAGCCCCACACAAGGACAGGAAACTCTCACAGAGGGAGTAGATGCAATGGGCTGGGGTGGGTATAGAAAGCTGGGAATATCTATAGCTAAACAGCACTGATCTTTTCTACTCATGTAGAAGAATAAAGCTACAGGACAGCTATATGCACCTATAGAAATTAATTTATGTTCTACGTGATCTTGCACAAAATACTAAGAAGCATTAGGTTTACAAAAATCCCATTTGGGGGGCACCTGGGTGGCTCAGTCGGTTAGTTGTCGAACTTTGGCTCAGGTCATGATCTCACAGTTTGTGGGTTCGAGTCCTGCATCGGGCTCTGTGCTGACAGCTCAGAGCCTGGAGCCTGATTGGGAAGCTATGTCTCCCTCTATCTCTGCCCCTGCCCTGCTCACACACTCTCTCTGTCTCTCAAAAACAAACAAATGTTCAAAAAACATTTTTTAATCCCATTTGGTCCACAAAAGACCGTATTTGTCCTTCCCCTAACAATATTCCCTTCCTCTTCTGCTCTCCCCATCTCTAGCCAAAGAAAAGAACCTGTCTTTTTCAGAGGCTTTACCTTGACACAGGCTGAGAAATACATTTTATACTATGACCAGGCCTCTGGTCATAGTATAAAATGTATTTTATACTATGCACATTATACTATGCACATACACATCCACATATATAGTATGGAAGCAAAAGACCCATGAAACAGTAGTTACCCTTACTCTATAGAATGTACTCTGACACTTTCTATCTGATTTCATTTTTTGAAAAAATGCTGGCAGTTTGAAACATCAAAGAAGGAATATGATGGAAATGTTCTATATCTACATTGTCCATATGGTGGCCGCTAGCCACACATGATTATTGAGAACTTGGAAGGGCTGGTGTGACTCAAGAACTGAACTTTACATTTTATTTCAAGTAAAATTTAAATAGCCACATTTAAATGTAAATAGCCATGAGGATAGCCTGTGCCCAGTGGCTATCTATACTCCATGTTTGATAGCATTTACTAAGGCTAAATATTTACTAAAGCCATTCCAATCCTAGGAATATACCCGAGGAAAATAAGTGATTATGTCCACCAAAGGACCTATAATCAACCTGTAAAATAACAGCACAAAACCAGAAATAACTCCAATGTGTGTCACCAATAAAATTGTTTAAGTGTAGTATACTCATACAATAAAATACTATATAGCTACCAAAAAAAAAAAAATGAACTGCTACCACATGGACATAATGTGTGAATGAAAGAAGCCAGACAGAGAAGTTGAGTTGTGTGTGTGATTCTGCTTACATGGTGATTAACAGCAGTCAAGACTAACCTCTGATTATCCAAGTCAGTCTTATCTCTGGAGGGGTGTGAGTATTGACTGGGAGTCACATGGAAGACATTCTTGGGGTGCTGGAAATGTTCTATATCTTGATTGGGGTATTGGTTTTATGGGCATATACATATGTAAAAGACTTACTGAGCTATACACAAAAAGATTTGTGTAATTTATCATATATATATATATATATATATACATATTTCAATAAAAAAGTTTTAAAGAATATTGGTTCTTAGGCCCTAAATTGATTGCAGGATCCTCTAATGGGTTGGGAATTGAGGTTTGAAGAATGGTACTAAAACAGACATAACTCAGCATCCCTCCCAAGCACACAATTGCCTCATGGAAAGGAAAGGCACAAAGTATTAAATGGTATTTCCTTATTCCACCCTGGATTTCTTTAAACTTGTTGCCTGGCTCTCATTGCTACAGTATTCTGACACCTTTATGCCTTTGGGTAGAAGAGTTGGTATAAATGTGTATAAAATTAGACTAGATTAGGCCAGTTCAGGGTGGTATGACCATAGACTAATGTGTATAAAATTAAATCAACTCAGGCACCACCCCCAGTTTTTCCCCTCTTTATTTTATATGATTCTCTCTGTTCTGCTTCTCTTGACTTGACCTGCTTTGCATGGTCATGGTATGAAGGTCCTCGGTAGGCACAAGCCAGCACTTTATTTCCCCTTCTCCTCTTCCTGCTATCAGAAGACCACTTACACGCAGACAACTAGTGGGCTCATCTACACACCCGCGAGGTATAGACAGCCAAGTGACAGGAAGTGCTGTCCTCCCTGCCTGGCCAGAAGGGCGGTGAGCCCACACCACACTTACCTGACAATCGACATTCTGCTTAGAACTGCCCACTTGTTTACTGAGGACCAACAAGGCCAGATATCCCAGCTCTACAAGAGGCTTCACTGGGCACCAGAAGGAAAGAGCAGAAACATTACAGAATAGTTGCCCATGAAAACACTGGGGTGGAAAGTGCCCAGGAGGAAAGACAAACTAGCAGAGGATCACCTCAAGGACCAAAGGGCAAAGAAGCAAAGATATAGAAACTAGGTGGGAAACCACATGAAGAAATTGAGGCATATTCATGTTCAAGACCTTGGTCAAGGCAAACAGCAATACAAGTACTTGCCCCTGTGTAACTATGAAGTCCGTGCTCCTTCCACTCAGTTAGGTGAGTGACCCTCAGCCAAAGCAGTAACAATCTCCCCTGGACCTTCCACTCCCAGCCCCGCCTTCCCAGGTCACAATGGGGCTTTTGGACTAGGGAAGTAGTGACTTACTAAGGAGTAAGAAATATGTTCCCTGATGTTTGGTGAACAGGAGATGATCTTGTGTGATTGAATGTGTGTTACTCTAGGAATTTTAGGCCAAAGAAGATTTCTTGGCCCTTGGAAGTTCATTCCAGTCTGAAGGTACCCCAAGGGATTCTAGTCCTTCAATCCAGAAGGACCTCTGGAAGGGCAGTATAAGGTGTTCCCAGTCCACTCTGAGGGGTATTCTAGAAGGCAGAGCAACTTCCTCTTCTGAGCTTTCCCAGAGACTTGCAAACCAAATTGTGTTATCCTAACACTTGATGCCTCAGGTCTTTCCACTGGAATGTTCAAAGTAAACCAGGAATCAAGAGAGTCCATGCACTTTCCAAGGATATAGGCATACTTCTTTGGTTCAATGTTGGTAACAGTGACATTAGTCCAGTGTTTAGTAATTTTGAGTCTAGACCCTAATTCAATTAAGTTTTTAAGGCCTACCAGGTGCCAGATGTACTCATATCTATTATTTCATTCTTTCAATAAGCCTGGAAAGAACATGTGATTATTTCTATTTTGTAGATGGAAATAAGAGAGATCAAGAGATCTGTCCAATATCAAACTACTCATAAGTAGACTGGCATCCAAGTCCAGGCCCTCCAGCCATGTGATCCGAGCCCATTTCATCTTGTTGCTCATTGTCACCTGGGGGAGGTCCAGTTGAAGGACCTTCACTATATCATCATGTTGCTTACTTACCAGGCTCTAAAAAGCTCGTAAGAGCCTGATAAAGGAAGGAGAAGATGCACCCACCTCACCAAGAGTTCCAGCTTACAGATGGCTCATAATCACCACCAGAGTGTGATCAATGAGTGCCCATCCTGCCCTAAGACCTCAGCCCCCACAGTCAATTTCTGATGTAATTCAGCTTCATGATAAGGATACAAATGGCTGTATACATAGAGTTCACCCCAGGTTACTCCTCAATCTTCTGATACTTATGATACTTTTGAGATCAGCCCAATAGAATCTCTAATATTAAAGGACAAAGCAAAGAATTACTTCATTGCTGCTGATTGTCCTAGGGCTGAAAGAGAGAGCATCTTGAGTAGTCCCTTAAAGTGAAAGAACTTGTATTTTAATAAACTTTTGAAGAGGGAGTCAGAAAATATATCTACTGTATGCTTGATCCCTGAGAAAGCTTTGTTAAATAATAAAACTAAAAATAGTAAAGTATTAACCTCAGTGTTTTCATTTCAATTTTCTCTAGAGCATCTGACAACCAGATGACAATATTTTCCAGTTTTGTTCAAGGATGTATGAAGTAGATTATTAACCAGATAACAAATTAAATCTGCCCGAGCAGCATGGCTGTCCAGGTCATGTGATCAAGTCTGACCATCCTGAAAACGTGTTTGAAGATGGTGAACACCTCCTTTGTACAATCTCATTGACTTCAACAGACCCTAAATTTCATGCTTAGCTCATTGGTAATCATGAGACACAAGATTAAGTTTGGAGTGGATACAATATTACTCTCTCCTTCCCAATACATAATATTTTCCACAAGGCTTGGTGATAAACATTTTATTTAAAACATTAGGAAGGGAACATTAAGCGGTTTTTCTACTTAAATACACATAAAATATGTATATCATTTATTTAATTTGTAATTAATATAATTTAGTGTATAACATATTTATAAATATTTAAATATATAGATGTTCTTATGTATGTAATATTTATTATCTGTAATTATTATATAACTATATAAAATACCACTACCTTAATATACTCAATGAAGTTTCATGAAGACAAAAACCCAATGATCTATTTATGGTAATGGCAGTTAATCTATGCAAAACAAAGAAAAGTTGAATTAATTTAGGGAAAACAAAAAATGGTTTTCATTTTCCCTTTAAAATTCAATCAATAAAGACAACATACAAAATGTTGGCAGTAGAATTTTGTGCTGTTTGCCATTTATATGGCTGATATAGTTAAAATTTTTTAAATATAATTCAGAAAGCTGTCACCGGAGTGTGTAAAATCTCTTGGTTTTCATTATACACCCTCTGGTGCACTTAAGTTACCACTTGTGTTTTTGATGCTGCCAGTTCCCAGTGATATTTGTGGCATACGTGGGGAGTGAAAATGGGAGAAAAATAAGGATAATGAGTTTAAATGAACTTGACATCAATGATGGCGGTAGATCTTAGAAAAATGTTTCCTTTGCCAAGAAAAGGGAAGCTATTAAACTGTGAATAGATCTCATACAGAGTGTTGAAAATCAACTTCAAGTGGGCAGTGCAACTACAGCAGTTGGGAGACCAGAGTGGTTGCTACAAGGAAGAACAGTGTGGTTCAGAGTCAATGTGAGCAACATACCATCAGCCAGGTCTAAGGCCATGGTCACAAGCAGCATTAGGCCCTTTAAGCAGATGATAGACAATGATGCCTATGGAGGCTTTGCATAAACCACATTCAGCAGAGGGTCCAGGACTTATTTTCAACAATTATTTCCATATTCATGGGACTTAGCAAGTCAGGAGCATCCTGTCCTGATCCAAACATCCTTTTCTTGAATGTATGATTTCCAACATTATTAAAGCAACGCTGGGAAGAGGCAGGTTAACAATTAATATTGCATCCCTTCCCATTGGTGTCCTCAAAGGTTTGGGGGAGGCTTTGTCTTTCAAGAGTGGAAAAGAGCTTCTCAAAAATTAAAGATTTTTAAAAATTCATGTGAAGGTGAAGGATGGACTGAGACAAGGAAGTACTTATCTTGGTAAATGACATAGACTATGTTGATACAAGACCAACCATATGGTGGAAAAGAAGATATTATGTCTTCCAGATGTTTTATCTGCATAACATGAAAAACTTCTTTGATTGAATTTTTCACTTTCATTCCTGTGTTTGATGTTCTATAGACAAAGTCACAGATACGAGAATATGAGAAGAAAATGAAAGGTGTGCAGAAATACATCATCAAAAATGTTTTTTGATGATAATAAAGTTACCCTTTAATGTTTTAAAGTTTTCTTCCAAGCAAGATTTGATGGCTTTTATTTTTATGTAGGACATATATTAGCATGTTTCTTGGCCTTTAGGAACAGTTGATCTCAATGTCTAAAAATCAAAAAGGAGAGAGCCACAGACTGAATTTTGGAATGTCTTCATCATAAAAAGCTTGCTCCTGGTGGTTATTTTAGAAAGTAAGCCATTAAACTAAAGTAGTAGCTAATGCAGGAAAACAAAGATTAAGGGGAGAGAAAATCACAGAGTCGAAGGAAATGTGTGTAGCAGAGGCAGCAGAAAACTCAAGACGCACAACTATGATGTCCTGGAAAGGTCCATGGGTTTGAGGCCCTTGTCATATAGACATTTGGATGCTGGCAAATGGCTCTCTGGGGAGCTCTGGAGAGCCAGCCGATATTTATTTTTAATTTTTTGTTTATTAGTTGCCAATAATAAAATCCACTCTGCCTCATCCAAGTTGAAAGAGAATTTGTCAAATAATATTAGGTAGCTTATAGAATCTTCAAGTGAGCTAAGCAATCTGGCTCCAAAGCCAGATAACATAGGAGCTACTGGCCTGAAAACACCACCAACACTCTTGAAGATCCAGAAACCTCCCACACTGCCTCTGACAGAAGAATGAATTCCAGGATGCAGCCACCTCCTCAAGTCACTTACTGTTGGTTCCACTTCTCTTGCAGGGACCTGAGGCCCTTGGGATTCACGGAACTGAAATCGTAAACCTGAACCTTAGCTGCAAGGGAGTCTGGGATACGAGGTTTCTACTTTAGGAAGTTGTTGACCCAAAAGGTGGGTGGATGTTCAAAGACACGGGGCAGACACTAATGACAAAGATCCACTACAGCAATGACATGACCATAGCTGTGCTTTAGAAAAATTGATTCAGCATGATATGTGTAGAAGGATTGGAGTGGGAAAAGGCTGGAATGAAGACAAGGTGGGAATTGTCAAAGGAAACATTAATACTATCTCTCGTGACAATGTTAGTGACAGGAGCACAAGAGAGGGGGACGATTCTGGAATCACTAGAGAGAATCGACGACATTTAGCCATGATAGTTGATGCCATCTGCAAGACAGGGAAGTCAAGACGAGGTTATGTTCTGAAGCGGAGGGTTGAGTCCAGCCTGGGACACATTCCACTTGGGACACAGCAAAGCAGACATTAGATGAGCAAATCCAACAGGCCACTGTAAAGGTAGATAATCCAACAGGCCACTGTGAGGGTAGATCTGGAGCTCCAGAGAGAAGTATCCAGACACAGGTATTAGAGTCACCTACAGAGAGATGATAGTTGAAAGAACAGGACCGGGAAGGTATAGTTCAAAGTTAGTGCTTTTATTCCTTTCAAAAATTAGTTTCTTTTTTTGTACCAGTGTTCCTGGCTATTGGCTTTCCTGGTTTAAAGAGACCTTAACCTGGAGCCTTTTTCCTCCCAGCAGGAGAGGATGAGTAGAAGTTTCACTCTTATGCAAATAACACATTCTTTTCCGTTTTGAGGACCCAGTCTTCAAAGGATTCCTGTATTCTTTATATAATTACGTCCGGGGGTGGGGGGGGGGGGTTGGAAGACTTAATTGTTTGTGTCCAGATAACAGGATGTATCATAAATAAGGAAGACCAAGGCTGTTTTTATTGCGGTCGTGTTTCACCTGGTCTGAGAAAAAAAAATCCAAAAAACTAATGACACAATTGGTAGATCAAAAGAGTCTACATCACAAAAGAGAACATTTCTGAGTCTCCAACCTGGACAGGCAGGGCTCTATCTGAAAGAAGAGGGAGAGGCTTGTTCCCAAGGGTTTGAGGGCCACCAGAGCTCCCAGCATGGGGCCTCACTGGCCTACATTTCCAATTTCCAGTCTCCTCACAATGAGGCCTTCTCTGAGGAAAAAAGACCCTCTGGAAAGTGAATGGGAAGCTTGTGACCCTCAAAGAGTAAACTAAAAAGTTGGGACCAGCATTTTCTTTTAAATCAAGGGACACTTGTTTTGAAGGACAAAACTGTCTCTGAGCGGCCCCGAGAGCGGCAGCGGGAAGGAGTCCCAGTGTCCTCTTCCACTTTGATCGGGATCGCAGTCCCCCTACCCCCACCCTGGCCCCCTGCACTGGCCAGGGTCAGGGTTCCCAATACCTTAGAAGGATCCTGAAGATGCACCTCCCTGGAAAATGGGGGTCAGTCAGTTGCTCTGGGTCGGTGACTTGGACACAGGGTCACAGCTACCTCTTTCCTTCCGAGAACTCACCGTCTGAGGTGGGCTCCTTTTAGTAGCTGCCGTAGAGAGATGGCCCTATCCACACAAACGAAAGCCCTGCCACAGAACCAACTCTCCTAATGGGCCATTTTTTTAAAGTTTTTATTTATTTATTTTGAGAGAGACAGAGACAGTGCGAGTGGGGAGAGAAGGAGAGAGAATCCCAAGCAGGCTCCATGCTGCCATCACAGAGCCTGACGAGGGGCTCAAATTCAGAAACTATGAGATCATGACTCAAACCGAAATCAAGAGTCGGGCGCCCAATCGGCTGAGTGACCCTGGCACCCCAGCCACCCCAGCACCCCTGTGCCCTTTGTTTTCTGAAAAGTAAGAGGATCCGCAGGTGCTCAGCAGAGAGGTGCCAATGAAACTCTGTGGGGGGGACCAGCGGGGCGCTGCTCCTCTCTGGTGAAACATCCAGTGCTCTGCACATTAACTAGTCAATAGTTGGGTCAGTCTTGGGAGCTCTGTCTTCCCAGAGCATCAGGAGAAGCAGGGCATTATTACTTAATATCTTGGAGCCTCACAGATGTGCATTATTCTGAAAAATAACTAACATTGTTCCTGACATAGAAAGTCCTTTGCCCAACTCAAAAGACACAATAGGACAGCTCGGCCAGGCGGGGTGGGGGTTTCCTTCAGGAGGCTGGATGACTGAAGAGGTCAGGACTGGCATCCCTGCTTGGCTACACTCTAGTTTTACCCTGTCTCTGTGAAGGGGGTCTTCTGCTATTAAAGGTTTTACAGAAAGTTCTAGATGTGGCAGCAGACTTGCTCGGCAGAGCTTATACTTCTCAAGTGTTGACCTGGGTTTTAAATTTTGTGACTGTAATTTTAGACAATGAGGGACACTCACCGAAGCTGCTTGGAGGTATCGGGAGACAGAGAAGAATTGGTGTGGGCTCAGTCCTCGCTGAAGGCCGGTACTAACGCACGGGGCATAACACCAGAACTAAATCAGTTGGGGGGGGTATGAGTAGGCATGGGGTCTTTTCCTTCCCAACTAGGGCATCTTTTCAGACTTTTGGGGAGGCTCCTAAGGGCCCCAATGATGGCCGCATTACCATGTTGGCCCTGACAATGTCCCAAGGCACTTTGGGCTGAGACTCACTGTGCTTCCATCCAGCAGAGACGTGGTGGAGGAAAAAAAAAAACTGATGTTTCCTGCAGAAACCTTCAGTAGTCTCCCAGCAGTGGTAGTAAATCTGGGGTCAGCTTTTCTGCCCCTTAGACATTAAGCAAGCTACAGGAAGTGAGTGCAAAAGATTTTATCTGTCTTTTGGCCCTGCCAATAATGAAGTGTATCCCAGCATGCTTGGCTGCACCCCCAGAGGAAAAATCAGGATTACAAAAGGGACGGAGGTGTCAGAAGAGGAGAGTGAGAAGTCTTCTTGGTCGGCTTCCTCAAGGATTGTCTAGGACAAGAAAGGGAATTCCAGGGGGGGCAGGCAAGGACAGAGCTCCAGGGTGGTAACCCCCCCCCCCGCTGCTCTTTGCTTCACACCAGCCAGCATTGTACAAAGATGTCATTTACCCACCAGCACTGAGCAAATGTCCCTCCATGGGTGGTCGGATCCGGTCTACAGGAGGAGGTGGAGAGAATAAGACAAAGACACTATGACTGAGCCCACTGACCTTTCCCCTTATCATGTGTCCAAAGGTGGTCTGGGTCTCACTGGGCTTCAGGTCCACCACAGTGGACCCCTTCCTCTCGGGAGAAGGCCTTGCCTTCTTGCCAGGAGTGGCTGGTAGCATCGCCCTAGGACCTTAGCATCTTCGACAGGTTGCTGACGGACAGCCCCTTAACATCTGGAGAAGCGTTTACAGACCCCAGAACGCGTGTGTATCTCTTAACCCTCACCACAGACCAGTGGCTGGCTACTGTCCTCATGTTCTCTGTGTGGACCCTGAGGTCCAGAGGGGTTACCAGATGGGTACAACATCACTCCACCTGAAGAAAGAACTACTAGAATCTGGATTTCTTTCAGTCCAGAGCGTGGCAGGGGTGTTCTGGTCCCAGTTTGCAGATAGGGAAGTGGAGGCACAGAGAGCACCCAGGACTCGGCATTCAGATGTCAGTCTCGATCCGGTGAACCAGGCAGTCTGGTTCCAGAGGCCTGGCTCTCCATCTGTGTGTCCTAGACCACCTTTCCCACTGCCCTGGGCGGGGGTGGGGTGGGTGGAGGGGGGGAGGGTCTTGCTGAATGCAGATTATGATCCCTTAGGTGGAGCAAATGGCCCATGGTTCTGCATTTTTGTAAACAAGCTCTCAGATGACTTGATGCTGACAGCCTACAGGTGGCTGCGAGGAGTAATGACACTCAGTACTAGAGCTCCATTTTATTGTTATCTGACTGCCAAAATTCATTTATTCATCTCTGGTTGCCAAAATCCCTTGTCCCCTCCTATCCACACTCCTGGCATGCCCACTCCTAAATGTACCTTTCTCTTCAAATCTGACCTATTGTGTGGTTGCATTCATTAGGACGATGGCCCCTCACCAAAAATGAATATAATAATCATTTGGGGAGCTCTTTCAACACAAAAACACTCTTATCGCAATTGCAGACAGCCTGATCCAGTATATTAGGAGTGGGGCCAGGGGTAAGAACAGAGTGATTCTCTGCGGTTTCTAGTATAAACCAATCTATCCTTTCTCTGACCCTTTCAATTCACCCATTACCCAAGTAATCTGCATAACAACACCCAGGAAATGGCTAGCAAAATCCAAATTCTCCTGGGCTCCCGGGTGACTCAACTTTCCAACTGCAGACTTCATTCTCCTGCCACACATCTGCGTAGCCAATAGGCACAATGCTGAGCCTTTCTGGAAAGGATCAAAATCACTTCTGATCTAACAAGTGTAGGACTGTAGGAGCACGGATAGTTTTTCTCTCTCCCTTTAAGTTCTGAGCCCAGTGTCCTAGCTGTTCTGAGCCTTGGCCTGAGAAACAAGAACTCTTCCAGATGAGTCCTTTCTCTTTAAGGATTTTCAAAGACCAACTCCTTACATGATTCTGTTTTCCCCTGACCTTTTTTCTACAATTCCAAAGAAAGCCTCACATTGAAGAAAACTAGAGAGGCATGATTCAGTGATGTCAAATGCTCTCAGGATTCCTCCTTCCAAAGTCTTTGTTAATTGTACCCTGTGTCTATAGTGATAAATTTAAAGACACACGAAGCAGCGGGATCCCACAGACACTAGATTATTGTGCTGTTCCATTAAGTTGAAACAATGGATCAGAGTCTTGAGCCCATCTCCAGGGCAACCGAAAATGCCAGTCACCGTCAGGTGGGCTTCCTGATGAATCTTAAAATGGACTTTCATGTACTTTTGTACTTTTTAATATGGGAATGTTAATTTCTTAAGTCTTTAAGTAAAATTATAAATACTTTGAGCCAAAAATATATCTTTGCTTTTATCCCAAATTTTGCTGTTTGGTATTTTGTTGATCTGTGGCAAAATAAAATGTCTCCAATCAGGAGGAAAAAGAGACCTCATGAAAAACCCAAAAGCAACATATTAGCAAAGAAACCCTTTTTTAACCTTGAACATCTATTTTAGTATATGGCCACATAGTGTAACCTGCCGGCATTGTAAGATATGGTCTTAAAATCTCTAGTGCCAGACTACTTCACTTTGCTCTGGACATCAGGCCTGGATTTCTAGGAAGCCTGAAACTGAGATGCAAATAACGAGCTCTTAAAATACGGCTGTAGGCCAAGGGCACTGACTGTATCCTGTTGGACACTGTGTCCCCAGTCTCTGAGTCTGGACTGGTCCCGCTCTGGACCCAGCTGGTCCTCTGCACTCAGCTTTGAATCCTTGCCATGACCACCCATTTTGACAGCATTTTTCTTGGCTGACCTCAGTATTCTCTTTTGGCCATAATTTTTTTTTAATGTTTATTTATTTTTGAGAGTGGAGGGGGGAGAGGCAGAGAGAAAGGGGGACAGAAGATCCGAAGCAGGTTCTGTGCTGACCGCAGAGAGCCTGATGCAGGGTTCGAACTCAGGAACTGTGAAATCACGACCGGAGCTGAATTCATACACTTAATGGACTGAGCCATCCAGATGACCCTGGATATAATTTTAAATCCTTGCTCTGCAAACACATGTAGGATGACCAGGAATAAAAACTTCTAGAGCTATGCTATCCAAGATGGTAGTCACTAATATGTGTCTATTTAAATAGCTTAGAATTAAATAAAATGTAAAAATCCAGTTCCTCAGTCACATTAGGCACATTTCAAGTGCCCAATAGCCACATTCCCTTCTCTGCATAAAGTTCTATTGAACGATGTGGATTTAGAGATATTCCTACTTTCATCCCAAACCAAAGGGGCTGACCAACCTGACATTAGTTAGTGTCTTCTCCAAATTCCCCCAATCCAAGTAATGTGAAATTGCGATCACTGGAGTCTGGAATAATGTTGTTAGTACCCTCCTGAGATACTTCCAGAAGTGGTTTAGAGTTCCTTCAGATGACTCCGGAATGCCTTCAGTGTTAGACCTCTTTTCCCAATGAGAGTCACCGAGAATTCAATCCACAAGAAACTGGAATTGATCAATAGGGGTTTATTTTAGTTCGGCCGAACGGCCTCTCCTGAGCACATGTAAGTTTTCAGAACAGCGCGCCAGCGAGCAGAAGCTCAGGGTTTACATAGGCTTGGGCAAGGCAGAAGAAGTCATCATTTAGTTAACCAATCACATTTTACAGAATTTTATAGTGGTCAATCATAGTTCGACACACAAACGTTAGTTTTGGCGGGAACCTATTAGAGTTCTTTGTCTCAAGAGGGGTTGAATATGACCAATCATAGTTAGAAGTGGGAGGCGAATCGGTTATACAGAAGCGAGAACTTTGCGGTTAAAGGGTCAGGTTGCTTAACAGAATCTTGAAAAACAAGTAGACCTTTAGGTTACAATCGATTGTTATCGAGTTACATTCTTAGGGTTTTTCCAGAGCCAGGTTGCTCAACCTTTAATTATTTACCAGAATGAGAGTGAGCGAGTAAAACAATGGTTGGTATTTTAGGGTCCGGTTTGACCCGAGGGGGTAGGGTCTTACACCAGCACCACTTTGACCATCTACATACTGAAAAATATCAAATACAGGGTAGCTAGATCATCAGTGAATGAGACTTAGGTTGAGGAACTCAGAGCAGCATGTGACAAGAAAGCTTAAAGGCCCCAAACACCCTCCACCCCCAGGTGGGATATGTGTGAATTTCTTCTGGCACTCCAGGCTGCCCAAGAACAAACAAAGGAAAGGGGAAAAACAGATGGCTGACTGATAGTGATCTCAGTCCTGCAGGACCTGCGTTGCCATTGGTTTCCAAATATCTTAGTAAATTACAAGAAAAAGGCAATCTTATCAATAGCCTCGTCTCCAGAAACCCATAGACTCAAGTTTCCCGGAGCCCCAACGTCACCCCTCCTCAGTGATGTGGGAAACAAAGACCGAAGGAAATGGCAGATAAAATCCAATTTCCTTATAAACTGCAGCTCATTGACAAATAACTTGAGGCTGACAGGAACTCCCTTACTCTCTTAATGCTAATGATTTGCCAGAGGGAAATGCCACTTTAGCTTGACAATAGCTAGACCTCCGAGTAGCCTAGGAGTCTTCTTTAGCGCATGAAAATCTCACTGGAAACTTCCCCTGGACTTTACTTCCCCTAACACCCAAATATATAACCAACCAGTCTCTCCACAGGGTCCTGGGGCAACTCTTTCTGCCCACGGGTCCTGTCCCTGTGCTTTACTAAAATCACCTTTTTGTACCAAAGACGTCTCAAGAATTCTTTCTTGGCCATCGGCTCCAGACTCCCCACCATCACTCCAAAAACCTCATCAGGATGGAAAAGATGATTCGAGGAACAGCAGAATACCACATTTATTACAACACATAGGGGAGAGCCAGACTGTATTAGTTTGCAGCTTACTTGTCTATTTATTTGGCAAGGTGCCTGACATTCCACTGTTAGAGTTTTATTCCTTTGGGTTTTACAGGTATCTTCTTTAGTCTCTCGACTAGGACAGGGTTACCTGGACTACACTGGTGGGCAGGAGGGAAAGAGGCAGAGCTCTAGGGCAATAAGGGTAGTTATTCATGTTCTCTTGACTTACCTGGAAACAACCCTACAGGTGAGAGAGAGAGAGAGAGAGAGAGAATGAAGACCAAGACCAAGAGTGCTTCCTCATATATCATATATCAAGAGTGAGATATTATGCTTTAATGTTACTTATCATATATTCTGCATAGTGTTGGGCCCGTAGGTATTCAACACATACCTGATAGATATTCAATTTTAAGAACAGTTTCAAGACTACTTTAGCATTGGGGTGGCTGGGGAGCTCAGTAGGTTAAGTATCTGAGTTTGGCTCAGGTCATGATTTCAGGGTTCGTGAGTTCAAGCCCCGCATCAGACTCTTTGCTTGCTGTCTGGACAGAGCCTGCCTGTTTTGCATCCTCGGTCTCTCTCTCTCTCTCTCTGTCCCTCCCTGTTCTCTCTCTCTCTCTCAAAAATAAATAAGTGTTTTTTAAAAAGATTCCTTTAGCATTAGAATCATTCTGAAGCATTTTCATCCACCATAAATTTTAAACTAATTTCTTAAGTACTTAAAGTAAATTTTCTCATTCATTTTTGGTCTAATGAGCAAGAATTATCTCTTCCACATAGCTACCCCAAACAAAACTTCATTGTATTCACTCGTTTTTTTATTTATTCATTCAACTGCTATTTTCTGTACTACTTAAACACTGTCTGGTCTCTGCAAGTATACAAAGTTGAATAGTACCAGGGGGTCTACAAACTTGACAGATGACTGACTATACGATCCCAGTTTGGACCTGCAACTTCTAGAATAGAAGATTCCTGGCTTTGCTATCTTGGTTTTATATCTTCCATCCCCAGTATCCTAAATTCTAGTCTATCAGCTAGAATTCATCTTGGGTGCCCAACTGTAAAAATAAAAACAAAAACAAAGCAAAACAACAACAACAACAACAACAACAACAACAACAAAACAGACTTCAGGACTAACAGGGTGGCTCTTCTGGAATCCAGGCTGTTGTCCTTTGTTTTACCAACCTTATTCCACCCTTTCATGATCTAAGATCTGCATTCCATGTGACAGAGAGAAGAGAAATGGAAGATCATCCCTTCACCCATCTGGGAGAGGCTTCCTCTTAACCTCATTGGGCAGAATTTAATCCCATGGATGCACCTTGCTAGAAAAGAGAATGGAAAGTTTCATCTTTTTCCCACCAGGCTTCTGATCCAAAAGAAAACATCTACAAGGGGTGACAGGGGGGCGCCTGGCTAGCTCAGTCATTCAGTGGAGCATGCGGCACTTACCTCAGGGTCATAAATTCAAACTCCACGTTGGGTGTAGAGTTTACTTAAAAAATAATAATAAATAGAATGGGTGATAGGGTAGGTCCCTAACAATCTCGGACACCTGTCACACACTGTGCTCACTCTAAGCACACTGCCTTCAGATGCAAAGGCAATAATCCATGCCCTCTGGTGATGGAAACAAAAGTCATTAACCTTGAATGATATTCACATCACCAATGTTCTTTGAGTTGTGTGTATTGCCAAATTCTAATCTCATCTTTTGCACGCTTCCTTGTTGCTGTGAAATAGGAGTAAAATAGATGTTTAGATGTCAGCGGACACAACTATTAAAAACTTTCATATATATTAAGACAAAACTCTTGCAGAGGCAATAACCAAGCCATAAAACACGAAAAGCTATAAAATTAGAACATCTAAGTTTTTTATAAAAAACAAAACATTAAATTGGTCATATTGACCATGGTATTTTAAATTTCCAATTATCCTGCTAATTGCAATATCTTAGAATAGGACATGGAAAATGGGAAAGTAAATTAATGTTACCATGAGAACCCTAATTTTTTAGACCATAACTTTGAAATAACTCCATGTCTTTAGTTTTTATGCATAAAAGAAACAGAGCCTGAATAACACAATGACAAAGCCCATGGTGGCTTTGATGTTAATATCTGACAGAGTTTAAAAAAAAAGAGGAGGGACCAGATCAGACCTTACCTGCTGTTGTTATTCAATTGGGGATAATTAAACCACCGTCAAGTTTCTCAAGCAGAGAAGAAACACATTTTCTCATGTGAAGAACGGTGCTTCTCTAAGTTCTGTTCAAATCATACCCTACGTATGCTGAAAGAACTTGTCTTTAAATTGGGATTTATTGAAGGTTTTAACTGTGTGTAGCTCATGCTGTACTTGCTTTTGCCCCAATGGTGAATGTCAGATTCCCGTCCAAAACAAAGGCCCCTCTCCATCTCCAAGTGTTTCTGAGAATTTCTTCATTGGCTTTGGGAAAAGCCTAGATGAATTTCAAGAGGCAGGTGTAGTATTTTGTTTTGTTTCCAGGCTCTCTGGTATCCTTACCCTGAATGCCACACCTATAGGCCAGTGGCTGTTGGTCATGTCTATGAGTGCTGTGGCTCCCCGGTACCGTGCCAGCTCTGCTGGTCCCACCTCACTGACACAAATCATAGACTCCTGGCCAGTACTACCTCCAAAATCAGTAGAAAGCTATGGCATGACTGAACTCTAACAGCGGGACAGGCATAGGTGGGAGCTGTAATCCTGTAGCAGAGACTCTTGTCTCCCTTTATCCTGTCCCCACCCCCACCTCCCGTTTCCATAGTAATAGAATCTATAATTTTCACGGTGCAAAATAAAGACCACACTCTCTAGCTTCTTCTGCAGTTAAATGTAAGAGCACATGTCTATGTTCTGGCCAAAAAGATATAAGTGAACATGGAAGAAAAGAGTCATGCCCCCATTTTTCCCCTTCTTCCTATCTGTTGGTGAGAATGTAAATGCAATGGCTGGAGCTCCAACCACAATCTTGAGATGTGAGATAACCTGGAGAATGGAAACCGTCCACGCAAAAACAACCAACCAAACCAAAAAAAGGACTTTGGGTTCTCTCGACACTATGGAGTAAAATCTACCTCAGAAGTACTGTCTCAGACTTGCCGAACATAAGAGAAAAGCATTCTATTTTCCATGAGTCACTGTTACGTGTTACTTGCAGCCAAATTTAATCCTAATTATATGCTACAAATAAGAGCTAGCCATACTCAAAATAGTGATGAGGGGAGTTGGTTTTTCACCTTCTGGGCCCTCCTTTATGATTTTTCTCCCAGAGCCCACTGTTCTCTGATGCCTTCTGTCTGTCTCTGCACTAATGCCCTCCAATTAAGTGCTCCTGCCCCATAATTTTTCCTATCATTCTTTTTCTATCCAGATTTACCAATCCTACATCCCATTCCTTTGGGAACTGGCAGGTGACTGACTAAGTAATGTGACAATTAAGCTATACTAAGTTATTCATGTGAAATAGTGAGTGTTTTTATTCTAATATAGTGTTCTAACAGGGGTTTCAGTGACTAGACCCAAGGAATGACTAACATGGATATCCTAGCAGTTAATTATGGTAGGTATTTTCAGGCAGGCAGGCTTCTTGACATTTGAAAGAAGAAATACTATTCTGCAAACTGTCAGGTGGCTACAAGTTTACATAGCATGTCAGATTCAATTAGGATTCCCAGATATTTATCTCAACTTTCTTATTGTACTACTTACCTGTATAAAACCACACCAGTGGTGTTCAAAATAAGATACATGGAGCCTAGGTAAGATGAATTGTGGAAGTTAACAGTTGGAAAACTTTTCAAGGTTTCAGAAATGATATTCTTTTGATTTTCCTACCTTGGAAATTAAAAACAGTGTTTGAAAAAGACCCCCACATCCAACAGAACAATGTGTGTTAGAAAGTCTCAGGCTCCCCGCTCCCGACCTCGTAATCTCCATGAGCTTGCCCTCAACCACCCAAATAGGCATATCACCTAAGTGAAAACATGTGCCATATAAAAACATCACTTCTCAGGGCGCCTGGGTGGCTCAGTTGGTTAAGTGTCCGACTTCGGCTCAGGTCATGATCTCCCGGTTGAGGGGTTCGAGCCCTGTGTCGGGGGCTCTGTGCTGACAGCTAGCTCAGAGCCTGGAGTCTGTCTTCAGATTCTGTATCCTCCTCTCTCTCTCTGACCCTCCCCTGCTTGCGTGCTCTCTGTCTCTCAAAAATAAATTAAAAAAATAAAAAATAAAAAAATAAAATTAAACTAAAAAAATAAAAATAAAAATAAAAACATCACTTCTAGAAAATTCCAGTCCTTCCAAGAAAATTGTGACTCCCCAACACCATCCCATTTGGAAAAGACAGGGCTACCACTGGACGATACAATATCGTTTTTTACTTTGTCAAACCTATCAAAGGCAACTCTACTAATTATGTGTGACACAGTGATGATTTGTAGTTACTTCAGTACTTGTATTTCTCTAGCTTTTCTCTAGCTTCTTTATAACTCGGAGCTAGCTAACAGGGAAATACATAATGAGGAAATGCAGAAGACCACCAGAGTCATCAAATACTGCCTGAATAAACATTCACTCTTACTTAGCCTCCATTGGCATCACTTCCAGTAGAAATACAATAATTTGAGCCTGTGGCTTAGACCCCACGGCAACAGCTAATGACCAACATGTAATTGTAAACCAACTTCCTTGAAGATAGCACTGAAATTCGAGGCCAGCCTTGGAAAGTAGGGAAGCACGACTTAACCTCCTGGTAATCTCTTATCTTTCCTTTCAGCACCACCTTATCTTGCAGTCCTCTTCCTTCTCCCCCTCTTTCATCCCACTACAGTGGACCCCTGGCAGGAAATGAGTTTAAAAAAAAAACTATCAAAATATCTTGTTACCCACAATAGAAAAAAATCTTAAGTTACTGTCTCCTCCTCTTATTTTCACTTTAAGAAATGTCTCCGACTCTATAATTGTTATTTTTTTTAGGCCGTGACTCCTGGGACCCCGAGACAGAGGGATCCGCTGGGAGCACAGCTTCTGACCCACCATCACTCTGCTAGGCATTGGGGGGGTGGTATAAGACACCACCGTTCCCATTAGCTGGTTGTCTTGTGGGAGAGAAGACACAAAAGATGAAACAATTAGAAAACAATGACAATTGAAGACCACGGACAATGATGTCATATTATAAATCAGTCCTTGAAACAATGTACATGCCTAAAAATAGAGCTCAGGTGAGTCAGGAACTAGGTGGGAGGAGAAGTGTAAGGACCGGGAAGGTCCAGTGAGGGCCATGTGAGCCCTGCTAACTTCAGAGGGAGTTTTCAGCACTGCTGAAGGCGATTGTTTGGGCCAGAACTTGATCCTGTGAAGGTCTTGTGAATTTTCAGGGTTTTTTTTTTTTCTTTTTCTTTTTCTTTTTTTTTTTTTTTTTCAGTAGGTCTAAAGAGAATTTTCAGTTTTGGGGCACTCAGCCCTGGTTAAAAGGAAAAGGATTCTTACGCATGTCCCTTCTTTCTTCTCTACTAGTGGGAAAGCCACTCGGGTTACTGCATGGGAATGACCCTCAACTCTCTTTTGTGCCCCTCTGCAGAAGAGTTTGGTTTTCCTCTTCAGCAAAATCCTTTGGGATGCAAGGAAAGGAAGGAAAGAGAAACACTTCCACTAGAAAGCCAGTACAGGAAAATAAGCAAAAATGAAACGAGGTTTTAATCTTGCTTCTAAGTCATATTATGCATGTGTAATGTTTCATTCTAATCTTTTTGCAAAATAAGCAATAATCTGGAGGCGCTAAAGTCAATATTTAATTACCCATGAGTTCAACATAATGTGTCCCTTTGCAAATGTAAAATTCTTGCCATTAGGAAGAAAAAGCCAGTCTAAAGTGAGTGAGATGGTGCTTCTAATTCTAGATTTAAATAAAGGTTTCATTTAAATATGGTTTAAATGGTTGAGTTCATCAATTTATGGCTTCGTGTGAAATGAGACAGAGAAAAAATGCCTAGCACACTGGCCATGATGTGGGATGCTCCATAAATGTTAAATGTATTATTTTTAACAAAACTGTAAAACCTATAATCTGCAATAGTACAGATTTATTGAGCATTCCAAATTTTTCATTAGCTCACTTTGTGTTTTTCCATTTAGATGAATTTAAAGTGTACAGTGGAAAATGTTCGAAAATGTGAATAGTTTTTAGATTATACCGGACCCTCCCCAAAACTCTTAGTTGGGGACTCGACGTTAGAACGAATCCTTTTCGTGCATTTGTAAGCGGGCTCTCTCAGCCAAGAACTCAAAGCTGCCACTTATAATTAGATCACTGTGTCAAACAGGTCTTCACTGACTGACAAAATCATTCTGCTTCTCCAAAGTGGGGACGTTTTAGTGCCTATGTATGCACTGGATGTCTGTGGGCATTTGTATTTAAAGAAACTGCTGCCTACCCATTCGATCTGTGTAGTGGTTTTAACAGCTGTTACCTCTCAGACTTTCTTTAGTGCGTGATTAGCATCTCTGGCCATTTGCAAGACATTGCTGGCTTCACCCGACAGAAGGACTCTGGGCATAAATTAAATGTAGGTAACCAAACTACTTTAAATGCAATAGAGCTTTCAAACAAATCCTCTGGTTGTCCCTTAGCAAAGTGAAGGATTCTTTTACAAAGCCAGTAATCACTTCCTAATGCATGGGTTTTGCAAATCTGGAATTTAATCCATCAGCTTTACTTAAAACAGGTAGTTCTTTCTTTATTTGCTACTCTGAGAGTTGGTCTTTTGGCTTAATTATAATTTAAGGAATAAAAGAATCAAGGCCAGATTGCTCCAATCATGCTCTGTGTTGGGCAGGGTTGGTTAATCACATAAGGGAAGGGAAGCAAAACTAATATAAAAACAGGGAGGGGGACAAAACATAAGAGACTCTTAAACACAGAAAACAAACTGAGGGTTGCTGGACGGGTTGTCGGAGGGGGCGGGGCTATGGGCAAGGGGCATTGAGGAAGACACTTGGGATGAGCACTGGGTGTTCTATGTAGGGGATGAGTCACTGGCATCTACTCCTGTATGCTAACTGTATGTATTGCACTGTATGCTAAGTTGGATGTAAATTAAAAATTAATTTAAAAAGATGTGTAGGTAAGGCAAGGAAATATCTAAGTTGCTGTTGTAAAACAAAACCAGGGAGATGGGAAAGGACAGAATTAGTTGCAGAAGTATGTTTTTCTAACCTGGAGACGAGAAAACCAAAAGTAAGACCTTCTGCCTATTGAGAAAGGCTGGGCCACATCCTTAAGCATTTCTCCTTTGTGCCCCCCACTCACATGCTTCGGTCTTCAGTTACCGCCCTGCAGTCCTCCAGGGAGAAAAAGAATCTTGCTCTGTCCCCACCAGACCTCCAAAGCAAATGCAGCCCTTTGTTTTCAGAGCTCTTTCACCTTCACAAAATGCTGATACAGTTTCCACAAATCAGAGGAAATCTGATGGTGGGAGTGGAGGCAGGTTTTGCAGAAAAAAGAACTTTCCTTCCTGCAACCAAGACAGGACACATTTAAAGTCATCTCCTCTGGGTTAAATACTGGTGGCCTAGACCCTACATGCTTTAAGGATACCTTTCTGGCACTCTATGCCAAGCAGTGTAAGGAATTAGAAAAAAAAAATCTATTCCACCTAAATGCTATGCCTCTCTATAGCTGTCTAAATTTTTCTCAAGATTTTTAGCTGAATGTTCTTCAAGGTGATGCATTTTCAAAAGGAAACCTCTAATTCTGGCTGCTCAGCTCAATCAACCTCTTTGAACTTCCCTTTTGGGTTCCCTAAATCCTCAGTGTGCTTTACTGCTTGAAATTGAGCGAGAGGGCATTTCAGGGGATCAATCAAAGATAATAGGAGGGTTCTGAGCTTTTATAGTTTAAAAGAATGCTGTTTTCAGAAATCGTGAACAAGAGCGCTATTATGAGCATTTAATTATTTCTATGAATATATTACAAACTCCTCCATCACTGGACTGTAATAACTAAAAACTGCCTTATAATGAAATTTAAATGAATTTCATTCCGTGAAATGAGACTTTAAACTCAGCCAGGCAAACAATGGCATTTTTTTTTCCTGTTGGCTCCTCAAAACTGTTGCTCCATTGAAACACAAGAGTAATGTTGTTCCTGTCATGTAAGACATGTTATTAACATAACTTTCCAGGCTCCAAGAGCCTGGTTATGTAATATTCCAGGACAATTCTGGCTACTTCAAGGTTATCGTGAAATCCCTAAACAAAAGAAAAGCTAAATAAAGTTTAATAAACGTCAATTGAAAATATAGACAGGAGGTACGAAGGATTTGGGGGGGGAGTAGCATCAATTACCGATGACATGAATATATTTTTCTACTGCGTACATAGTCTAAATAGAAATCTGCCACTTGCCAAGAGCCCGAAGGCCTGGCATCTAAATAAAGGATGCTAAACTGAGCTTTAAATATCAAAAACTAAGAAAATAAATGAACATTTGAAATGCATGCAAATTTGACAAGGTGTGAGTTAATTATGTAATTTATAGACCTTCTCTTCTGAAGGTCTGATACCTGGAACCCAGATGCTGGGTTTGGCAAGAGAGAGGATATGAAAGTTCATATTCAGGTAACTGTTTCAGCTCAGGTAAAAATGTTAAAAGGAGATATAAATATAAAAACACACAGGCGTACCTGGATGGCTCAGTTGGTTAAGCCTCTGACTTTGGTTCAGGTCATGATCTCACAGTTGATGAGATTGAGCCCCGCATTGGGCAATCTGCTGTCAGCACAGAGCCCGCTTCGGATCCTCTGTCCACTTTTCTTTCTGCCCCTCCCCTGCTTGCTCTCTCTCTCTCTCAAAATAAATAAATAAACGTAAAATAAATAAATAAATAAATAAAAACATACATATGTGGTGACATTGCCTTCAAATGGAGCAGTCTATGACTGTAATTTGGCAAAGAGGTATAATACTGACAAAGTGTTTAAGGGAGTAAAAACAGAAGCAAGAGTCCAAATTTCGTGTAGAGTAGAAGTCCCAACATTTAACAGAAATGTAGAAAACAAAACTAATGGAGGAGGAGAAGAAGTAGGGGCTAGGAGTAGGGTTGTGGTGGACTTTGTTTTTCTGGCTTTATGTCTTCTCAAATTTTTTTAAAATGAGGATGTATTACTTTTGTATTTGTGATGTTTAACAAAGCTGTACGGGACAAATCCATGTCTGTGCCTTTTCTGGACTCAGTCATCCTTTTTTTTCTTTTAATGTTCATGTATTTATTTTTGAGAGAGAAAGAGGAAGAGAGAGAGAGAGAGAGAGAGTGCGCGCACGAGCTGGGGAGGGGCAGAGAGAGAAGGATACACATCCAAAATAGGATCCCAGGCTCTGAGCTGTCAGCACACAGCCCAGCTTGGGGCTCGAACCCATGAACCGTGAGATTATGACCTGACTCAAAGTCTGATGATTTAACCGACTGAGCCACCCAGGTGCCCTGTACCCAGTCATTCTTAATTAATCTTTTTGTCATTTTTGCAAAGGTTGGAGTTAAAGAAGGCCTTTAGGTACTGATACAAACAGAGGTTCCAAAGGACCATTGTGGTCATGACCCAGTTTCCCCAACAGTGTGGATCAGAAGGCTAACTGAGGCAGGGTCTGTCTAGATGTGGTACCTGGTACCATGCATTTCTGTTAAATGGCCGTCATGATTATCAAGGATTACCTTTTAATGGGTAAACAAAAGATCCTTTTTTTTTCTTCTTGGAAAAACCAGATGGCTTAGCGTCTAGTGAGCTAAGCTTCAAAAGGAATATAGGCAGGGAACAGAGGATGGTTCCAAAAGAGAGACTTGGTGTTTATTTCAGTGGAAGCTGAGAATCAGAGGACAGACTTCTTTTTTTTGGGTCAGAGAAGTTTAAGTGGGAACTCAGCCCAAATTGGGACTGGAATCGAGGGCCCAGCAGAAACCCTGCTTTGGCATTCAGGGAGAACATCTCGGCCTACTGTAGGAGTGGACGGAGTAGAGTAGGGGTTCGCCGGAGCTGGGCAGAAGTCAGGATGTTGGTGGATAAAAACAGCCCTGACTTATGAGGCTGGACAGAGCTCTCCACACCATGGTTTTTGAGTCACCTGAACCAAACTGGGCTCAATTCTATTACCTAGAACCACCCACCCATGGACAGATTGCATTCTTGTCAACTACTGTCTGGAGGAAAGTTGTTCTCATCACCGGGCTCACAAAGACTGGCCGCCACGTGTGTTGCTAGCATGATGGTGACCTTCCAGGAAAAAAGTACAGACAGGATGATAGACTTTGAGCCAAAGGCAGAAGGAAGAACTTCAAGGTCTTCAGAAGATTAAAGCAAGGACACAGAGGTTTGTGCTATTGCACCATGCTCCTGGATTTTCTGGCCGCAAGCAACAATGCTAATAAGTTGGCATTGCTTATAGCCACGGCTGTAGCTTCTTGGGAACATTCATATTTTGACATATAAGTTTGTCTCTGTAATAATATCACTGTCTTTTTAGGGGACGCCTGGGGGGGCTCAGTCTGTTAAGAATCTAACTCTTGGTTTCGGCTCAGGTCATGATCTCATGGTTCATGAGTTGGAACCCTACCTTGGGCACCTTGGGCTCTGTGCTGACAGTGTGGAGCCTGCTTGGGATCCTCTCCCTCTCTCTCTGGCCCTCCCCTGCTTGCTCTCTCTCTCTCTCTCTCTCTCTCTCAAAATAAATAAATAAACTTAAAAAAATTTTAAAGGTAATAATATCACTATCTTTTGAAATAACGCTTTCCCTTATAGGACTGTTGGCCATGGTCACTAAAGGGGAACATTTGGCCAGTCCCATAGACTCTACCTGAAAACATATCCAGAATCCGACCACATGTCCTTCTCTGCTCCCTCCCACCCAGATAGTTCAAATCATTATCTTTCCTTACTCAGGTTATGGTAAAAAAAAAAAAAAAAAAATCTTCAGATGGGTATCTCTGCTTCTTCTCATGCCCCTTTCTAATCCATTTCCTATATAGTAGTTAGAGCAATTTATAAAAAACCTAAGCCAACCACTGACACTGTCCTGCTGAAGTCCTCTGTGGTTTCCCTGTGCATTAACATCAAGCCATACTCTTTGCTGGATCTCCAAAAACCTGCATGAACTTGTGATGTCGTCCTCTGCTCTCTCTCCCACCCTCTCTCAAGCTCAGGCTCCACCAGTCTCCCTGTTTCTTTTTTTTTTTATGTTTATTTTTATAAATAATAAATCAGAGCCTGACACGGGGCTCAAACTCACGAACCATGAGATCATGACCTGAGCCGAAGTCAGTCACTTAACCGACTGAGCCACCCAGGTGCCCCAAGGAATATCTACCTGTCTCCCTGTTTCTTGAACTCACCAAGCCTGGCCCCATCTCAGGGACATGGCACTTCCTGATGCCTTTGCTTGAAAAATTCTTCTACTCTCTCTTTTGTTTGTTGGATTTTATCACAGATATGTATTTTTTAAGATTTTATTTTTTTTAAGTAATTGCTACCCTCAACATGGGTCTCAGGCTTACAACCCTGAGATCAAGAGTCCCATACTCCACCAACTGAGCCAGGCCCCCCGTCACAGATATTTTTTTATGTTTATTTTATTTTTGAGAGAGAGAGAGAGAGAGAGAGAGAACAAGTGAGGGAGGGGCAGAGAGAGAGAGGGGGACAGAGGATCTAAAGCAGGCTCTGTGCTGACAGCAGAGAACCTGATGCAGGTCTTGAACTTGCAAACCTCAAGATCATAATTTGAGCCAAAGTCAGATGCTTAACTGACTGAGCCACCCAGGCGCCCCATATCACAGATATTTTTTAAAAACTATGTTTTCAAACAATTATCATTCGGAAATACTGTGGAAAATCATAACATTTTGCTAGGCGGAGTGACCAAAGTACTTTGCAGCCATGCCTAGGTCGGCCAGAGTGCCCAGAGAGGTGGGCAGGGAGGGGTGCTCAGGGATCTTGACTTGGAAAGAACACAGCTGGCGAGCCCATCAAGAGGCCTCTGCGGTGACATCTCCTTGGTAACTTTACGAAAATCCAGGCTCCGGACTTCAGTTTTCCCTCTATTCTTTTTGCATCTTTTCTTCTTGCCATGACAGTTGTCCCTCCTTAGGGAGAGAGGCCTTCTCAGCCACTCAGTCTAGTTTACTTCCTCCCATCAGTTTGTCCTGTCTCCTCTGTTGTTTTATTCATAGCACTTAACACGACCTGAAGTGGTCGCACATACTGAGTTACTGCATTTATTTTTGAGGGATGCCGAAATGAACTACCACAGACAGTGGCTTAAACAACAGATACTTTCCCCCAGTTTTATTGAGCTATAACTCACACACAGCACTGCATAAGGTTAAGGATACAGCATAATGATTTGACTTATATGTATCACAGATTCATGATTATCTCCTTGGTTTGGAGATGGCTACCTTCTTCACGTGGTTACCCCAACCACACATGCATCCCTTCTGTCTTCCTGTGATTCCTAATTTCCTCTTCTCACAAGGTCACCAGTTAGATTATAATAGGACACCATGCTAAAGCTTTCATTTTAACATAATTACTGCTTTAAAGGCCTTATCACCAAATCCGGTCACATCAGATCTGAGGTACTGGGGGTTAGGTCTTCCACATGTGAATTTTGAGAGGAACACCATTCAGCCTTTAACAATTATTTATTTGCTTTTTGGCTTCCCTGTTTTCTTTTATCTCCCCGTACTAGAGTTTCAACATCACAAGAGCAGAGACTTGTCTTTTGTTCACAGCTGTAGGCATGAGGCTAACACCACGTCATTTCATGGGAAGTGCTGAGCATTTGTACTAAAGTGAGCAGTTGCTGGTTTTGTATAATTTTATATTACCTTTCCCCGATGTACCCCATTTTCTGAGAGCTTTTTATCTCCGAAAATGCATTTGTTAAGTTTTTATTAATAGATTTTTCCCATGGGATAATCAATGCCATCACGTTCCAGCCCAGATCCAAGAAATCTAACATTCGAGTCCCCTGAACAGTCATAAACATACAATTTCTGCTAACTATTTTAAAGTGTTGAAAGTATCTCAAGGATTCCTCCTTCCTCTCTTCCCCACTGCCATCTTTTCAGATCCTCGGCATGAAGAAACCCAAGCTGGAAACCAGTGGATTAATCCTTCTGGGTTTTGCCGCTCTAATTTTCTCTGCTTATGGGCTGGTAGATTACGTTAGCTGACCAAAGCCTAAAAATGTCACCCTCTACCAGGACCATATTTTTCTGTGTCTATGCAGTAAAAGAGAATTCCAGAACCCCAGCCAGTCAGGTTAGCTGAGCTAAAAACAAAGCCTGAAAGGAGCCTATCCACAAAGCTTCAGAATCCATGGGGAGTCACCTATAAAAAATGATCCATTTCAAAAATGGTAGGTCCCTATTCTTTGAATGCTTTGTCATATCTCTCAGTCAGCAAAATGTTTTTACAAGAATGAAAATAAACTCACCCATGATGCTATAAACAAAGGGTGAATTGGGAGCCAGCTCAAAGGCATGCCAACTCATTGAAGCCCAGGGGGTCACCAGGCAGCTGCTCCCAGAACCACCGCAACCCCTGACAATGGAGGTACTGATGGTTTATAATTAAAGATTTTAAGTGTGCACTTATCCTCACAATACTCTTTGCTACTGCAATTTGTTTGTAAACTTGAGCCTTCACACATTTGATCGCCACAGGAACTAGGACAAAATAGCACGCGCCCACGTAAAAAGAACATACACATACTCGAGTCTAATTGGAGTTTAAATTTCTGGGTGAAAAGAAGCCTACAACAAAACTCTCTGAACAACACCAGCAAGAGTGTATTACTACACTGGTTATTTGGCATATTCCAAAGGGATCATTTTATTCAGAGGAAACTAGTCTGTTACTTCAGTGACCATATAGTATAAGCCCCCAAAGAGTCACCCGATGGCGGGTAAGAGCTTCAGGCTTCCAACAGAATCATCTTTCTCCTCGTTCATGGTGCAGCCTGGAAGAAAACTTGAATTTGAAATTTGACAAGCACTTCTTTAGAACATTTTAAAAAATGAGCTTTGGGCCACTCGCTTATGACCTGGCAAGGGAGCGCTTGCAAGAAAAAGAAGGGCAGAGTCAGAAAGTCTGTCCAGGCCTTCAAGCATTTCACAGGGTCTGCAGATGTGTGTAAGCGTGCAGCCATTTTGTACTAATAAATGCTAGTGGTGTGATTCGGTTTTAACTAAATGGTAAATGTGATTCTGATCCCCTTTACTGCTTCATGATGTACAGCTACTTGTAATCCTATTTGTAGGAACACCCTTCCAGGAGTAAGGGAAACCCAAGAGTGGGTTTGAGAAAGTAAATCCAAAGTCCAGCATTTTATTAAGCCAATAACTTATTTCTGGGTCCCTAACAGTATTTATCTGCCTTTGCAGTTTGTGGGAGCAAAGCATATATGCATAAACTAAGGAGAATGGAGATTATGTTCTTCTAAGATTTTAGCTTCACTCTGCATTAGTGAGTTAGTGCAAATGGTCACATGGGACATTTTCTAATTGTTACCTGCTCTTCTCCTTAATCCTTCTCAGAATTAAGCGGACTCAAGTATGAATCCCAGTGACCTTGAAAAAGTTATTAAACTTCTGAGCTCTTTTCTTCATCTGTAAAAATGGGCATAATGATGTGACTTCACAGGGTTGTCATAAAGGTTACAAAAAATAAAGTTTTTTTTATCGTTTATTTATTTTGAGAGACAGAGACAGAGTGCAAGCAGGGGAGGGGTGGAGAGAGAGGGAGACACAGAATCCAAAGCAGGCTCCAGGCTCTGGGCTGTCAGCACAGAGCCCAACTCCAGGCTCCAACTCATGAACCATGAGATCGCGACCTGAGCCAAAGTCAGACACTTAATCAACTGAGCCACCCAGGAGCCCCCAAAATAAAATTCTTAAAGCCCTAAATGATGCCTGACACCCGGATGTCATCTGGTGAGAACTAGTGCCATTCAACTACCCTTCTGTCACTGCTCCTTTTTCTCTCTGTTCTCCTCTTGTCTTTCCTTTCTCTTGTCCTTGCCTTCTATATCCTTAAGACAGGCAGATATGTGGTAGATTCCAGGAGAGCTTATGGGTGGTTATTCCATACTCTTTGCCCAGTCTGCTACCTGATTAAAGCCCCATGTAGTATGACAAATCGCAAGTAAAAGAGCTTCACAAATTCATTCATGTCCATGACTTTGTAATTGGTATGAATCCCCTTGGGCAAGTTAACAAAACAGCCCAGGCATAATTTACAAATGCCCCGTGTTAAAAGCCAGGAGGAGATGGAGAGGGTTGAGGACACTTGCCTCAGCTCCTTAGGGGAGAAGCAGAGCTGCCAAAGCGGGTGGCCACCATCCTCTGACTCCTGCACAGGGCACAGCATCTGTACTTGTTGCTCCTGTCTTTCTGGTAATCACTCTTTTGAAAACTTTATGTCTGGGAGTATAGCTCTATTTCTTCTATTTCTCTTCTGTTTATATTTGACTTTTTTAAAATGTAGCACATATTAGTATTTGGTGGTGAAGTGTGCTGAGTTCTTTAGGATCTCGGGAAAAGATGATTTCGCTAAAAGATAATGAATAATGGAGATTCTCAATAGGGAAAACTGCCATCGTGTACAGCGTGAACATCACCAAGTACATCTTTGTTCAGATTGCAGCGGCATTTTGAAGTACTTACAAAATCAAGTACTTTAGAGAAATCCCATGTTAGATTTTCTATCGGTAGGATATCATCTTTTTTTCTCAACCTTGAAGGTGATTTGAAACCTATGTATATTTTAATTTTCAGCTCAATCTGAATGTTTATGATTTCAGTCTTGTTTAAAGATGGCAAGACACAAATTTCAGTAAGTTGATTTATGAAGGGCCCTTCTGGGGCTCTAACAAATGGACAACATTACTGTGCTTCTCTTCCATGGAGTCCTGATCTCACGGAAGTACTTATATTCCTACTTTAATGTCATTTGGGTAAAAGACCAAGGATGGAAAAGTGGCAAAGGAGAAAATAACAGCAGGAAACATACAGAGAAATATTTTATGAGAAATCTACCCAGAAAGGCAAAATTCATCTCCAAATCCCCGTAGAATTTTGAAACGGTCAAACCTGGTGATACCCAGGAGCCAAAGGCGGCTTTGTTTACAAGTCAGGAACATAGTAATTCCTCACTGACTCCACTGTCTCTGCCTACCCAAGACAATCCAACGAAACTTATAAAGCAAGATTTTCCCAACAGGGGGGTGCTAGAAGTGTCTTAAGAGAGGTAGAGTCCAGTTACCTGGACTTCCTAGTTTCTTTGGCTTCACTATCCAACTCATAGCATTTATTGAGCAACCACTATGTGCCAGATTGTGACAGCATACCAGGCAAAGTTAGGAATTCAGATGTTTATGATATTTCCTTTAAGTGAGGAATACCTATGACCTTCTGCCCCTTGGATCTTCACTTGGCTGGCTCCTTCTTTTTATTTAGTTCTCAGATAAAATATCATTTTTTTCTAAGGCCTCTGACCATCCATCCTAGAGCTGTCCCTGGTCCCCTGCACCTGTCACTCTTCATTTCATCACCTCATTTTGTTTTTATTTTCTTTAAACATTTATGACTATCTAACATTATCTTGAATGCTCACATGTTTTACCTGTTGGGTATATTAGCTCTCTCCTCAACTAAAATGCAAGATGCCTTTTCCATCCTAACCATGTCCTCACCGGGCGCCTGGCACTGTAGGCAAATGAAGGGAAAAGCAGAGTACACATCTACAAAGGCAGTATCATTCAAGGGCTGCCACTCAGACAAGGTGGTCCCCAGTGCTTTCCCCTTGTTCCTCCTGAGGCTGACGTTGTGACGGAGGTTTGGGAAATGTCATCGACTCCTTCTGGGAAGGCACTGAGCTTCAGAGGATGGGTAGGACTTAGCCCGGTGATGACAGGGGAAAGAGACGCCTGACAGAAGGGACAGTTCACACGAGGGTGTGGACCCATGAAAGAACAAATTCTCAGCTTTGCCACTTTTCTGTGCAACTGAAGCAGGCCTTGAAGAGTGAAGGCAGGGAAAAAATGAACTCGGGGAGGGAAAGAGGAAAATCGAGAAAGTAGAGGCCAAATACTGAGGGAGACAATCTAGGGGATTTAGGATGTGATTGAAAGATTTTTAAGCAAAGAAGCAAAAAATATAGTGGTGAAGACTAATCAGTGGCTTCTGAGTGAGTCAACCTGTGTCCAAACCCCAGTTGTACTGCTTACAAGCCATGTGACCCGCTGTCTATGCCATTTATAACATGGAATAAGAAGAGAACCCACTTCACACACATGGTGTGAAGCTGAATGCATGTAAAGTCACCTTGCCCTGTGCTAGGCATGTGAAAGTGTGCAGTCACTTTCTGCTTGGATGAGGAGTACTGGGGACAACAAAATTATTGTACATTTTAGAAAGAGCCCTCTGGAATCAGTACGGAACAGAGGTGATAGGCTCTCAAATAGCATGACCTGAAAAACAGTTCATTTATTTCTTTGTTTCAAACTTTATTGAAGAATAGTTGATGCACAGTAAACAGCATGTTTTCAAGTAGCTGATTTGACAAAACATTTTAAGACTATCTGGAGACCAACATAGGAAAACACATTAATAAAAAATACATGACAATGATGACTTACCATAAACCATTTCAAAATACATTGTTTTAATGCCAAAGGTAAGTAGGGAGAACATTCTCTATAAAAAAGGGTGAATGTTCAAAGTGGACAATTATTTTCAATATTTTCCCACAGATCAATGAAAACTCTACCCTGCATTGGTGTTTGGGAACCTCTGACATTCAGACTTTCTTAGACGGTATAAGCCTGGATGCAGGGAGGCAATCTGGGGGGGAAAGAATGGACCAAGATTATGAGAATGGGTCCGGAAATGGGGGCAACAGATTTAAGAAATACTAAGAAGGCAGAATCAGTAGGAGTTGGATGTTGGAGATGAATGATGGAGAAGGTCAAAGATGGACCATGAGGAGAAGGAGATGCAACACAGGAGGAGGAGGAGGATGTTTGGTAGAGAAGCGTGTGATGTTTGTTTTGAGGTTTTTGTGGGATATTCTAGTAGCAAGGTCTAATGGGCAGTTGGGATGCATGAATCTGGAACCCAGGAGAGCAGCCTATGCTTGAGATACAAAATTGGACACCATCAGCTTCAGTGGGGTATTTGAAACCACTAGAGTAGAGCGAGTGCAGAAGGGGAATGGAAGATCAGGGGAAGAAGAGCCATTGGTATTCTCTTAAGCTCCCTGCCCCAACTAGAGAAATTTAATGAGCAGGCAGGAGTGCAAAGCACTATAGAAGGAAGCAGGCAAGCTACTAAACTTTGATAGGAACCCTTCATATTTGTAGAGGGATTAATAGTTTATAAAATTCTTTTGCATATATTGTCTTACTCAATTTTTGCAATCATACTCGTAGCTAAGAAGGGCACCCAGGTAAGGAAACAGAGGCCAAAGTCAACATTTAAGGATCAGATATAGCACAAAAATTAGGGAAGAAGATGGAAAGGGAGAATTTAGTAGTTGGAAAACCTGCAAAGGGTGATATTGTAGCAAACCGTGTGTCAGTTTTTTAAAGATAATGGTAGTGAACATTTCTAGAGTGCTTTTTATCAGACATTGTGCTCAGTGCTTTACCAACTATTTCATTTGGCCCTCAACGCAACCCTCTGGAGAAGATACTATTATTAACCATGTTTTACAGTTGAGATGCTCACATTTGACACAGATTAAGTAAACTTGTTCACAGTGCTGTCCATGAGTGGTAGAGTTGGAATCCAGTCCCACAAGGTCTGACACCAAATCCATCCCAGGGCAAGGGAGCGGTCAGTTACGTCAAGGGCTCAGAGAATTGGTCAAGGATGACCAGGTCTGAAGCGTGTCTGTGGTATTTGACAGTTCAAAATCTCAGCTTGAGAGTCTGGTTGAAGTGCAAAGGAAAGCAGAAAGGACAAATGTCACATTGAAGTGGATAGGGCTGCCACGTGTGGTCTTGAAAAATGTGTGTCACCTCCATTATGAGAAGGGTCACTCCACTCCTCTTGCGGTTGCATGGTACGCAGCCTGCACAGCTCCCAGCAGCAGCCCTGAGTGAGGGTTAGATGGAGTATGGGGGACACACCCCCTTATACTTTAAAGAAGCTGATGTTGAAAGGAGAAACAAGGTCGGGGGGGGGGGGGAGGCGCCTAGGTGGTTTAGTCAGTTACACTTTTAACTCTTGGTTTTGGCTCAGTCAGCATAGAGCCCAATGCGGGGCTAAATCCCACAACCCTGGGATCATGACCTGAGCTGAAACCAAGAGTTGGATGCTCAGCTCACTGAGCCCCTCAGGCGCCCCCATAAGAAGCATTCTAAGCAGGAAAATAACTCGGCTGTGCAGTTCAGGAACCCCAGGAATGCTCACAGACTTTGACTCAGTGGTAACAGTTTCTGGACTGTTCCCTAAACAGGTAATTCAAAATGCAGAAAGATTTATAGGTACAAACCCAAACAATTGTGAGCAAATCTTTGTGTCCTCCAAATAGAAAATAATTTCCTAAGTTGTAACACATTGATGCAACAGAATAGTATGCAGCATTTATTTTTATTTTATTTGTATTTTTAAAATTTTATTTATTTATTTATTTAGAGGGAGAGAGAATTTCAAGCAGGCTCCACACTGTCAGCACAGACCTCGATGCGGGGTTTGAACTCAAGGAACCGTGAGCTCATGACCTGAGCCAAAACCAAGAGTTAACCGACTTGGCTTAACCGACTGAGCCACCCAGGCACCCCAGCATACAGCATTTAAAAGTGAGGAACAGGGGCACCTGAGTGGCTCAGTCAGTTAAGCGTCCAACTTCAGCTCGGGTCATGATCTCCCAGTTCCTGGGTTCGAGCCCCGCATCAGCCTCTGTGCTGACAGCTCAGAGCCTGGATCCTACTTTGGATTCTATGTCTCCCTTTCTCTCTGTCCCTGTCCCACTTGCACTCTGTCTCTCTCTCAAAAATAAACATTAAAAAAAATAAAAGTGAGGAATAGGAAGGTTAGGTAGCCATTTGTAAACATGCACATTTTTATAATGTTTAAAAATGAATTTTCATTTGATATTTAAAAGAAAAAATTATGTATCCCATAAATATATGAAGTCACATACACAAAAAACCTAGAAGGAGATAACATATAAAAATTAAAAAGGTTTTTCCAATTTCCTGAATTTCTATAATATTGATATTACTCTGTATTTCAGAAATAGCAGACAACTTAATTGTTTATACGGAAAATCTTAAGGAATTAAAACAAACAAACACTACCAGAACGAAAACATAAGTTTAGCCAGGTCTCAGCATACAAGGTCAACATATAAAAACCAATTGTATCTCTATATGCAAGCAGTAAATAATTGGGGAATATTTTAATCCATTTCTAATAGTGTTAATAATAATAACCTACTGGAGAATAAATTTCATAAAAGATGTGTAAAATACCTATGTTGAAAACTATAAAACATGACTGAGGGAAATTAAAGAAGACCTAAAAATAGAAGAGGCATATCAGGCTCATGGAGCAGAAACTCAATAGTGTTAACATGTCACTTTTTCCCATACTGACTTCTAGAACCAATGGAACCTCAAACACCAGCAGGCTATCTTTTAAAAATAGATATTGACAAGTTCACTCTGAAACTTATATGGAAATGCAAGGCATCTAGAATGCCAAAACTATCTTGGAAGAGAAAAACAGATCTACTGGACACATGCTGTCTGACTTCAAGACTTGAAGAAATCAGTGGGACCTATTCTCATACAGTCAGTTGATTTTAAACCAAGACGTCAAATAAATTCCATAGAAAAAGAAAAGTTGGTTCACCAAATAGTGCTGGAAGAACAATAAAAATATATAATAATATAAATATAAGAGCTAAAACAAAGTAGAAAACACAGGATAATATCTTCATGACCTGATGGTAAGTAGGGAGATGGAATACCATTAACGAAACATATTTGTAACTAAGACTTCATCAAACAGAAACAACTATGCTTGCCAAAAGATACTGTTAAGAAAACGAGAAGACATGCTACAGACTGGGGAATATATTTGCAAAGGACTTATTTTCAGAATATGTACAATGGAGTAAAAAAAAAAAAGTGTCAAGGGGCACCTGGGTGGCTCAGTAGGCTAAGCGTGCCACTTTGTCTCAGGTCGTCATCTCACAACTCATGAGTTTGAGCCCCGCATCAGGTTCTCTGCCGTCAGCAAGGAGCCCACTTCTCATCCTCTGTCCCCAGCCCCCCTCTCTGCCCCTCCCCAACTCATTCTCTCTCAAAATAAATAAACTTTTTAAAAAAGTGTCAAAAGAAAGACAAATAGTGTCTGATCTCACATATGTGGAACTAAAAAATAAAAAAGAAGGGAGAGAGAATATATATCCTGGGCTGAATATGTGTCATGTAGTAGAATGACTAAAGTCCTTGTTTCTGGAGAGTTGTGTGGAGCTACATATAGAATTTGAGGCCTTTTCCATTTTTCTATGAAAACAAGTCTTATCATGATGCTTCCCATTGGCTCCATTTGCTCTCACGGTAAATCCAGACTGCTTAGTCTAAATTGCAAAGCTCATCCAACTTGCTCAAGAGAGCCAAAGCTTGCCAAAGCTCAAGAGAGACTTGGGCTGTATCACAGGTGAGGTCAATTGTCCTGGGGGGCTGGCCTCCAGTTTCTCTTTATTGCCGTTCTCTTATCCCACCCCTGTCCTTACTCACAAACAACAACCTGAACTTCAGTTACCCCTCTTCCTGCACCCCTTTGCCTCTAGTCTGGGTCTTGCCCTGTGTGTTCTCTTCCTAACCATCCTGCCTGCTACACTGGCCTTCGTCTGGTTCAACTCCAAAGCCGAAAGGGCCTTATCTCCTGTGTTTTTACGAAGTGCCCAATGCTTCTTCTTATGGTGGCATTTATCAACTCATCATATGGCATTTTAATTTTCACTTCATCTGTCTCTATCTCTTACCGGACTCTGAGCAAAGGAGAGAAATGTCTTCAGATACAGAGACTTGGGCTACATCAGAGGTGAGGTCAATGCCCTCGTGGCTAAATGAGTACAGTGGGGTGGTGGGGAGACAAGTGTGAAAGATCATTCCTTAAACCACTGTGGCTGTGGCCAAAGGTCACCGTGACAAATCACAGTACCTTCAGGTTATCAGTCCTGTAAAGGAACCTTGATGGGGAAAAAGGAGGGAACTGGACTTGAAGGTATTTAGCTTACAGAGTGTTTCTCAACCATGGCTGCATATGAGAATTACTTGGGGAAACTTTGAAAAATACCAGGTCCAGGCCCAGCCCTGGAAAAATCTGATTTAGTCGTTCTGGGGTATAGCTCAAGCATCTGTCTTTTTAAATGGCTCCTAGTGACTGATGAGGACCAAGTTGAGAATCTCTGGTCAGGGAGGTATAGGGTTCAAAGGGCTGGCCATACTTGCAGTGTGTGTGTATGGGGGCTCCTGGGAGTAAAATTAAGTCAGCCCCAGGGTCCCATCTATTCCCTTGACTTACACAACTTAATTCTATTCTTCATATCCCAAACTCCTTCAGACTGCAATTCTCAAATCAGAAGCACTCATACATTCATTCTATTCCCGCAAGAGTAAAGACTAAAGGGGTGGGGTGGGGGGGCAAGTCCATTACTAAATCAGTAAGCAAATTATCTCTACTTTCAGAGAAGAGACCTTGGGCAGTTGTGTTAGGAAATTAACATTTCTTGAGCCCCCTTGTGTGTTAGGGGTCTTTATATTGGTATTAGGGGGCTTCCTATAGATTTTCTCAAGAGAAAGAAAGGTAGAATCTTACAAAGTGAACCTTTGAAATGATTCTTCCACAGGAGCTAAAGAGGACCGGGTCAGCCTTGGGCAAAATTGGACAGACGTGGCAAAGGTTGTCTTCAGAGCTCTTGCTTCTACTTCCTGGCAGTGCTGGTGTGTCTGTGCCCCCTTGCCCTCTCCCCTGTACCCCCAGGCATTGTTGGAGACCTTTCTCTGCCTCTTGTGGCATTTTCCTACTCCCAGAGCTTTAATAACTGACAATGAATGGTATAATGAGATAATCAACCAAAGTAATACTTGATTAAAGGTTACTGGTCTCATAGAAAGTAATACATCTGTCTAGTTAAAATTCATGAGTTTCCTTGAGAAGGCCCTTTAAGGAAAGATCCTAACACGGGAATGATTTCAGACCCCCTACTATGGCAGATGGGGGAAGATAGATTTTTTTAACAGTTTCTTTGAGATACAATTTACATATCATAAAAATTACCCATTTTGCAATAGCCAAAAGGTGGAAGCAACTTAAATGTCGATCAATAGATGAATGGATAAACAAAATGTGGTGTACCCATACCATGGAATATTTATTCAGTTTGAAAAAGGAAGGAAATTCTGACATATGCTATACAATGGATAAACCTTGAAGACGTTATGTTAAGTGAAATAAGCCAGTCAGAAAAGGACAATCACTGTCTGATTCTGGTTACATAAGTTACCAAGAGTAGTCACATTAATAGAGACAAAAAGTAGAATGGTGGTTGCCAGGGGCTAGAAGGAGGAGGAAATGGGGACTTGTTCAATGGGTTTGATGCTTCAATTTTGCAAGATGAAAGAGTTGCACGGAGTGATGGTGGTGACGGCAGTGCAACCACGTAAATGTATTTAGTGCCGCTGAATTGTGCACCTAAAGGTGGTAAAGATAGTAGATTTTGTATTACATGTATTTTACCATAATTACAAAAATAAAAAATAAGTCACCCATTTAAAGTATACAATTTAATGGTATTAGTGGTTTAATGGTTTTTAGTATGTATACAGAGTTGTGCAACAATTGCAATAATCTAATTTTAAAACATTTCCCTCCTCCCCCCAAAAACCCTTCCTCATACCCATGAGCAAGCACTTGGAGAAGATATTTTTAATAGGCCCTAGGTGTCACTCAACACTCAGAGACTCTTAGAAGGGACCTTAGAGACTTAGTCCTACCTCCTCAGATAAAGAAATTGAGGGTCAGGTAGGCAAAGTGTCTTGGCAAAGGTCACACAGCTAAGTCATGACAGAGCCAGGAATCTTTTGATTTCCTGGGAAGTTATTTTTGCGGATACAAAAATGCCGTCTCTCACTTTCTTCAAACTGATGCTTACAGTAGACGAACAGTATCGGGAGATATTTACTGTTCCCCATCAGGGACGACTGGGCTCTTTCTTCAGACTCCCTTCTCATCCACCCAAGTTATGAAGCAGAGAGAAAAAAGAGAGAAGTGGGAGAATTTGAAACTGTGTTCATGAATGCTCCCTCACGCCTTAGATTCTGTTAGGAGAGACTTATGATGAGTTTTATGGAGAATAATGTCTCTGCCTCTCTTAGAAGAGTGATGGGAAAGGCAGTGAGGTGCGGTGCTTTTACTGTTGAAAGATCTGGCCTGTTTTCATGGCAGCAGAGTTATCTGGCAACACACATCAACATCATGTGTCCAAAATGCCAACGTCTTGGGCTGGCAGTGGGGGTCATGACGTCTGTTGCTGTATGGCTATTAGAAAGCCGCAGAGGAAGTTCGAGCCAGAGTTTCTGCGAGTCCTGCCATCCTCTGCTTCCTGACTTTCTACTTCAGTTACATTTAGGCCTAGCACAGCCTTGGCCAGGGCAGTCACTGGATAAAAGTTGGCGTTAGAGTTGTGGTGGATAACTAACTTTGTGAGTTTAGTTCAAATGTGTTCCAATATTCCTTTTCAACTCACTGGTCAACTGAAGCATTTTCAATGGCCCTTATTCCGGGAGGACTGGTGGGAAGCACTCTGTGGAGGCTAACCATGGAGAAGGAGCAACCAATTACCAGGGGCCATGGAAAATCACATAGCCAGAGAATCAGGAATTTCTAGACCAAGACCTGAAGCCTAATTGTGGTAAGATTTGGGCTTCTGTTTTCTTCTGTCCTTTGGTTTCTCTGTGAATGTGAGCTACCCCCTCCTTCCTGGTTACCACCCTAACTCACCACAGGCTGATGTGGGTCCCTGGGAGTGTTTGGAATTTCTCCAGCCAGGCTACACAGGAGGCAAATACTCTAAGCATCCTGTGAGTTTCCATCCTAATGAGACAAACCTGACAGGCAGAGATTGCCATGCCGAATGACATAGGCTTCTAAACAATGAGTTCCCTGAGGACAGTGCCTAGATTATTCATTTTTAAACTCCTGGTGCCTAGTACAGAGCCTGGATCATGTGTTTGCTGAATGAATGAGTAGTAACATTTCACATCAAATGATGCATTATATTTACAAAGTGACTTGTTTCCCATGCGTTAACTCATCCTCCCAACCCGATGGTAGGCAAGACTGTTTTATAGATGAGGTCACATAGCTGTAGGTTGGAGAGGTGGCTTTCAGACTCTAAATCTGTTGGCATTCTTTTACAATTGTCTTCAGACGGCCCTTGCTAAGATACTCTGCCAAAGCACTGAGAGATCTGAATAGGGAGTCAGATAGATGTTGGTGTTTTCTGAACTTTGTTCCTAAATTTGGAGTAGACATATTCTTTCTCTAAGTTTCTCACTAATGGTATGATTTTGTGCTATTTGCTAATCACCGTGGGTGTGTAGGTGTTTTTTTTTTTTTTTATTACATTTTGAGTTAAATAGAATTTGGGGGCTAGCCCGGTAAACTGGTGAATCCCCAGGTAGTTTGTAGCAGCTATTTCCTGATATACATTTGGCATGATATACTATTGTACCTAATACAGTTTTTGGTAATTTTAATTAACTAGATTGTAGCTTTATGGCTCTAGGTCTTCAAGAAACACATGTTCAAACATTCTCCCTGCTTAATGAGATCCTTGTTCCTGTTGAACTTCTACGACCTTATTGGAAATCAATGATTGCTTCTGATCTTCCAAATGTAATGCTGAAAAGACCTAGATGAAATCACTATACAAAATGCTTTGAGATTGCAGGATGTGGAGAGCGCGCTGTCATTAAAATGAATGATTCTTCTTGGAGGTAAACCGTATTTTTAGTCTGTGTGTATATTGTGCTTGAGGGAATTTCTCTGTGCAGGAATTATTGTCTCCAAATAATTCGCACGCTCACAGCACTCCTGGTAGCAGGCATCACCTAGCTCCTCGACGGTAGCTTGGCTAAAGCGAGCTTTCCTTTCCTAGCAACTGTTGCTAGGAGAGGCGTGGCTTCGGAGTCCGGAGAGGACGCCTTAGGCCGCCCCCCCCCACGGCGTGGACTACATTTCCCATGATGCTCGAGGGTGGTCTCCGTAGTGACGCACAGGGTGTCCGCGGAGGGGGGAGGGAAGGCGGGGGCGGTGGCGGCGGCTGCGAGGAGGGGCCGTGCTCTCCCCGTGTCCCCGACTTGCGCTCAGGCGGCTGCCGCCGCCGCCGCCATGTTGGCTTGAGAGGCGATGACAGGAGGCGGCTGCGGCGTTTGAGACTGAAAAGTGGAGGAGGAGGAGAGACAAAGCTCCGAGAGGGAACCACTCCCGGGCTGAGGAGAGGGAGGACCCGGCCTCTTCCGGGGACCAGCCGAAGTCGGCGTCGGAGGGGAGGGGAAGGCGGCGACGGGGGGGTGGGGGAGGCAGGAGAGGAGCGCCGAGAAGCCGGAGACGATGCGCCCCGAAACCCGCCGCTGCCCGGAGGCGCCCGCGGCCTGAGCCCCGAGGGGCCGTGGGGTCTCCCGCCCGGCCCGAGCTCCCCGCGTCCCCCTCCCCGCCGGCCGCTCCGGGCTTTCGCTTTGGCTCCCAAGTAGTTAAATGCCCTTGAGCGCGGGTTTCCGCGGCCCGGCTCTCAGCCCCGGCAGGGCGAGTTGAGCGGTTTCCCGGAGCCGACCGCCGGCGCCGGCCCCTGCGCGGCCGCCACTCACTGCTCACGCGTCCATGTGTAGCCACATAGTTATCTGTGTACATCCACGCCGGAGCATTTTCCTCCTGCTTAATGAGGACTTGAGTCGGGAGCAAGTGTGAATCACTGCCGGGCTGGGAAAGGAGGAAGGCGGATTTAACCCCCTCCCACCCCGCTCCATGTCCGTGTGTCACTCGGCTCGGTCTACCTGGCGCGGCCGGTCCTGGAGCTGCTGCTGCTGCTGCTGACGACGGGTGCTGCTGCTGCTGTCCCGGGAGTTCCCTCCGTCTCCGGCCACCCAGCTCCTGGGGATTGTGCCTCTTCGCTCGGAACCTCGGCCAGGCCGGCGCTTGGGCTCCGAAATAACTTATTTTTTGGGAAAGCACATCACGAAGCAATCAAGATCGTTAAGGTTGATTTCTGTAGCTTGAAGACTTCTGCTCTTTTTTGTTTGTTGTCATTTTTCCCCCCTCGGTAAACATCTGGGTGTATCTCAAACGGCAAGATGTCCAGTAATGTCCCGGCGGATATGGTAAGTGAAGGATAAGTTACGACACTGATTTAATTGTGGTTTCCAATCTTATTGAATCGGAAAGGATGCAGGCGTGGGGCGAAGGTTTGTGGGGGACTGTTGAAACGCCACGGCGCTGGGAGATTTGGAGAAGTTGGAGGTTTTGGTGTCCCCCTCTTAGGAAGTACCGCTTTTAATATGGCTTTTCAGATTTGGTTATGTTTTCTCAATCATTTAAGACAATGGAGAAGTAGGGAAAATGTGGCAATGTAGCTTGAAGTGGGGGAAATCTCTCCCTCTCTGCTAGAAGCCTTTGAACACTTGTATCTTGAAGCTTCTGAAAACGTCAGTGATAGTGGGCAGAGCTGAGGACGGGTGTCCCTACTAGATACCGAGGTAGACAGGAAAACGGGAATCTTGTTCTGTGACACTGACGAGATCATTAATGCAGTAGATACAAACTTGATGTTTTCAGGCGCAGGGACGGGGTACGTCTTCAAGAAAAAGTCTCCTAGAATTTGCCGTGAGATTTTCAATATGTCTGGGTGAACAAGTAGGGCAACAGAAATCTTAAGATGTTTTGGAATTTTTACAAATCTAGACTGACCGCATATTGGTGCTTCTTACGGATTTTCAGGACTTTTAGTACCAAATATTTGCTCGTGTTACATCATTGGACTTTTAAAAGCTAATAAATTATTGAGCCTTGATCCTTGAATGTTGAGAACTTGAAACAAAAAGTACTCTTGTTTATGGATGCATTTCTTTGTGTTTCTAAAGGTTAATGTTTGTTAATATTGTGAGTCCGTTGACTACAGTAGCCGTGCAGGCTTACAGTGCTGGGGGTTGGTGGGTTTGTGTGAATTGAAATTACACTTTGCAGTCTTAGGGACAAACATAATGCAATTAACAGGAAGATCAATGATCTTGTTTATGAAAGAATTGAAGTTAACATTAACATTTGAGTGTTCGTGTATCCCAGTGAAAAAACACAATTGGACTTTGCTGATTAAATTTTAAAATGTCAGATGTTTCTATAGGATCGAACCTCATTTACAGACTCAAAAAAAAGAAACACACAAACCCTAAATGGTTGTAAATGGCATTTTTGACCTTGGGTTAAAGCCATTTTGCTTATGTTTGATTTGCCGTTTAATATGCTATTTTAATGTATAGGGACCACAATGTTCTGTTTCTTGTGGGGCCACACGGCAACTTACACTCTCCTTCCTGAGTCTTAAAACTCGTGCATTGTCCCTTTAGTTTTCCCTTCCCTCACACACGAGAATAGTCTCCTGCCCCATTAAGGATAGCTGGATATGGTTTTCCTCTACTCCAGTCTTCAAGTTGCCTAGAAAGGTCTCTGGACTGAGCTGGAAAATGCCATTTGCCCTGTTAGTTGGGTGTTTTTTGGACTCATCACCTCCAGCAAAGATTTGTTCTCTAAAGCCTCCATTTTGTATCATCACGCACAGGGCAAGATGTGTCCACTCTAAGTATCATTTATTCTGTCACAGAAATTGTAATGAAATAGATTTGTGTCATTAAAACAATGCCACTACTTTCTTTAGGCCCACTGCTGAAGAGAAGCTGGAATGTGCGTAGCATCAGTTATAAATTGAAATGATTTGGGGAATACGGTTTCCAAGTCAGAAGGTTCGGAAGCTAATGCTTGGATCAGGGGGACGGGAACTTAGTGGCAAGATTTTATTAATAGGTGCAATTATAAAATGTAAGTATTTCTGCTTTAGACTGTATTTTAAGGCCTTGATTCGGTGGTGCTTTGAGATCCCTTGATTAAAGGTGATATGCAAGGGCAAAGCAGTATTATGTAATAAACATATAATGCCCTGATGATGCTGTTTCAGAGTGTGTCTAATCTACAGCTCAGATTAGATTGTTCCGAATATTTTTCATGTCTCATTTTCTAGCTGTTCAACTTGCTGGAAGTCTCGAGGCTTTTTTCCCCCATGTCACAACCTCTTAAACCTTCATTTGCTGTTACTTACTTACATTGCGTTTTTGCTTAAAAAGTGTCTTCATTAGATACGTGCCTAGAATTTGCAACTTTTTGAAATATAACATGACAGATACTGGTTAGAAGTTGTTGATTACAATGCATTGTATTTGTCAAACTCTTCATACCAATAATTGATGGTTTGCGTTTACTTTGATTTAAAGTGAGAACAGTTTTACCACTTTGAATCCTGCCCAACCCCCACCGCTTTCCACAATCTGACCTTTTTTTTGCAGCATAACTCCAAATCGATCAGGATACGTACTCTTGCAAGTATGAATACATACATTTTTGCTAAGTGCAGTAAAATTTCCAAGGTTCTGAGTGGTGACAGCTAGTATGTGCTATGTAGAAACAAATGTTCCGCTCTTTTACATGTTAATGATGCTTGTCTGTTGTAAAGGAAAATTGTAGTTGGGAGATGAGGTGGGGCAGCGGAATTACAACCTCAATCATGGTTTTATTAAAGATAATTCATTCTTGAGCTGCAGTAATTGCTAAATCAACTAATGTTTTTGATAAAGTCTATATGGCAATGATTGTGACTGACTTTGAAATAGGCTTTTTAGCATCTTTTTTTGTTTTATAAATATAACTCACATTTCAAATTTATTTCTAAACATTCAGTAAATTTTTGTGTTTACCATAAGGAGTCTCTTTTTTTATAAACTGAATTTAGCAAGTTGATCTGTTTGGAGGGGGAGTGGCACCCCTAGTGAATGGATTTGCTGTACTCTGTTAAAAAAAAATGTAGAGTTGGTACTTTAGCAATTAACATTCTGTAAATATGTTCTATACATAAGTGTATATACATAAAATCCTGGTTTTTCTTTTGCCAAGAATGAGTTTGAACTAAGAGATTTACTAACATTGCAGTGTAATAACTTATTTGTGAAAAAAATCTAAAAATATCTGAACAGAATATCATTGTAATACATTGTATTTAAATGATTCATTTCCTTTATTTTTTCCCCCAGACCAAATCATAATTCATGATGGTGCAGTATTCATTGTTAATAATTGTAGGATGAATTATGTTAATTACTTTAGGTTTACTGAAAGAAAATATTTACTCTTTCTGTTAATATTAAGGCCTAAGGCTGGGTAGATAGGGATAATTTTGTTTTCTGGACTGGGAAATTTATCAAAAAATAAACTACTGTATTTGTGGAAGTATTATATAAAACATTTGAGCTACTATTTAGCGCTTTGGACTAAAATTATATTTTATGATAGCTATAAAATTGAAAACCCTACCTAAGAAAGAATTTGGTTGTGTGAGAATAATAGCAAAGCGATTTTGGTATTTGAAACATTTTAGATGTTAAAACTCTTAGAGAAAAGCTCTGTATCTTTTTAAGCTATTAATGTAGAAATTGTCGCAGATATAACAGTTTTTTGTCTGAGGTTAAATAAGGTAATGAGAATTTGAGTTTTTTTCAGCGCTTAATGACTATTGTAATGTTGTATCTCTTCCATTTGTAGAGAAATATGGGAGCCCTCTGGTGGACAGGAAATTGCTAAATGAATTTCCTTTCAAAGCGAACATTTATCACTTTTCCAAGTTAAAGTAACATGACAGATATAGAGTATACCAGGGGAAGATGTCCTACTAGGAAAAGGCCCAGAGAATAGAACATTTTTAACTTTGAAGAAAGAAGATCTAGTGCCTCTAATGTTCTCTTTACTTACAGCTCCTTTTAATTTTTCTCTCTCTTGCTGGAAGTCTTATTTCAAGTGTAAGTGAAGAGGTTTTATGAAGCTGAAGAGTAGAGAAGTACGTTTACCTGTGACTTGAGAAACAACTTAAATAATGTATCTCAAATGGAATGTTCTTCTAAATTGTTTTCCTTGAATATGTCTTACATTCCAGTGTTCTGAATTAGACATTTTTTTATTAAGAAGACAAAAGACAATTTACCTCAGCTCTGAATGCCTTTTCCTTTCTCGCTCTGAATCCTCTCCTGTGAAAACGGCTTTTAGTTCATTTCTAGCTCTCAAGTGTCAATACTTTTCTGTCAGTGTGTTTGAGATTCTTCTTCTACGATATCAAATTATATAGATATGTGTCTTCTCCCACGATTTTAAAAACAGAATAGACATTTAAAAATGAATGAGTGAGTTTTCTTGACTCATGGAGCATTATTTCCTTTGTTAGTTATAGAAAAAGTAAATATTGTTCTATACTACTGCTGCTAATTATGGTGTTAAATACGGAGTGTATGATGTCTTCTTCTATTACTACTTTGAATATGAAACATGTATTTTTAATATTAAGGCTTGAAATTATTTTAAATTAGCGGTTGCCTAATAGTGGCTCTAATTTTCACAGTAAGGAACAGTATATGTATTTTAGGAGACTGAAATATATGCCTCTTAAATATATTCTTTAAGAATTCTCATTCTGGGGGAAAAATTGAAAGTGATTGTAGAATTCATGGTAAGTGGAAACACTGGGGAATAAGTCATTCTAAATCAGTAAATTTTCTGAGTACATGAAGGCTATTTTGGAAATATCCCAGTCTAACAAGTTGGATTACTGCCCTATTTCCTTAAGTGTAATATACTGCACATAATTTAACTTATTTTTGGTGATCTAGAGCCATCATTTGAATAATACCGATTTGGTTCAATGACTGTTCCTCATTGAGTACTTCTGTGTAACATATCAATTTTCTATAAGCTACAACTTCAAACCCTGAGCACCTAATATAGATTGCGAAGCTTTATGCCCCTTCGCTGTGTCAGTAATTTACAAAGTGACATGAGGCAAGTCAGTTGAGATGTGAGAATAATAATACTAGAATTTCTGTTTGTTTATTTTATGCTCCAAACGGGGAGGAATTGAGGTTTTGTATTAATTAGTATATGGATCGGCTCTGAGACTATTCAGGGTCCACACTCAGATGGTTACAACACAGATGGTTCAGTGTGGTTTGCTGCGGGAACTTGGGGGAGTTGTGTAATGTGGAAGCCAACAGCAGCACCGGGAGTTTTCTCAAGAGTTTTGTGGTGTTTCTGTTGTATATTACATGGTCACTTTAACAATGCTTTTTAAAAGAATATGACTTTGAATTGAGATCAGGAGCAGAGGCTCACTGTCCAAGGACTTAAAAGAGTCGTTAAAAAAAAAAAAAAGGAGTTGTAGAACTGAAAGCTGAATTATAAAAGATGAATATTATAGATGCTGATATTTTCCATGGTGATAAGAAGCTATCAATATTATGCTACCTCCCAGATATTTTTGAGAAAACAAACAGTAAGTTGTCTCTACAAGGCAAAATTGACATTTTAATCAATAAGTGAGGAAGTATCTGCTTTTCAGAAGAAATTAATGTTATGGAGAGAGCATTTTAAAAACATGTTTAGACATTTCCAGTCTGTTGAAAAATCTTACAGAGAATTTCAGCGAACTTTGGACCCATTTATCAGAAACCTAAAGAGCAACACATTTTACTCAGCTTGCAAAAATATCTGACATCAGGAAAAAGAAAATTTTTATAACATTGACATCTGGTAACTGACTTTAATTTTTTTTTATTTTTTGCTTTTCGGAGTTTGTTTGTTTTGAGAGAATGAGCAGGAAAGGGGCAGAGAGAGAGAGGGAGGGAGAGAGAGAATCCGAAGCAGGCTCCGTGCTGTCAGCACAGATCCTGACGTGAGGCTCAAACTCACGAATAGTGACATCATGACCTGAACCAAAACCAAGAGCTGGATGCTTAACCAGCTGAGCCACCCAGGCGCCCTAGGAAGGCAAGATTTTAAAAGAGGCATATTAACAGTGCTATCACTTAAAATGTAATAGTCATAGCATTTTTAGTGGTTACAAGATTAAAACAATATTTAACGTGGTTAATAGTTAAAATGGAAAACAATATTTTAATCTTTTAATATCTGTTTTAGTATTTGTTTTATAATATACATAAAATATGTATTATAAATGAAGATACATATATTGGAGGTATATGCCCAAGTATTTTATAGCTGGGATGTTCAGTCAAAAAAATTTAGAACCATTGCATTAAGATGGCTTCAGATTTCTGAGCATTTTAATTTCCTGTGTTTGATACTTAACAGTTTTTCTGACCCCTGCCTTTTGAGCAGTTATATTTTCCTTTGGTCAGTATGCTTACCCCTTTCTCTGACCATTTACAGTTGCTGATTCTTATTTGCTACGGATGTGGAAAACAGATTTTCAAACTTTATTAAAGTATGTTAAAAATATCAAATGGTGTCCAAGTAGGATTTTCAGGAGTTGCCTTGTAGAAAAGTGCACGATCTTTATTTATTTCATGGACTTGATCATGTCTATTTTGGTTGCTTAGAGTTCTGTTTACTTGAGGGGCTTGTTTTCGGATCTTAACTGTGTTTTGCAGAGATGTAGATTCTTGATAGTGAAAGGTCCATGATTAAAAAAGTAAAATTACATATATAGCTTTATTTTGAGCTCATAGGACGGAGAAGGTAATGTTTGTTGTGTACTTGCCGTACCAGGCAGCTGCTTGCCAGTTAACACGGTAACATTTCGTTTAATCCTCACGGTGACCCTGGATAAATGTAGTTGGCATATAGATAAAGAAACTGCTGCTGCCCACCAGGATAAGACCACCAGAGGTGCATCTGTAGTGAAACACCTTAGGGTAATGACTTGCTGCAGCACGGAAAAGCGCATGCCTGAGCAACCGTGCCAGGCCTCAGTAACAGGAAATGTGGGAAGTTTGGGGTAGGGTTTGGGTTGTGCTTCATGACTCTAATGAGAAACCAGGGGAAGTACAGACTAGCTCTGGACTGTATGCTCTCAGCCATGAACTGGAGGTGGGTTCATAATCGGATCTCTCAGCAGTCTTTGTTTAGGACGCAGGAGATATAAAGGGGGCGGGGCAGATGTTAGTCATTTTGGAACTCTGGTGTGGCCTCGGGAGAAATTTTGTTGCCTATCGGTCTTCTCTTGGCCTTGCTGTGTCTTGCACAGACATCACAGTGTGATTATCAGCAGAGCTGATTTTTACTTTCTCACAGTCTAGGTTTAGAGAGGATAAGGAGGTCATAGAGCGAGTAAAAAGTAGAGCTGGGATAGGAATTTGGGTCTGATGGTAATAGTGATAAACATGCTAAGCCCTTTCCCTCTAGTACCTGCTAAATCCCTCAAGCACATTTTCCAAAGCAGAATACCTTAGATTCCTTACCAACACCTTATTGCAGGCATTCACACCTGATTGGTCTGAGCTAGTACAGTAAGGTAGAGCCGACACCTGTTTTATAGATCTTTGCAAAATACTGTATAACCTCTGGGTTGGATGATTTTAATGAGCGTGGATTGTCTTATTAATTGCTAGAATTAAAGGGACTTTTCTTTAAACTTGTTGGAACTTTGAGTCTGTGTGTGTGTGTATAATTTTTTTCCTATAAACTCACCACTTTGAATGTAGAAACTATTAACTGTTTTATATATCTAACAGATTTTTAATGGATTCAGTGCTTTCAGAGTATTTTGGTTTTGTCTTTGTAGTATAGCTACTCCTGTATTGCAAATTTTCTATTGATTGATTCAAATCCAGTCGCAGTTTTTGTGGTCTAAGTAAAATATATATGTGGGCAATTTTCTATGACTAGATTTTGAGAAGAAAATGTTCTTCCTGCTGATGAAAATTGTCTAGTTAGGCATTAAATCTTTTGTTTATGAACTTAAATTAAGATGGCAATTCATTGTGTCTAGACAAAATGTTCTCATGATGTATGTTCAGTTTTCTTTACCTTAATATAAAATTAGGGTTTTTGCCTTAGAAATATTCCTGCTTTTGTATGCTCCTTTTTTCATTTAGTCATATATCATGAACAGTTATCCATACAAATAAGTATAGAACCATATTATAATTTTGAACTGATTCTGATGTACATAAATTGTTTAGCTAATTTCATACCCATTGGCATTTAAAAGCTATTAGAAACAATGACATAATGCATATTTTAAAACATATCTCTGTGCCTTGTCTGATTATTTTCTAAGGATAAACTCTTAGGAATGTAGTTGCTGTGTGTTAGATATGTGTTAAAATTTGCAGGGGAAGAGGGATACATATTTACTAAGTTCAAAGCATCCTTGGAATACTGGATGACTTTAACTGTTGTTTATGCTTTATCATGTTTGTATGCTAGGTTATATTTCATTTACAATGTTTGCATTTTTGTTCATGAAAAAGATTGACTAGGAAAGATTTAGTTTATCAAGCTTATGATGACTTCATAAAATGATCTGGGAAATGTTTTTTATTCTTTGATAGAGTTTGTGAGGATTGATTTTCATCTACAAATGTTTGGAAGAATTCACTGGTGAAGCTATCTGGAGTTTTCTTGTGGGGATTGTTGAATCTATTTCTTACATACATATGTATGTAGGACTATTCACATTTTCTATTACTTCTTTGTCAGTTTTGACAAGTTTTACTTTTCAAGGGATTTGTCCATTTTGTAAAAATGTTCCAATTTTTGGCTTACAATTTTTACACATTATTTATCTGTCTATCTCTATCTACCTACCTACCTACCATCTGATGTTCATAGTATCTGTAATGATATCTGGTTTTTAAATCTGCTTATTGGTGATTTGTGCTTCCTCTTTATCTCCATCAGTTTTTAAAGAGCCAATTTTCAGATTTAAAACATTATTTTCTAATTGGTTCCTGCTTTTACCTTTCTTTCTTTCCTTCTGTCATTCCTTAAAACTTAATTTGCTGTTCTTTTTCCAGATTCTTGAGATAGATATTCCAATCATTAACTGTCAGTCTTCTTTTTTTAATGTATGCATTTAAGTCATGAAATTTCCCTATAAAAGCAACTTTAGCTGGATCTCACAAGTCTGATATATTTTTATCATTCAATTCAAAATATTTTAAAATGTCCATTGTGGTTTCTTATTTGATCCATGGGTTATCTAGAAATACATTGCATCATATCTAAACACTTGGGGATTTTCTAGCTATACTTTTGTTGTTGATACTCAGTTTACTATTACTGTGGTCTAGGATTATTATTCTTTCTATGATTTTATTTGTGGGTAACTCACTGACACTTGTTTTATGGTCAGTTTTAGAAAATTAGAAAATTAAGTGTGCTGTGCTTAATGTCATTGAAGTCAGATTTATCAGTCATGTTCAAATCCACTATATGGCTACTGATTATTTCGTCTTCTTTTCACTCAGTTGAGAGAAGTGTATTAAAATCTCCAACTATGTGAAGATTTGCATCTATATTCTTCTGGTTCTCTCAAATTTTGCCTTATATATTGAGGCTAAGTTATTGGCTGCAAATTTATAATTGTATCTTCCTATTGGATTCTTTTAAGTTTACTTATTTTGAGAGAGCATGCATGCTTGTGCGTTGGGGGGAGGGACAGAGAGAGAGGAAAAGAATCTGTGCTGACAACCTGGAGCAGACAGGGGACTCAGTTTCACCAGCTGAGAGATCATGGCCTGAGCAGAAATCAAGAGTTGGACGCTTGACCGACTGAGCCATCTGGGCACCCCTGGATCGATCCTTTTATTGTCATTATCTCTAGTAATAATCTTTGCCTTAAAGTTTATTTATTTATATTTTATTGTAGTATACTTTTCTTTTGGCTTCTGCTCCCATCTTTTTTTTTCTTAAAACCTTTCTTTGTCCTTAGAGATGAGATGAATCTCTCACGTATCATATAGTTGGGTTTTGTTTTTTATTAAACTTGATAATCTGTGTTGTTTCACGTTTAATGTAACTGCTTTGGTATAATTTTGGGGTTTAAATTGACATTTTCCTTTGTTGCCTACTTGTACTATCAGTCCTTTATAACCGCTTTCCTCATTTCTTGCTTTCTTTTGGATTAAACTTTTTTCCCCACGATATCTCCCTTCTTAGCCTGTTGGTTATAAATTCTTTTATTATCTCCTTACTGGTAACCTTAAGCTTACCGCATACATCTTTGACTTATTTGAGTCTACCATAAGTTACTTCCTTTACTGCTTCCAGGAAAATGGAAAGGCCTTGCAATATTTGAATCCCATTTCTCTCTTCCATGCTTTGCTTTATTTAAAACCCCCAAAGACATCATCATTGTTTCTGTTGAGATAACAGTAATAGTAGTAATAATAATAATAATAGTGTTGTTTTTATTAAAATAGCCATTACTCTTACTTTATTGTCACATTTACCCATTTCGGAAGCCTTCATTTCTTACTGTTTTACTGCATTTATCTCTGGGTCATTTTCCTTTGTTATAAGGAATTCCCTTTTGTATTACTTTCAGTGCAAGTCTTCTGGTAATAAATTCTCTGCCTTCATAGGTCTTAAAAGTGCATTTGTTTTACCTTCATTTTTAAAGGGTCTATTCTTTCTGCACCTTTAAGTTATTTTATAACTTCTGGCTCCCACTCTTTCTATTAAGTCAGCTTTTGGTTTTACTGTTGCTTCTTTGAAGTTAATGTGTTTTCCTTTGACTGTGTTTAAGATTTTATCTTTGTCTTTGGTTTCCAGCAATTTTACTATAGTGTGCTTATATATGGCTTTTATTTCTGTGTAGAGTTTGTGGAGCATCTGTGAATCTATGGCTTGTTATCTTTTGTCACTTTGGGGATTTTCTTAGCTGGTATTCTTTAAATATTGTTTCTGTCCAGTTCTCTCCTTTCCTTCTATGACTACAGTTACATGTATGTTTGGTCACTTCATTGTTTCTGTCCACTCACCCCCACCCTACTCTATCAGTTTGGATATGTATATTTTTTTAGTGATTTCAAGTTCACGTACCGTATCTTCTGTGTCCAGTGTTCGGTTATACCCAATTATTAAATTCTCAATTTCAGTTTTTGTATTTTCCGGCCTAAAATTTACAGAGGTTCAAGTTCTCACACTGTTTACATCAGTCTTCTTGAGCATGTTAATCATTGTAATGTTCCTGTCTGATGACTCTAATATGTAGATTACCTGTAAGCCTGTTTCTGTTGTCTGGTTTTTGATCATTTGATCCTCTTTCCTAGGACACCTGGTAATGTTTTATTAGCATTGTGATGAACAGTTATAGAGGATCTGAAGGATGTTATCTTTGATAATAATCTGAATAGGTTTTGATATTCTCTGGCAGGTGGTTAGAAGAACCGCTGTCACTTTAATTCATCAGTGATTGATATGACATGAGGCTGAATTTTGGGCTGCCAGGAAATTCAAACAGCCTCACTCCTAATTTGTAGCCCTTCTGTGCTCTCACTTGAAAGGTTGGAGTATTGGGGTGCCTGGGTGGCTCAGTCGGTTAAGCGTCCGACCTCGGCTCAGGTCATGATCTCATGGTTTGTGGGTTCGAGCCACACGTCGGGCTCTGTGCTGACAGCTCGGAGCCTGGAGCCTGCTTCAGATTCTATGTCTCCCTCTCTCCCTGACCCTCCCCTGCTCACACTGTCTCTCTCTCTCTCTCTCTCTCTCTCAAAAATAAATAAAACATTTAAAAAATACTTAAAAAAAAAGACAGTTTGGAGTATTTACCAAGATGTTTCCTTTTGGCAACCCTTGACAGTTGTAAGTAGAGGTGACCCTTGAACAACATGGTTTGGGCGGCACAGGTGCACATATCCGTGGATGTTTTACAGTACTGTAAATGTATTACCCTTGTGATTTTCTTAATAACATTTTCTTTTCTCTTGCTTTATTATAAGAATACATATGTAATACTAATAACTTAGAAAATAAATGTGTGTCACAATTGACTGTTTATGTTATTGGAAAGGCTTCTGGTCAACAGTAGGCTATTAGTTAAGTTTTGGGGGAATCAAAAGTTTTATATGGGTTTTTGACTGCACGGGGATTGGCACCCCTAACCCCCATGTTGTTCAAGGGTCACCTGCTGATGAAAGCCCTGCTTAGCCTTTTAGTCTCTTTGCAACATCTTTTTGCTGGGGTTTCCTGCATGTTTGCGGATTCAGCACATTTCTGGAGGGCAAAAATTGAGCCAAATGTTGGGCTCATTCTTTGAGATTCCTTTTTATCTGAGATCCTCAATTCCTGCCTACCTTGGTAGTACAGAATTCCAGTTTTTGTCTTCCCAGTCCAGTGGGACTGATACAGACTCCAAGATGTGCTTTGCATGTGGCCTTTATGCCGTTTATTGGTAGTTGGCAAATACCTGAAGGTGAAAGAGTGGAGATCGCAAGGTGTTTACCTTCTCTGTGGGCTTTTGGTTCCTAATGTCCTGGATGCCTTGGTTGCTCTCTCTGTGCCTTCAAATGGCTGGGTTTGTTTGTTTATTTTATCTCACTTTTATAGTTGTTTTCAGCGGGAAGTTTTGTTTGATACTGCTCTTCCCTCATACCTTGTCCTAACTTCTCCCCCCCCATCATATTGGCTCAACACTCACCAGTTTTCTCTCTTTTGTTCTAATAGTAGTTAAAAATAGCTACAATTAATTAAATACTTAACTGTGTTACTCGCCATGCCACCATCAGCCAAGCAGGTGCTTAGGTTAGGAGTCATCTTTGACTCCTCCCTGTTCCCTCACCTCTAGGTCCAGTCCATTGCAAAATATAGCTGGGATCCATCAGCCACTCTTCATCTCCGTGCTACCACTCTAGGCAAGCACAGCTTTCTCCCCTCGATTCCCCTGCATTGGTCTTGGGGCTAATTCTTCTACCTCCATTCACATTCCCCTAGAATACAGTTTCCAAAAATAGCTTGAGCAATGTTTGTAAAGACCTAAATTGTATTATCCTTGCCTCTGAAAAACAGAAAACTTAAGCAGCTTTCCATCGAAGAATAAATTTGCATAGAATAGAGTCACAGTGACCATGGCCCTTCAGAGTGTCATCTGGCTTCTGCCTGTCCCTGTGATATTCTGTCATTTGGCTCGTGTGGTTCAGTTATACTGGGTTCTTCTCAGTTCCTCAAACAAGCCACGAGCTCTTTTCCACAGTTAGGTTGAGTCTTCGCACATTTCAGTACCTATGTCTAAAACACTTACCAGTATACTTCTGTGCCCTCTGTGTATGGCTGATGCCTTCTTCTTTTTTCTCTCCTCAGAGATACTTCCTGACCATTATCTAAAGTTGAATTTCCTTGCTCTCTTGGTTTATGCCTCTGGACTCATTAGTTTCCTCCATAGAACTTGTCACACTTTGTAATTCATTTGTCTGTCTTTCCCAGTAGACCATAGATAGCGTCTATGAGAATAGATATTTATCTTTCATTTGTCACAATAGCTAGTAGCTAGTATGGTGCCTTCTGTATAGTAAGTTCTTCATAAATAGTTGTGGATGAAAGGAATAAATGACTGTTACAGACACTGTACCAAGCTGATTACTCAAAAGATTTAATCCTCCAAAAAAACTGTCAGAACAAGCCTGTCAGGTAGGTAGGTTCTAGTGTTAGCTGTATTTCATTGATAAGGAAAGTGAGATTTAAGATGTTTGGTAATTTTCCTGAAGCCACTGGCTAGGTGGGCTTTTTTGTGTTCTTGAATTGTTTTTTTACTTTTCCAACTTTTTGACCATTCTTTACCTCGTTTACATCGTATCCTCTTCACGATGTCTTAAAACTAATTGCTGTGATCATACAAATACTCTGGTATTGTAACTTACGCTTTTTGCCTAATAATAACCAAAATGTCAGAAAAGAAATTAGAAATTTGTAATGGATGTTGAGAAAGTATTAATAGGACTTAAATACTTGAAGTGGAGGATTTTCAGTATGGCTATCAAGTATTGTGACTTTTCAAGCTATAAATCTCATTCTTTTGTGACTGTAAATAAAAGGATTATGTTACAGTTAATTACATATGTTTGAATATATGTATTTTAAATATATATTTGAATAAAACATTTTGAATCTTTTATACTTAAAGGACTTTAGTTATACAGATTTTTTATTTCTGCACTCAAAATAATAATAAAATTTCCATGTTAGATATCATTTTATATCTACACTTATTAGTCTAATGTAATAACCCTGCCCTTTTTATTTCTTTGCATTATTTATTCAGTGAATCAACAACTATTTGTTGAGTATGTGCTATATGTCAGGCACGTTTTAGTCTTTGGTGTACAGTGGTAAATGAAACAAAGTTCCCCCCGACTACTTACATTTAAGTAGTGGGAAGACAGACATTAAACAAATAAGTAAAATGTAGAATATAGTAGATGTTGGGAAGTACTACAGAGAAAAATAAAGCAGAAAAGGGGGTTAGAGAGTGCTAAGAGAGTATGCTTGTGTTGGTCAGTTTTAAATATTGTGTTCAGGGGCACCTGGGTGGCTCAGTCAGTTAAGCGTCCAACTTTGGTTCAGGTCATGCTCTCACGGTTCGTGGGTTTGAGCCCTGCATCGGGCTTTGTGCTGACAGCTAGCTCAGAGCCTGTCGCCTGTCTTCGGATCCTGTGTCTTCCTCTCTCTCTTGACCCTCCCCTGCTCACGCTGTCTTTCTCCCTCTCAAAAATAAATAAAACATTTAAAAAAAATTAAAAAAAACCTTAAAAAAATAAATAGTGTGTTCAGAGAAGAGCTCACCAAGATACTGACATTTGGATATGGATCTCGAGGAGGTGGGGAACAAGCCATCCAAATACCTTGCGGAACCATTTTCCAGGCTGTGCGAATATTGCCCCATTGGATTTCTTTGTTATGTTTCAGTTTCTGTCACTGTTTCTTCCGCCAGCCCTTCCCTTAAAATTTCATGTTTCTCACGGTTTTTGTTTTCTTTCCTTCTGTGTGAAATAAGTGATTATTACCTTCCTCACAGTTTTTTTGCAACAAACATTTGTTGAATTCCATTGTGCCAGATAGATTCTGTCAATAGTTAGAGCCCATCAGTTTTCTCTAATATCTCTCAAATTCATTTCCTCTTCTTTATCTCCACTACCTTCAACCAGGTCTTCATCCAGATCCTGGTCTTTATCCACTACTATCTGCCTTTCACCCTTTTCCCAGGTTTGCTTTTGAAAACACCGATCTCCTCATTTGACTTAGCAGCTGGCTGTCACTTACAGGCCCGTCCAGGCCACGCTCCTTAGTTGGTAGCATTACGGCTCCTAGCAGTTGGGGTTCCATCCATCTTCCTCTCTTGCTGTTGCCCCCTTGTATGTATCCTGTGTGAGTTTTGACGAACCCCCTGCTTGACATACATCTTTCTGTTCACTGTTAGGCTTCTCTCTTTCATCCTTTCTTCGTCTGCTCTTTCTGCTTCGAATGCACCATCCCTCCCCCTCTGGTTCCATTTGTACCTGAGACTTGTTCTTGATTGCAGTACTGATTCTTGGGTAATATCTTATAACTTTGTCAGGCACGCGGTCACCATAGGTATGACTGCTTTTTTCAGGCAAGTGTTAGCTGCAGTGGAAAGCACCAAGTCCAGAGAGATGGGGCTTAAGTCCTGTTTCGGCCTAAGCACCTCTGGTTCTGAGTCCAGAGATTTCTAGGTACTGGTGAGTCTCAGCATTTCTTGCTGTACCATCATTACTCCAGACGGACAAGGCCAAGTCTACAGAAAAGCTAGGGAAAAGGATTGGAATCCTAGTTAACTGGGCTGGAATAAATGTTATTTCCTCTACTCTAGTACTTGTAAATATCTTTATCTGTTTTTTCTACTAGACAGGGAATCTGTTCTTTGAGGGAAGACAGAAGCCCTAGCTCACTCATCTTTCTAGACTCCTGCACCCAGCACGGTGCCTATTATGCAGAGAGTACTTACTGAATGTTGAATTAGCACTGCAGCTTCGTCCAGTAGAACTTTCTGCACTGATCAAAATGTTCTTATCTGTGCTGTCCAGTAAGGTAGCCACTAGCTGGATGTGGCTTTTGAGCACTTACAGAATGGCTAGTGTGACTGAGGAACTAAATTTTTAAATTTTATTTTAATTAACTGAAATGTAAATAGCTGTATGTGACTAGTAGGTACTATACTGGACAGTGCAGTTCTATATAGTTTACATAGTTAATGCTCTCCGCGGATTAAAGAGATCTCTGTTTTCTTCTTCTTCTTCTTCTCTTTTGCTTGTTCTTCAAATGGTCCCAAATTGCTAAGCTATGGGTTTTATTTTTTTGTGATTTTTCTGTTCTCTCAATGTCAGCATTCATTTTTTGCCACTATCGGTATGTATAGTGTCATCAGCGTTACTTTTAGCTTTTTGGATTTTAGTCTAAGTGGCATAGAGACATATAATCAAGCTTATAGCATCCTCCTAGAAAAGAGCAGATAGTGTAGGAAACCGGGAGTCATCTTTGACCTCTTTTTAGCCCCAGTAAGAATGTGAAATTAGCCCTCAGTAAGAAGAGAGGGCTAAAAATATAAATTAGTGTGCACAGTCCGTTGAAAAAAGAATTGTATCAATATGAGATTACATGAATTCACCAAGAGAGCGAGGACAGCCCAAAAGTACAATGCCTCTATTTAGAGAAGGGAGAGTAAAAAAAGTAAGAAGAAGAGCAGAAGTATAGGAATTTTTTTTTAAGTTTGTTTATAGTGAAAGCCACGCAAGGAGAAACTCAAGGAGGAATAATAGTCTTGGGCGATAGCAGACACTGCAGAGAGGTGAAGAATAAGGACTAATTAAAGCCCATTTTGGGTAATATGGTGAAGGCTCTATGGATCTTAACTCACTGGTAAGTATTTCAGTGTGGTCAAAACAGTGTTTTCCTTGTAATTCTTCCGTATTGAAGTGCCAGGCTTAGAAAGTTTCAATATGGCCACTCTTTTTGAAGTCATTACTGTTTTGTAGTTTCTGTGTCCACATCTACCTTTTCTCAACCCTTGCCATGTGTCAAAATGTTTTGCTTTGCTACTGTAATATCTAGACAGGCATTAATAGTTCTCTTTTGCTCTGACATTGATTCTTTTTAACCCTACACAGGTGAATTTCCCTATCACCTCATACTAGGGCTGTTGTTCCAGTAACAACCATTCAGTTCATGCTTCAATACAGGGCTTACTAAGAGATGTTGTTTCTTGTTAAATTATCCATACCCAGAGAAAGACAGTTTTGCTCAAAATTGGGGCATCTTGCCTCTTAGGGGTGCTGTCAGACTCCCAGCTGGCATAGGAAGCAAGCAAATGGCTCTTTCATTTCCCAAAATGTTGTCTACTTAACACCTTTGGGACTTAGGACAGACAGCCAAGAAAAATAAAAAACTGGGAAAATATTTCCCCTAAATATCTTTATTCTAAAATAGAGATGGGTTCATTCTTAGGTTGTGTGTAGTGCAGATGTAAGCTTACTGTATTTTTATTTTCAAATTATGCCAACAGATGAGTCATTTCTGAAATCTCTTTTCTCAGTTAGAACCACTACATGTACAGCTGAATCCTTCCTGGAATCATTAAAGTGGCCATGCAGTTGGACACAAGGGGAGAGCAGTCTACCCTGAATCTGTAAAACCTTTTCCTTGTTTCCCAGGCACTTTGAATAACTTATGTCAGTGACAGTTATCAGGGAAATGAACCAGAGATAATCACAAGTACAAAGGGAGAGGTCTGAGAATAGGTACATCAGAGAGATGGTGACAGGAAGAGTAGTGCCCACCACTTCCCTTCTGTTTGAAAACAGTCAATACATATATTAATTTTAGCTAAAGAATAACTCTTGTTTTGACCATCCTTGTTTTGTTAGTCTTAACGTCTATTATTTTTTTTTAAAATATATTTATTTTAAATATGTTTTTTGAGAGAGAGAGAGAGAGAGAACGAGCTGGGGAGGGGTAGAAAGAGAGGGGGACAGAGGATCTGAAGCAGGCAGAGCCTGATGTGGGGCTTGAACTCATGAACCACGAGATCATGACCAGAGCCGAAGTTGGACGCTCAACTTACTGAGCCACTCAGGCACCCCAGCATCTATTATTATTTTTTTAAATAAACTGTTTAGAAAGAAAGGTAATCATAATTCTGCATTATCAAGTAGGTTAATGAGTTTGCCACTCAGCCATAAATGAATGTAGCTTATCTTACATAGTAAAACGAAATGACATTTTTCCTTTCTGTGATCTCTTGATTTACTTGACAAGTGTTTTCTAAAGAGAAGTATTTATCTGGCTTGCCTTATTTTGCCATTTTTGGGCCATAATCTGTTTATTTTATGTTTTTTGCGTTTACAAATCTGAATTTCATTATTTTATTTTTGTTTTATTCTAATTTTATAACTGATTAGAAAAGCAATAACATTATTGTAAAACTTTTAAAATAGAAAACATTTTAAAGAAAATAATGCCATACATAAACAGTACAAATGCTGTTAATGTTTGTGCTGTCTACATTGTGTTTGTGTGTGTGTGTGTGTGTGTGTGTGTGTGTATACAGTTGATGATTCATTTTGGAATGTTCGGATTTGGGGAGGTCTTAAAGATCAAATTTAAGTATAGGCAGTTTACATCGACTCATAAAAAAACCTTTATATATTTTAAATGTTTATTTTATTGAGAGAGCGAGGGGGCAGGGGAGGGGCAAAGAGAGAGTGAGACAGAGGATCCAAAGTGGGCTCTGTGCTGACAGCAGAGAGCCCGATGTGGGGCTTGAACTCATGAATTGTAAGATGATGACCTGAGCCAAAGTTGGACACTTAACCGACTAAGCCACCCCGGCACCCCAAAAGAACCTTTAAATCTTTGACTTTGTCCATAGAGTGAAGTAGGCTTCTTTTTAACACATCATATCTGTAACATTACTTTTTTATTGAGATGCGGTCTTTCTGAGCGTTCTGTAGAGTCTAATATGGATGTGTCTAGAAACATTTTGCTGATTCTAATTCAGTAATTTCCCTAAAGTCAAAGCAAAGCAAAAATTCACCTAAATCAGAGTACTTTATTTTAGTAGAATCAAAAGGAGGAGGAGTTTGAGTATTTTTATATTTGAGATTTGCAGAAATACTTCTTTAAAGTCTTTCTGATCCCACCAAAGGACTCAACTTTTTTTTTTTTTTTTTAATCCCCTTCAATTAGTACTTTGCTTTATCCTATTTCTAGTTTGGAGACACATATATGGTATATGATAATAACATCTATATACATCTTTATAGTACATAAGATTTTTGAAAATAATCTTATACTCTGAATTTTGTTTATAGTTTATTTACTCCCCTGTCCATCTTTCAAATAAGGTAAAAACAAATTTCTAAATGTAGAATTTACAAAATTTATACATTGTTTACTTTTTAGAAATGACATTGTGTAAAGGTCATTGACTTACTGACTTTAGTCTCTGCCAGTTTATAAGCTACTTTGCTTGCCAGATCTGTTCAGCCTAGGCAGCGTATTGTAGTGGTGGTGGTGTTGATTATATCAAAATTAATAACATCAAGCACTGTTTCTCAACAGTGAAATGAGCAATTTCTGCTTCTTCTAATTTAAGTAATCCAACAAGGGGCTTTAAAAAGACCAGTTGTAGTCACCTGGTGACTACTTATAAAATAATTTTTAGTTACATCTAAATTCCTCAAGAGCCATGTTTGTTAATGATTCTATTTTGGGAATTTATGTGCAATTAGGTATTTCAGATCATGTATTTCTTTACCACATCAGTACAATACCATAAACCAAAATAAGTTTAAAGAAAGACCTTCAGAGTTTCTATATACCCTTGTACTAGAGAACTATTAAGCAAGTAAAGTTGGCATACTAAACCTTGTTATCTGTGGAATACATATTCGGTGAATAAAGGATACGTTCAATGATGAATGAATGATTAAGGAAAATGGTAGAAAACTCAGCCAAAGAAGTTAGCATGTTTTGGAAAAGACAGAGTCTTCGAGTTCCAGGTGAAATTTAAGATGCAAAGGAATAGTAGCACAATCTTTATTTGAAAGGTTTTTAAGTTAGACCTACCAATAAACTTTTACAGAAGGGCCCTCTGAGCGATTCGATTAGTTACCCAAGAACTGTGATTACTATGCAGTAACATAGTACAGCTGTAAATAATAAATACAAGCTCAGTCCTGATATGTGTACAGCTTTGCTATGTCACGAGGAAATTATTTTCTTTTTCTCTGTGAGGAGTCTAGTATACTAAATCAGATATGTCATCTACAAATAATAGTTTAAAAAACACACAAGCATCAGATACTGCTCAGATTTCATTGCTCAGATTTCAGTCTTTTATAACAAGATCCTTTTGGAGCCTAAGTCAGTATGCCTTCTTATTTGGTTTGTGTTATTTTCAATATGTAAATACAGTTTAGATTAGCATGCATTGAGTGGTCAGGTGGGCAGTGTTCCAAGTGCATCAGACATATTCAATAAAATTTGGGCCTTCTGTTTCCAGGACCTATTATGTGACATGGTAAATATCTCTGGATTTCTGGGAAACTGTGCTGTATAATTAAATACTACATATATTAGAAATGAAGCAGTTCGTTTTATGTATGCATGTGGTAATATTAGAAATATGGCAGCATTCATTTAACAAATGTTAGTAAAAAAGCTAAAGGGTTGACTCTAGTATCTGTAGCGTTCAGTTAAGTTTACAAAGTTGAGGGTCAACTTTATTATCTTTAGTGTGCAGTTTACTGTTTACATCATGGTCATAACCTAACATGTTGACTTGAGCAATGTCCATCGTGGATTCCTTAGATTAGAAGAACAAAAGCAGGGTGGAGGATAACCCAGGGAAGAAAAACCCTGGAATATAAAGTTTTAAAATGTCTATTAGCACTTCAAATATAGGAACCATGAATATAAAATAAACTCCAGGACTGCAAGGAATCTGGGAGTAGCCTCAATCTAGAATTCATTTTATGTTACTATAAAAAGTCCAAGGACCTCTCACTGAGATGCTGCTAGTCTCTGTAACATATTTTTTGCAGAGTCACTAACGTACCACTATCACTAGGGTCTTCATTAAAGAAGCTTCTTTCCAGAAAAAAATAAAATGCCCTATGTTAGAAGTACTGTAAGAGACGTTGTTAGGCTTATCCAAACACCATGGATCATTCTATTAAGTTTATTTGTAGAATCTTTTACATTTCCGAAGTGGCTGATATTTCATCCTTGCAGTTGTCTCTAGAAAAATCTGGGGTGGGGGGTGGGTAAGGGATAGGGGAAAGGGATCATTACCTTTCCCTGTGATGGAAATCTCAGGTCTTTTAATTAGCCTTTGACATTAATGAATGTTGCTCATTAATTCTTTTGAGAGGTTTGGATTCTTTCTTTCTTTTTTTTTTTTTTAAGTTTGTTTATTTTGAGAGAGCTAGAGAGAGAGAGAGAGAGAGCGCATAAGCTGGGGAGGAGCAGAGAGAGAGGGAGAGAGAGAGAATCCCAAGCAGACTCTGCACTGTCAGCACAGAGCTGGACACAGAGCTCGAACCCACAAACCATGAGATCATGACCTAGGCCGAAATCAAGAGTCAGATGTTTAAGGGACTGAGCCCCCCAGGTGCCCTAAGGGGTTTGGATTCTTTCTAAACCGTTTCTCTCTAAATTGCTAATATGTTTCTCTTTTACCTTTTCCTATTTAAAAAAAATGATGTCTGTAACAACAGATTTTATTTTAGAAGACTCATAAAAAAATCTATATAATTTGCAGTGCCATAGTATTTTAATTTATTATTGTAAGTAAACAGTAGTTATCCAGGATCGGTTACAGTAAATGTAACTGCTTTATTATATCAGGTCTTCTAATTCCATGAATAGGTGGGTTAATTTTTTTTCCATATTTGTAGTATTATTGAAGCCATCTTTCTAGGTTATAGACTTGGCAGAATCTTGTATTCACAGGTGGCTGTGTTTCTTTTGAAGTCTGTAACTATATGTGTTTATTCCAGGACTTGTGGCATGGATCCGCACTGCAACGAAACAGTTGGCCTTGCTTGGCCTTTCTCTTCAATCTTAGTGCAGTTCTCATTTCTTTGTCCCAGCTAAATGACCTGCCTTATAGTTTGCCTCAACTCTTTAAGATTATAACATTGAGAGAATCACTTACGTGGCAGTTTGCAAATGCTTATTTTAAGTTCTATGAAACATTTCAGACCTACACAGAAATGGAGAGAATGGTGTAATGAAACCACTATGTATCCATGCCCCCCCCTTCAACAGTTCTCAACTCATGGTCAGAAATGTTTTATCTGTACACCTGCTCTCTTTACTCCTCCTGGGTTATTTTGAAACAGTCCCAATTATGTGTGATATTCGATATGTATGAGATATATGATAATGACTCTTTTAAGTTAAAAGCTACCATAATACTCAACACAGCTTCAGAGTTAGCAATAATTACCTGATATTATGAAACATTCAGACATAAAGCATATAAAGACAAATTTTTATGTCACCTTTTAGCACTGAGAAATTAACATTTCAAAATGTGGTTACCATTAAAGTGGTTTTTGTCTTAGGAACATTGAAAAGTAGAGAATACATAGGACAGTTTTTTTAATTTTATTTTTTTTAATGTTTATTTTTGAGAAAGAGCATGAGCAGGAGAGGGGTGGAGAAAGAGGGAGACACAGGATCTGAACCAGGCTCCAGGCTCTGAGCTGTCAGCACAGAGCCTGACATGGGGCCCGAACTCATGAACCGTGAGATCGTGACCTGAGCCGAAGTCCGATGCTTAACTGACAAGGCCACTCAGGCGCCCCTAGGACAATTCTTTTTAAATCCTACTTTAGACAATATTCTTAGAGTTCTGTTTTTCTGTCTTACATCAGAAGGAAATTAAAAAGTATTTTGACTTTGCTGTCAGAATATATACATTGGCCACTAATATCAAGCACATACACATTTGTGACATATTCTGTGAAGTAAGTTTTTTTTTTTTAAGTAACGAACTTTTTGAAAGGCTAAAAAAATGCCTCAAGATTTAAACATAGTTCTTGAACAGAGGAATTTCTTTCTGGTGATTGATTGGCTTTAATTTGGGAGTCATTATGTTGCTGTTTTTATTGAGAGGAAAAGGAAGAAAATAAGTATTTTTACCTCTGGTCAGGTGACCTACATAGTTTGTTCTCTTTTTCCTTTGCTCTGTAATAGATTAGTACTTATTTAAATAATTGATGTTAAGTGTCCCTGAATTCTGTGGTTTGAAAGCTTTCCAGATACTATTAACTTTCTCTTCCTGACAAAAGAGGATGGGCGTGATAGTGTCTTTTTTCTTTAGTCAGTCTAAATTTAGACTTCTTTATAATGAATTAAAAAGCTTGTGAATATATGTGAGCTAGAGGTGAAATATGGCTGTATTCTGATTTCTTTCTTCACTGTTTCTGCTTCTTAACTTCCTTTTTTCACTCCTCGAGGCATTTAAGGGTGAAACAAGAGCTAAATATAAACGTTTGCAAACAGTTCAAGGTAGAAGTTATGTTTTGTAGAACTTTGAACAGAATAAAAGCAAGTATTTATAAAACTCTCTAAATCAAATTTAATTTGGAATTCTTGGCTTACAGAAAAAGCAGTTCTTTATGTCTGGTTACCATTTACCCAGCTCCCTGCTTTCCATCTCCCAAAACCTGGACCCATTTCAGGACCCGAGTAAGGATTGGCCACATGTACATGTGAATTGAACACAGTTGATCTTCTGTTGACTGGAGATCATTTTTTCTGTGATTACTTTCTCCTTTTAGAGTTGGATCACAGATTGACATTTAAAAAATTAAAAACCTCTAGAAACCTTGTCTTCTCTAATACATTTAAACTATGTTGTTTTTGGCCCCTTCATGTGACTCCATTGACCCATTCTCTCATTCCCATCACTGCAACCAGCCTATCCTCATAACCCTAAGCAACCCCCCCCCACCTGACGGGGTGGGCAAGGGACTAAAACAGTGATTAAAATATGAGCACAAGCATAAGATGGTTTAAGTCATATTTTTAAAAATTCAAGGTTTCTGCTGCCTCTGCCACACAGGAGGCAAAGGAAACAGAGAAACTGAAATTTAATGATTATAATTTATATTTTCATTCTAAACACTTAACATACCGCTGTAGTAACTAGTAGTCTTTCCCCATATCGACCTTCAAAATCTAAACTAGAAAATGCTTTTCTTCATTTATTCCAGGATGCATACAGTATAGCAGACAGATTAAATTTATGTATTCACCTTCTTTCTACTCATGGTTTTAAAGAATGAAGTGGATTATCATTTGGCACCGTAGCTTGGAATTGAACGGTCTCAGCACAAAATTTGCAGGGATAAAGAGGACACAGCAGCGTTACCACAGATTTTGTCTTGCTCTTGAGGGTGTCGCATGCAGCCAAGATAGCTTCTGTTCCGTATCTTCCATCAGGAAGTGATGCAACATAGGGTAGATGACCCCTAATTTGCCTAGTGGTTATTGCTAAGCAATCTCTGCTACCTGCAGTTTAGCAAAGACCAGGAAAAGAACAGCAAAGGTCTCCCAAACAGAAAAAAAAAATCACACCAAATCTTGTAACCAGATTGATAGTTTATTACTAAAAGATTTCAGAGTTCAACATTGACGGCATAGTTGCTCTCTATTTAGACACCGTTTAAAACTCAACCCACAGCAAGAGATAAGCTCTCCAGGTAGAACAACGTGGTGCCAACAGGCGGCTTCTGTGATAAAAACCCCTTCCTTTTGTTTGTTGGATCCAAAAGTAAGTTCCCTAAATCCTGTGATTATATTCCATAATGGAATCAGTTTCTTCAGGACCACATTGCTTCAACTGAGGGGAAGAGGGGGACCTTATAGAAAATAACGTAATAAGAGTAACAGTATTATTAAATAATACCAGTAAAACTGCAGTATATTTACAGAGTGCTTTATAATTAAAATGCTTTCATTCATGTATTTCTTCTAAGTCCGAATCTGTTGACTGAGAAAAGAAGTCCTAGGAAGTGGCAGAATTCCCAGCATGACATCCCTGCTAGTTTAAGGAAAAAATCGCCGAGCACCTCCCTAAAGGCATCATTGTCCTTAGGCATCATCATAGGATAAACATTTATGATGGTTCTATGCAGAGACTGATTATTTGATAGATATTGAAGGATGCTCAGCTTACCAGCATTAGAAATGTGTAGATTGTGCAACTGTTCACAGCTTGAATTGGCTCCAGAAAATGAAGCCGAGACCGGAACGTATGGGTTGTTTCCTTCATTACATTAAGGGAGTTCTTCAGACATCTTCTACTGAGTGCTTTTCTGTTTGGATTGGAATCCATTTGATCAACCTGTGAATGACAAGCCAATTGTTTGCCCATGCATGGAACTCCTCTTGTAACTTAGAGATAGATCTCAGTGCAGCTTGGGAAGCACAACTGAGAATTTCCACAAAATGCCAGGAACATTGCCTGCATTTTTGTTTTATGGTTCTGAGTTGAGAAAATAGGGAATTCTTCAGAAGGCTGAGAATAACATAAGGATGTTTTTAGTTTTGCTGTGGGTTATATATATTCCTTGGCTATGGACCCTCTCCCATTTATTTGTTCAGGAAAGTTTTAACTTGGTAAAGTAATTTTGATGTTAATATCTTTTGATCCCCTTTGATCCATGGCAGATTGGTAATTCATGGCAATTTCATGAGGTATATGTATTTAGAGTTTTATAACTTTCACGCTTAGAGGATCTCACAAGTCTGAAACAGCTTTATTTTAAAGAGGTATCCCCCAAACGCTTTCCACTGCACTAACTCCTATTCCAGTTCCCAGAGAAGGGAGGTGCTATTCTAGACCCTTTTAAGTCTGTGTTGGTGCTTTCTCTGTGTGCCTGATGACAAAGATTTCGGCTGTAGTATTGAGTCACATTAGATTGACATTTCAGTTGCTACTTATTTTGACCGAGGTTAGGCCAATTCATGTGGATTGGGAACTAATAATGTTCTTTAAATATTTGCTCAACATATATTTAATGGAAGAAAGATAAACTGATTTTTTTGGGTAACATTTTTATATAGGAACAAATACCTTATTCATTTCTACTGGCTGAAGCAAGGTCAATTTTCGAAAAATTCTTAGACAAAACATTTCCCAAACTTTAGTAGTTTTAATTTATGATTTTTCTGAACCAGACAACTTTCTAAAGGGCATTTAAAATTTAGAAAAAATGTCTATACCGTTCAGTTGTGGAACTTGAGCTGACTGCAGCCACATATGGCCAGTATAGTCTGGTGGTGATTTAGCGTCCCCTGTAGATGTGAGTTCCTAGACAATAGCTTACCTGGGCCATGCGTTTATCAGACTCTGGCCTTTTCAGTGAGAGAATGGGATACTGCATCTTAGAAGACAGTGGGTGTTCAGTAAATATTTGATGAATTGTTAGAAGAGTATTAGTTTTTCTCCTTGTTACCCATGTGCAAAAATTTGGCTCGGAATTTCAGAAATAAAATTTTTATCGTTTCTTATTACATGTTAGTGTGTATCTCTATATTAAGTGGTCTCTTCATGTGAAGAATAGAACCTTTTAGCAGAACTTTCAGGTTGTTACCAAGAGTTTCTTTTCTAGATTAATTTTTCTTTTTGGTAGAATAGAAATTTGTTTTCTTTGATGATATCTGTAAGCCAGCAGGCAGGCTTAGTGTTAGTTAAGGACTGAAGAGTAAAATATGTGAGTATGTAAAGATTTTGTTGCTATGTACGATATTTGAGGTAATTAATTCAATCTATTCATATTAGCTATAAAATAAGTAAGATAATTTTACAAAATCTATATCCAAATAACATATGTACAGTTTTTGTTTTCCTAAAGCTTCAAAGTTAGACCCAAAACTGCTATTTCCTCTTAGGCTAAATGTGTTCATCAGAATAGGAATGAACTCTATGAATAAATTTGAGGAGCCTGATTTGAATTCCTTCTTTTGTAACCATAAACATTATTTCATTAGATGAGCAGAACAGTGTCACTAATATTCACTGATGACACCTTTTTCCTCTAAGGATTTTCATCTTATTTCAAAAGTAATTTTGATTCTCCTTCTTCAAAGTCTATGAGAGTATTGTGGTATGTTAATTAAGATTACTTTATTTTCATTGAAATGAACTATGCAGAGTGAATTAGAAAATGATAAATAGCATTTTGAAGAATTGAATACAATTTTTAATATTTTCCCTAACTAAGTTTGCCTTTGCCTTAAATTGTTTTTAACATTTATCTAGGCTCTGATTCTTATTTAGGGTTACTTCTTAACTCATTACCAAAAAAAAAATGTGTCTTTCAAAAAGAAAAGTAAGATCTGAGCAAAGAGAAAGTAAGGTAGAGTACTTCTTCTAATGGGCAAAGCAAAAAGAGATACCTTATTTATAATAAGATTAACATTGTAAAGCAGAATTTTACCAGATGCTTAGGAAAAGGAAATCGTTTTTCCTGGCTTTAGTCTGAAATTCTTACATAGGCCTTTATAAAAGCGATATCAAGGGGCGCCTGTGTGGCTCAGTCAGTCAAGCATTAAGCGTCCGACTTAGGCTCAGGTCATGATCTCGCAGTTGGTGAGTTCGAGCCCCATGTCCAGCTCTGTGCTGACAGCTCAGAGCTTGGAACCTGCTTTGGATTCAGTGTCTCCCTCTCTGTGCCCCTCGTTGGCTTGTGCGTGCTCGCTTGCTCTCTTTCTCTTTCTCTCTCAAAATAAATAAACAGGTAAAAAAAGAAAAAAGGAGATATCAAATAATACAGTAAATAGCTCCCTCCAAGTAAATATAGGGAGTTTTGAATGTCATAACTCCTGTTCACAATTTGGTAAAATGATTATTTAAAGAACAGCACTGTCAGTAAAAATACATTGCAACAATAAATACAATTTAAAAATTTCTAGTAGCCACATTTAAAAAGTAAAAGAAATGGTTGAAATTAATTTTAATAATGTTTTTTAACCTAATATATAAAAAGATTATCATCTCAACATATAATTAAAATAAAACTATTAATGGTATTTTACATTTTTCCATACCAAGTCTTTGAAATCTGTTTACAGCACATTTCAATTTAGATGTTAAATTTTCATGAGAAATAACTCAGTCTGTATTTAGATTATATAAAATTTATACTGATAATTGAAGTTATATAAGACCGTGTATATTAAATATTAATTGGGAAATACAGCCCCACAGTAGGCAAAAAAAGATAGATGTTAGTATTTTGAAGCCTAAAACTGCTTCACTGACACACAAGCTGCTGCATAAAGCATTGCCAATCACAGAACAAAAATCTGAATTATGAGTATGCACATGTATCACTGGGTCAGGAGAGATGACAGAGCCAAAGACAATATATCTTTTCAGGGAATGACCATGGGATACACAGAAACAAATTTAGAATGAAGAAAATGCTTATTTCTCATATTTTGTTTTAAATTTATTTATTTATTTAGAGAGAACACTGGGAGGGGCAGAAAGAGAGGGAGAGAGAGAGAATCCCAAGCAGGGCTCGAACTCACCAACCACGAGATGATGACGTGAGCAGAAACCAAGAGTCGGATGCTTAACCGGCTGAGCCACCCAAGCACCCCAAAGAAAGTGTTTTTTTTTTTTTTTAATACAATCTGTATTTAAGCTAAAGAACTCTTCACTTAGTATATAATGAAACAAAGATTTTGGGATAATTACAAAAGGCATCAGAAAATACATGGCACCATTGCACTTCAGCTTTGCCCCCCTCCCAACCCCCTTGGTCTCCGAGCCCTAGCCCATGGGAGACGTGGATAATTAATCACAACTCATGTTATATTGAGCCCAGAGATGGCTTTAGAATCCCTCTTAATGGAGCATTTTTGGCATCTGCTGTAAGTCAGTAGGAATTGGCAAGAGTAATAAACCCCATTTTCCAGCCTGCCATTATTTTCTGGTTATTTTTTTTTTCTAAAGTAGACTAACGTAAAGGTTAGTATGTCAATCAGTATGAAAGAGGAAATAACTACCCACTTGCTGAGTAAAAGACTTTTTTCCCTCCATGACACAGTTTAATTGAATGACTTGCATGTAATTTACTAACATAGGATACAAGAGGCTAATTAGGATACACACCAGTTTATTCTAGAATGGGCCCATCTTTTCCCATATTTTATAAATTTTTATGACTGTATAATATTCCATCAGCTTGGTCTGCCATATTTTTCTTTCACTTTTTTCTTTTCTTTGGATATATTAAACCTATACTTTCCTTTTCATTGTTGGGGGTTTTTTAGAAGTAAACATTTTTATATGTCATAGCTTCATTTCCTCTGCTTCTTTTGTTTTTTAATACCTTAACATCAAATGAATTTATAGGAGTGGAATCTGTCAGTAAAAGAAGGGGACCATTTTTTACAGATCATAATTATTAATCACCAAATCCAGAAGGGTTTACACCATCTAAGGTCCTCTCGCTCCTGAAATCTGTCCACCTATTGGCCATCAGAGCTTATTCATTCAGGTCAAAACAAGGAGCTGAAATTTAAACCTCTCCTCATTCACTTAATTAGGGTCAGAAGGGGAAATAAGCTGAAATTTAAACCAATCAGTCATATTACTTTGTTGGCATCTCTTGTCAAATATATAGTAGAAGAAAATGTCAAAAACTAGTATTTCAAAAGATATTTTAAAATTGTGGAATTCAGTGATTTATCTGTTTGAATTGACTGTAGGGTATTTGGAGAAGTAAAACCCTTACATGATCATAAATATAAACATGATAAAGAATGACTGTTCAGCAGTTGGATTTTGAAATAAACTCTTGAAACCTTTCCCTTTCCCCCTCATCCCAGAATCATTTTAAGAAATTTTATCCTTAGTTCACTTATCCTGCCATTATATAAAATACTTTTACTCTTTGGACCTTTTCTTTCAGTACCCGCAGTTGTGGCAAACACTGTTCTTTAAGATTTGGGCTTATTTTGAAAGCGAGCAAAAGTCATTCAAAACAAAGTCTGAAATAAAATGATAAACTCTATGGTCTTTGTATATGGAAGCAAATAAAAGAAAATACAGTAGTGTAATTTATTGAGTTTAAATACCATCAAAACATTTTTACTTAACCATAGAATATCTTTAGTTTTTCTTATTTCAAATGGTTTGAGATAGCCTTTTTTGCTGTGTATTTTAAAACATGAAGTTACTCTATTGCCTTGGATTTCTCCCAAATAGGGTCTTGATGATTCAACAGGTTAAAGTGCTTAGTTTAGTGTTTCTCAACCAAGATGATATTGCCCTCTGAGGAGACATTTGGCAGTGTCTGGGGACATTTTTTTTTTATCGCCATTACTTCTTGGAGGGTGAGGTGCCACTGCCATTTAGTAGAGAGAGACTAGGGATGATACTACACAGCCTCCAGTGCACAAAACAGCCCCTCACAGCACACAATTGTCCATTCTAAAATTTTCAGTCATGCCGAGGTTGAGAAACCCTATCTCAGCCTAAGATGGTAGGTTCAGAGGTAGTCAGAGCTGTATTCAATCCTCTACTTAACCTTGGCAAGACGTTTAATCTCAAGCCTCAGTTTCCCTTTCTGGAAAATAAAGATAATATCTGTTTCATATAATTGTAGTTAACATAGTTTCTGACACATGGTAAGCAGTCAGTACATCTAGTGTTATTATGAGCACCACCAATAATATCAAGCATGTCAAAGTTACTAGAATGGTAAAGTTGATGAGTACTTATGAAGATCCTACAATTCAATTTCTTTGTTAGGTCCCCTCATTTGAAAAGTAACTCATGTATATATTCTTGTGTAATAGCTGTGCAATTGCATAGTTAGCTGTCTTTGTTTTCTACATCTTATTGTATGTGCTTAAGGCTACCTTATTCAGATTTAAATTACCAAAATAATAATGCTTAAAGACCGAAAAAAAGGTATAGAGTGATTGTAGATGTTCGAGGACCTTGACTCTTTGGAAGAGGGATGGTTAGTAAGCATACGGGCTGTAACTACTGCTTTTTAGAGCTGCCTTGTGACTGGTTGCAGTAGAGACTGCATTGGTGATCATGGTAATCGTTGTATTTTCGTCTTCCTCTCTAATGGCCCCCTGATGATTTTATTGACGCACACTGGGGAAGATAATCAGATGGTTCGGTGCTTGCACCATGCCTTTGTTAAGGGTGTTAATAATGCTACCACAAATACCCACTCTCTGAAAAGCTGGCTAATGGTGAGAGGAAGTAGAAGGAAGTAAAGACACAAAAAGAACAGAAGTTATTGTGGTTCTTGCCCTTGATGAGCTTATAATCTAATTGAGGAATTATAACTTACATGTTTAACTAGTATTCAGAGGATTTATGGGCTTAAATGTTTGTCAGACCTCACATATAAAGTATGAAGTCACTTAGCAAGGTTAGGTAGGAAAGGGAAAACTCAAGGACTGCCATTCTATTTGAAGCTAATGATACCTTTTATATAAATATGAGATTAACAGTTTAAGGTCGTAGAATTTACAGTAAATGTTTATACTTGTTTTATTTGATCTTTGCAGTAGCTATAAAAGGTAAAGTAACAGTTCTTAAGTGCCTCCCTAATGCATGGAGGCCATGTATATAATGTAAATTAAATTGTAGATTTGAACAGGTATTGGGAAATGCCTGTGCGGAATTAGAAGAGTAATAGTCTGTCTCCAGAGCTGCCCTGGCCAGGGGACATAAATGTGTTAGGAAACCTGAAAGAAGGTTACGAGTGTTTACCAGATAACCCTACCTTGACGGAAATACCCTATAGTGACATTACACTCCTTTAATTCTAAGATTCTGTCTGTACCCCTTCAAACATATTTTACTTACCAGCTTAGCCTGTTTACCTGACTGTGAGCATTACATCTCTTTCACAAGGTAGGAAAGCATCTGGCACATCCTTTTCTCTTTCCCTTTTACTGACCTGAAGAAATACACAGGTTTAATGGGGAGACAAAAACAGAGACAAACAAACCATAGAACACAGGTGCTAAAATATGAGGAATAAGAAAAATACATTAAGAATTTTTTTCCTTTAAGCCTGTTTGATAAGGTTGTTTTTTAAGTTATATCTGCTAAGTAATTTGTAAATAATTAATGTATGAATATATTAACTGCTTATTCCATGGCACTGTAATTGAAATGTCAGTGGTTAAAGAAAAGAGACACTTAACAAACCACATTCTCCTGATAATGACAGGTACTTCCTACCCTCAAGGGTTTTTTTCCTGAAATCTTCCTATAATTTCCTTAAATCTAGAATATGAAACCCTTGGAGAATAGCAGTTCGATTTAAAACGGTACCTTATGAAAAAGCTGAAAGTGCAAACAATAGATTTTCTTTTAGTAAAATGGCCTTACCAGTTGTGATCAGAATTCAGACCTTGTCATGAGTATCCAAGATTAAGTCACTTGTTACGACCTACAAGAATTGTGGCTCTAAAAAGATAAGAAATGTATGAAAAGATGCACGTTCTAACAAATTCAAAGCTCTTATATAGTTATATGGGAAGACATTTACACATCTTAAGATTCACATAAATAACAAAGGTAATCAGTGGTGTAGCCACCTGAATGTTACAGATTTTTTTTTTTTTTGAGTAGGCAGAACAATTAGATAACATACACAGTCATAATAAACTTGAATCTAAACATCAGACTTTCTACATAGGGTTGTTCAGGTTGACACGCTCAAAGCAGGGCATCATTCATATCAAACAGATCTTTGATTATTTTTGAAAGTTTTTTCATGGTTTTGTTATAATTGTTGACTACAAAGATGGATGATTTGTATACACTTTTTGATAACTTTTGTGGCAGATGACAGGTGTCTTGTTTGGAGGTCAGTAAGACATCCCTGAGTTTTGAGGCAGCCTGCTGAGGGACCGGTTGGCTTTAAGTTTCGGAGTCACTGATAGAACAGTTGTGAAACAGGTGCAGGCTGGCACGTGGGGTTGTGGGCAGGAATCTGTCCCTGTTCCACCCATGCCTCCCTGGTCTTGAAGACACCTGAGCAGCTGAGAAGGTAACTCTGAAAGTTCCCTGGAAAAGTCCCAAAATTGTTAATAATGATACCATTGTTTCTTGAGACAAATATCTTTGACTTTCTAAAAGATATCGAAGATTAAAAAGAAATCACAAAGAAGCAATCTCTCCTTACTTGGTAGTTTTTGTAGTTTTTACAGTTCAGAGAATTTGACATCTTAGAGTAATGGTATTGCCTTATAATTTTTAAAGACTTCATGATAGAAAGTTTCAAACATTCATAGAAGTAGAAAAGATAGTCTAAAGGACCTCTATGTACCTGTCACTGTGCTTCAACAGTTAACAAGGTAGCGGGGAGCCTGGGTGGCTCAGTCGGTTGAGTGTCCAGCTTTGGCTCAGGTCATGATCTTGCGGTTCATGGGTTCGAGCCCCGTGTCGGGCTCTGTGCTAGTAGCTCAGAGCCTGGAGCCTGCTTCGGATTCTGTGTCTCTCTCTCTGCCCCTCCCCTGCTCATGATCTGTCTCTCCTTGTCTCTCAAAAATAAATAAATGTTAAAAAAATTTTTTTAACAATTAACATATGCCATTCCTGTTACACTTATCCACTACCATACTCCCTACCAGTTGTTTTTAATGGAGTATTTTAAAACAAATCCCAGATGTCTTGTAATTTCTCCTTAAATCCTTAGGTATGAATCTAATAGATAAGAATGAAAAGAAATAAAATCAATCAATCATGTTTTCATTATTATAGTAGTTCCATAATAATATTTGATCTGCAGTCCACTTTCAAATTTTCCTGATTTTATTCAATAGCTGGTTTGTTCAAATTAAGACCTAAAAAGGGTTTGCACAATTGCATTAGATTTTGTCACTCAAATGTCTTTTATTCTTTTAGTTCCTCCCTCTTTACTCCCTTTCTCTCTCTTCCTATGCCATTGGGTTGTTGGAAGGACTGGACATATGTTCTATAGAATGTACTACATTTTGCATTTCGTGAGATTTTTCTTTTTCATAGTGTTATTTCATTCTCTGTTCCTCAGTTTTCTTGTAAACTGGTATTAGAGTCCAGTTCTTTATGTAATTCCAGTTCTTAAAAGTTGAAATGTAATTCACATACCATAAAACTCACTCTTTTAAAGTATACAGTTCAGCAGATTTCTTTTGGAATATTCACAGAGGTGTACAAACAACTGTTTGAAGTGTCTTTAAAAAGAAGCACACATGAAACAAGCTTATGTATTTATTTGTTGATGTAAATGTTTGACCAAAGACTCACAACCTAACTCTGTTTCACCAAGAAGTAATGGTTTAGTATTCACTCATTCAGTGTTCATAGGACTTTGTACAGCAGAACTACTGTGGTAGCTAGAATCACTTGTATCTAGGATTGAAATTGCCGGATCATAGGACAACTCTTATGTTTAACACTTTGAGGACCTGCCAAACCGTTTTCCAGTGAAGCCGCACCATTTTCACATTCCCATCAGCAATGTTTGAGGATTCCAATTTCACCACATTTTTGCCAACACTTGTTACTGTCTCTCTTTTTGATTATAGTCATCCTGATGGATTTGAAATGGTATCTCATTGTGGTTTTGATTTTTATTTCTCTGATGACTGTGACTAATGATAGTACTGTTCATGTACTTATTGGTAAGTGCACTTCCAACTTAAAATATGTAATGGAGTTGATTTTGTTTGTGGTTTTTAGAATAAGCAGAACATTTATTTGCATAAATGTTACTGTAATATTTATGACAATTTAAGGTTCACTATTTTTATAAGTTTAGTTTATTAGTTTTATAAGAATTATTAAGTAATTGGGAAGATATGTCATCAGGTAGTTGGAATATCTAAAAAGGAAAAAAATCTATTCAATTTATAATGGCAGTTTAAAACGTATGAAATTAATTGAAAGCTACTGATAAATGATACCTTTTGACAGATTTACAAATTGAATAAAAGTTAAAGCTGATTCTAAAAGCTAGGACTAACTTTTTGAATTTGTAACTTTCATAAATCAAATACTAATTTCAAAAACTAAAACTGAAGTAAACTTTTAAACAGAATTTTCTATGTGCAGAAAATACCCCTGGCCCAAAAGTTACCTTGGAGGGTTCCAAAAGCAACTCAAATCTTTAGCCATTTAGCACATGGCTTAATTTTTATTGTCTAATTATTTCTATTAGGCCAGGTCTAACGTTCATCTTCCTTTGCAGTGAATCTTTTAAGCTTTATCTTTTGTTTCCTTTTCTGGTTTTTCTATCTATGATAAGAATTGAATAGCAGAACTAAATTGTTTTTGTAAGTTTATTTATTTATTTTGAGAGAGAGCAAGTGAGCAGGGGAGGGGCAAAGAGAGAGGGAGAGAGAGAATCCCAAGCAGGCTCCACACTGTCAAACACAGAGCCTGATGTGGGGCTCGAACTTACGAACCATAAGATCATGACCTGAGCTGACACCAAGAGTTGGACGCTTAACTGACCGAGCTACCCAGGTGCCCTTAGAACTAAATTATTTTTGATGTCATTGAAAATCAAGACTTTAAAATAATTTTAAAAAACCACACAAAACACCTACCACTACTACCATACCTTTTAAACTTAGTCCTCAGTATTGATTTTACAGCTGATGGAAGCTTGCTTTAGTAGAGGCCTTACAGTTTTAGTTTAACTTGTGCTTGAGCCAGTTACTTGGACAATATTGCTTGAGCAATATTGGACAAGTTACCATTGACCCTTGAACAACATAGGCTTGAACTGCATGAGTCCACTTATATGCAGATCTTTAAAAAAATAAAAATAAAAGATTTGTGACAATTTGAAGAAACTTGCAGAGTAACCATATGGCCTACAAATATTGAAAAAAAAAGATATGACATGAACACAATATATATAGATACTATTTTATTTACTACCATAAAGTATACACAAATCCATTTAAAAAAGTTAAAATTTATCAAAACTTATACACACAAACACAGATCATATATGGTGCCATTCACAGTTGAGAGGAATGTAAATAAACTTAAAGATGGAGTATTAAATCCCAACTGCATAAAATTAACTATAGTATATACTGTGCTACTGTAATAATTTTTAGCTACTGCCAGTTTCACATTATCTTTCCGTTTATTTTTATTATTTTTAAAAAATGTTTATTTATTTATTTTGAGAGAGAGAAAGAGACTGAGCCGGGGAGGATCAGAGGGAGAGAGAATCCCAAGCAGGCTCCATGCTGTCTGTGCTGAGCTAGACTCAGGGCTCAAACTCCTGAACCGTGAGATCATGACCTGAGCCAAAATCAAGAGTCAGATGCTTAACGAACTGAGCCACCCAGAGGCCCCTCCATTTTTGATATCTAGCATTAGTAATACATACATTATCTATAGTGTTTTATATCATGTAAGATAATAGTGATGTAGGTGCTGACAGAGGATTCATCTTGTGAAAAGATGACATAAACTTCCAGTATGGATAAATATAATGCAGTACCATAAATGTATTTTTTCTTTCTTAGGATTTTCTTCATAGCATTTTCTTTTCTCTAACTTACTTTATTGTAAAAATACAGTATTTAATACATATGACATAAAAAATGTGTGTTAATTAACTGTTCATGGTATCGGTAAAGCTTCTGGTCAATGGGAGGCTATTAGTAAAGTTTTAGGGGAACCAAAAGTTGTATGTGGATTTTTGACTGTGTTGGGGTGGGGAGGGTGTTGGCACCCCTAACCCCTGCATTGGTCAGAGATCCACTACTTTAAAAGGAGTGCAGTTTTGGGGCGCCTGGGGGCTCAGTTCAGTTAAGCATCCGACTCTTGATTTCAGCTCAGGTCATGATCTTGTGGTTTGTGAGATAGAGCCCCATACGTGGCCCTGCACTGACAGCACACAGCCTGCTTGGGATTCTTTCTCCCTTGCTCTCTGCCCCTCCTCTTTGTCTCTTTCTCTGTCTCTCTCTCTCTGTCTCTCTCTCTCAAAATAAATAAAACTTAAAAAAAAAAAGCGCAATTTTAAGAATACCAGTATGATTCCCAAGGAATGACATATTGTTTTTAGACAAATTTGATTACCCTGAAGTCAAGTTGCAAGTCAAGGGAGAAAAAGGCATTGTCCCTAATTTGAGGGTTCACATAGTCAGGTGTCCACTGCTTTTCTGCCTGGAGAGAAATTTCCCTCTGGTCTCTTCACTTATGCCCGGGTTGAGGACAAGATTTTTATTTCACACTCCTGCCCCTGTAGAAGGTGGTCCAAGTATCTAGGATTGTTGACCTCGATTGTCCACAAGTTATCAGGTCAACAGATAGTCCATACTACACCCCTGGTCTTTGAGTCAAGTGATTTCTTTTCCCTCTTACTTGGGGGCTCTGTCTCTTCCTTTCTTTCTCCCTAGTTTGAATCATCATTGAGCTTTTGCTCCATCATCCAGCCCTTCACCCCCACCTCAGTCTTCTTGTCTTCATGGACAAACTAGTCCCAAATGCATAGCAAAAATTTTTTTCTGATTTGAACCTATGTTAGTAGCTTCTTTGGGTGGAATTCTGTCTTTGTGATTTTGTAGGCCTGATGCATCTAGTTCTTCCCCAAAACTGCTTCCAGGAAACATTCTTGGGGTAAGTGGATGGTGCTACCAAGATTGGTGTCACCAAGAACAGTCAGTGGTGGAGGGAAATACACAGAAAATGAACAGATGAGCTATAACCCTGCCCTCAGTAAATGTACAAGATAACACTTAGAACCAGAATCAGAAGTTAATTCAGTATATTTCTAGAATGGTTTATAGAAGTTGTGGCAATATTTGCCCGTACAGTTAGCTTTCTAACAGATTGTTGGGTTTTTGTTTTGTGTTTTGTTTTTAAAGCCAGAACAAGTCAGATTTATTTATTTAGGAAGCTTATATTTTGGAAATCAATGGGGCAGTCCAAGAGCGTCAGCTTTGACTATATAGACCAATCCTGAAGCAAATTCTGTATAAATATATGTGAGCAGTTCAGTAAGTAAATAACAGAGAAGTAATAAAACCATTCAACTTCAAACGAACCTGAAATAGCAGATGAGTCATTTGAAGTAAAACCCTGGTGTACTTTAAAAAATTTGAAATGCTCTGCAGATTTAACTAAGACTTTTTAAAAGTCATAAGGCAGTTTAACATAGTGGCTAAAAGCACAAACCCGGGAACCAGGATTGGATTGAAACCCAGTTCTGGTACTTCTTAACTGTTGGACCTTGGGCAGGCTCTTGAGTCTCTGCTTGAATTTCCTCCTCTATAAACATGGACATAATAATAATAACTTTCCTCTAGGGTCTCTATGAAGAGTAAATGAGTCAATATATGAAAAATACCTAAAAGAGGATCTTGCACACAGTAAGAGTTACATGTATTTGTGATTATTAATAGTGTTTCTACTTTTCACTACATATTTGGTATATTTTAGTCTTATTACTAGATTAAATAGACAAAGGAATTCTCTGGGAAACTGACAAGCTGTATATAGACTTTTTTCTATAGAAATGTAATCCAGGTTACAAACAATGAATATACAAATGGAACTTGGGGACATAAAAGTTTATTAATTAGAATTGATTGGAATCCAAATTATTTAGTTGTTACTAAATTAAAGCCATTTATCATAGAGTTGTTCTTCGAAGGCATCAGATCTTGTATACATAACAGCTTATGTATAAGTATATGTAACCAGAATCACTAACTCCAGTCATGAGTGAATAGCCTGAACACTTGACTGTGAACTGAATGGTTGCAGTGTTAATAGCTTAAGAATCAAGGATTGTTGGCTTCAGTAGGTAAGAACTGTAACAGTAACTTTGGGTGCCTGGCTTTGTTACTTTGTAGGCCTAATGCATTCAGTTCTTCCTCAAAACTGCTGCCAGAAAACATAATCAAAAACATAGCCAATTTCATGATCTTAGAAGCACATACTAAAGTGTACCTGCTAATTTCTCTTGATTTTGTAGGTCTTGAATATTTAAGCATTCACATAGTAGGCCAGTGATAAGTGCCCAATAAATATTTGTTACATGGATGAGTTATAGTACACAGGATTACGAATGACGGGGGTGGGGGTGGCACACAGAATAGCCAGGAAGACCAATGAGTAGGAAACCACTGATAAGGGTCTAAACTAGGATGTTGACAGAGTGGACGGGGGCAAGGAGTAGGGAAAAAATAGATGCAGTTAACACTGCAGAAGAAAAATTAATAAAACCTGGTAACTGAGGAGCTATGGAAAAAACAGTTGTGATCAAAATACTATTTAGTATTTTTTATTTAAAAAATTTAAAAATATTTATGTATTTATTTTGAGAGAGAGCACACCCACAAGCAGGGGAGGGGCAGAGGGAGGGAGAGAGAATCCCAAGGAGGCTCCACATCATCAGCACAGAGCCCAGTGCAGGGCTTGAACTCTCAAACTGTGAGATCATAACCTGAGCCAAGATCAAGAGTTGGATGCTTAACTGACTGCGCCACCCAGGCGCCCCTCAAAATAATATTTAAAATCATGTCCACTAGCAACCTCCCTTGTTGAGGAATCCGTGTTCTTCAGACCTTCTTCTAACTTCTCTTTTTTTAATGTTTATTATTTATTTTTGAGACACAGACAGAGCATGAGCCAGGGAGGGGTAGAGAGAGAGGGAGATGCAGAATCTGAGGCAGGTTCCAGGCTGAGCTATCAGCACAGAGCCCGACGCAGGGCTCAAGCTCATGAACTGCGAGATCATGATGACCTGAGCTGAACAGGCGCCCCTCTTCTAACTTCTAGAATCATTGTATTCTCTACCTTAACCTTTACGTGGTACTTATTTGTCACCTAACAAACAGAACTAAGCTAGAAAGGTCAACATACATATGGGTGGGTGCATGTGCGTGTGCGTGTGCGTGTGTGTGTGTGTGTGTGTGAGATGGAGGCGGTGGCTGCAGTTAACAGGAGTGCCTTTTAGCTTCAATTGCTTCTGCAGAAAACTGGGAAAAAATAATTTTATTATATTATCTAAAATATCAGCTTTTATACCGTAGTCACACTTTATAAAACTTTGAAGATAAAGTAAGGACAGTACTGTAGGGATTAGTAATTATTCAAACACTAATGTCATGAATATTCTGAAAATAAAATCTAATATAGGAAATGAAAGTGATAGGAACACTGTCATTAGTTCTTATAATAAGAAGTCCAGAGACTCATTAAGTATCTTTCCCAGCCTTTTATATCTGTTTTATGGTGTCAGTTACTCTGAGTTATTGTTGATGGAAGTTAGCAACTTCTGAAATTTCTCACATTCTTGCAGATGGTATTTAATACACATGAGCATAGGCTATTTCACTGGTTTAAAAAAAAAAAAATCCTTGCTCGGCATATAGTCCAAGTCAGAGGGTTGTCAACTGCTCAAATGAAGATTTCTATCTTCTGGTTCCTTTATAAACTTACACAATGTTTCTTTATCTCTGAACCTAAGTTTCCAAATTTGCAAAAAGCATAATGCGGTATTTTCAGCTCAGTGCTGGGGGTCCTTTAGTTCTTGAATTATTTGTCTGGCAATGATGCTTCCTGATCTTTTCTTGTTCATGTCTTCAGATAATTGTCTAATGTGCTCACAACAATCTTTCCTGTTTAGAAACATTTCTTCTTTTGCTATTAGTCATTTACTTCTCCCAGGAATTCATATGACCTTTTCCTTAACTATTTCTTTGTGAACATTTCCCTTTTACTTTTAATTTGTACTTTACCTCTCTACAGTTCTCTACTTCCCCTCTTTGAAACCATCTGCTATCATTTGTTTTGCTTTCTGTGTTGTAATACTCAATGTTCTGATGTTGCTGGATTTATGTTCTGTAGCAACTTTTTATGAACAGTCAGGGTTTTTTTTATGATGCTTTCATCTCCCAATGGCCAGCATTCAATGATTATGTTAATTAACATTCTTAGATAGTATATCCTGCATCGATTTTATACTGTATCTTACTGATAATTGTACTCAATATTATATGCCGATGTTGATGCATTTATCACATTTGCCTGTTTCATTCCCTTTTTGTTGTGTACGACTCTGCTGCTGAATAATTTGTCATCCCAATCCTAAGTACACTGATAGATTATTTATTAAAGTTTCAGAATGTAATAAATAATAATTAAAGCACACTTGCATTCAAGTAAGAATCCATGAGTCTTCCAGAGACACTAATTTATAAATGAGAACCTCAGTAGTAAGAGCACATGAGGTCATGGCTGTCTAGGGCACCACGGAGTGACAGGGTCCCTAGTCACAGGTTGATGCAGATTGTCTGTGCAGGCTGAATAGGACTGCACAGTACAGGCGGCCCGGAACAATCGTGTTCTTCATGGACGGACAAATGTAGTCTTCCTCAATAGGGGAGCGTGCTATCACTTTCGAATAATGAATTGACTGACAAACATATTGTAAAGAATAGGATGATTTTTAAATGGCTTTTTCTTTTTTCCCTGTTCAGGGCAACTGTTTTTCGTTATCACTGTGGTCTGTTTCAGGGTTTATAGTCCAAGCTAGTTGTGTGTGGGGAAAATAGTGAGTCTATCATCACCTAACTGTGTAACGGTAAAAAATATTAAAATACACTTTTTTCTTGGTAGTTGTTGGTAGATCTCCTTTGTGGATATCCTGTTACATGTACCTTATTGAAGCATTTTAGGAATATTGTCTGTAGTCTGGCATATTCTCGTACATTATTCATTCATCTTCCAGTATATTAAGTACCTACTATTTTTCAGGCACTGTTAATCATGTGTGGTTATCTATGTGCATTAATTAAATATGCATTTTTCCCTTCTTTGGATCTAAAATGAGTATTTAATTGGGAAACACAAAACGGCCACAGGCTCCTCATCTCCACAGCTGTGCTTGTTGACAGAAGTTAGCAACTTCTGAGAGAACTATTAAAAAGTTTTAAGATTGATTTTCCATCCTCAAAGACCGTGATTTAATTGGAGAGTTAAAATATACATATAAAATGTATCTTGCTACAATAAATGATACAGATGTAGGATGACCTTATAATTCATTACATAGATGAAGATATTTTTGAGATTTAAAGGGAGCACTGTTCGTCATAATAGTAATACAGCAGATGTAGATCGGAATTGTCCCAGGCAAACATGAACACATAGGGTCACCCCAGCATGTGCCCATGCTTGGGTAGAAGCTCGGAGGGACAAATGGGCACTGTAGGCTAGAGCGGTCACAAAGGCTTCAAGGGCATTAGATCTGAATGAATGGAATCAGGAATTCATTCTTACGATTCTTGGCAGGATAGGATTTATAATGAATTTATCAATTTGGCTGGAATAGAAATTTGGGTAGGGAAATAGTAGTAGTTGGATTGGACTAAGACATTTGGATTGTGAACTCTGTGATTTTAAGAAGCTACTTAATCTCAGTGTCCCAGTTTACCGTCTGCAGCATGGAGGTGGCAGTCCCTGTCTCCTAGGGCTGTAGAACAGTTAACTGTATGCCTCATGCAAAGTACTATACCCCTTGTAAGTGGTCAGTAAGTGTTAGCTACCTATAGCACAGTGACAAAATTTTAAACTGGTGAAAGCGTTTGGCAGTGTGCAAGATGGATTTGGGGTGAGAGGCAGCAGAGAGAATTTGCAAGAATTTAGGAACCCAGTAAACGGAAAAAAAGAGCAGAGTAAATGACGGCCCTGAGTCTTCAAACCTGAGTAACTGGGAGACCAGGAGAATTTAGCAGAAAAGATAACTGTTACTTAGGAAGAACTAAGTTTAAACATACCGTTTGAGAGGACAGCAGGTTATCCAATTAGAAACGGTCAGCTGACAGTTGGAGAAACAAAATTGGTGTTCCATGGAGAATTAGTTTGGGAATGTTCCACATGGCTGACAGTCGAAGTCCTATCCACTCCCAGAGTGTGGGGAAGTGTTGGGGGGAAAAGAAAAGATTGATGAGGGAACTTTGGAAAGCCCATATTTGTAGTCCAAGAGGAAAACGAACAACTAAGAGAGGGTCAAAGAAGCAGGAATAGTATTTGCCAAAATATATTTTACCAAACACTAGATCTGTGGGGGAGGTAACAGGTCATACGGGAAAGAAAATTGGTTCTGCGGTTAAACACTACAACTTGTGTTAAAGTTAGATGAATTTGTTCACTGTAAGAATTCTCTGGGTTTTAAATATGTTCACACACATGGCAACTCTGCAAGATGGGAATATATGAAGCAGTGTTTTGCAGATTCACCTGATCACTGAACTGTTTTTTCTCCCAGAATCCTTCATGGAGGCCAGTGTTTCAGAAAACACATTTGGGGAATTACAGAAACCTAACAAGGAAAGGAATTAACTGTGTCCCATGTCACAGAGAGACTAAGGAAGATGAGAAATGAGAAGAAGCTATTTGATGTTTCTTATTAGATGGTTGTAAGTGACCTTCAAGAGTACGGTTCAGTAGTGTCGCTTCCAGAGGCCGATTTACAGGGAATTAAAGAGCGGAGTTAGTGATGAGGAAAGGAAGGCAGTGAGTTTTCATCTTTCCACCTCTATGACTTCAAACAAGAAGTGTGACTGATAGGAGTAACAGGGTCGTTACTGAATGTTTATGTATCCTACATGTATTTTTTTATTATATATAATAAAATTGTTATATTTCTAAACAGCATGACCTTTTTGTTTAATGCTAATCACATGATGTTAGAGCTGGAAGGGACTTAACAGTCATCTAGGACAGTCCCTCAGAGAACCATTTGTTTCCCTTTTAGAGGGCAAAGGCACACGTTAAAATTACTTTGTTTTCTAGCCACAATCATGGCATCAAGTCTAAGCCATTTTCCTCATTAAAAAAAAAGTTTAGGGGCGCCTGGGTGGCTCAGTCAGTTAAGCTTCTGACTTCAGCTCAGGTCATGATCTCACAACTCAAGAATTTGAGCCCCGTGTCAGGCTCTGTGCTGACAGCTCAGAGCCTGGAGCCTGCTTCCCATTCTGTGTCTCCCTCTCTCTCTGCCTTTCCCCTGCTGACACGCTCTCTCTCTCTCTTTCTCAAAAATAAATAAACCTTTAAAAAAGAGGTTTATGGAAGGAAAAATAAACCTTTTCAATTGTGCGTTTTTATTAAAACAATTTTTTTAATGTTTATTTACTTTTGAGAGAGAGACAGAATGTGAGCACACTCAACTGACTGAGCAACCCAGGGACCCCTCAATTGTGCATTTTTAAGATGTCCATCTTAATGTGTATTTTAGACTAATATTAAAGGCCGTTTCTAGGTATATCTTGTCCTTTAATTAGCAGTGATGCAAATATTTAATTCACAATTATACTGCAAAAAGGAATGTCACTTTGACATCCTCTAACAATAGGTATAAATAGGTTATTTTTATTTTATTTTATTTTATTTTTTAATGTTTTATTTATTTTTGAGAGAGAGAGAGAGAGAGAGAGAGGGAGAGGGAGGGAGAGAGGGAGACGACGTGAGCAGGGGAGGGTCAGAGAGAGAGAGAGGGAGACACAGAATCTGAAGACAGGCTCCAGGCTCTGAGCTAGCTGTTAGCACAGAGCCCAACGAGGAGCTCAAACCCAGGAACCACGAGATCGTGACCTGGGCCGAAGTCAGACGCTTAACCGACTGAGCCACCCAGGCGCCCCTAAATAGGTTATTTTAATTACAACTATTTCAACATTTTTAATGATAAAATATTATGCCATAAGATTGACGGCTGATTTTTTTATTACATGCAGATCAGGTTCCACATCAATATATTATGTCCCAACAAATTTGAAATTCAGTAAACAGACTTTTTCAGCCACCTGCTTATGTTAGCCCCACAGCCTCCTGAGGTGATTGAATGCTTTATAGCAAATCCTAAGTATTGATTATGTTTTGATCATCTTTGTATCTTCTATAGCATCTAGCCTCATACCTTGTTTAACAAACATTTGTGTGTTCAGTCTTTTGAAGTATCGGCTGAAAGAATTCTCAGTCCCTCTTCCCCTTAGAGATTCACAAATTCATTTTGGCATATGAATGATTCTGAGAAGTTTTGCACAGAAGAAACTTTGAATTTTTTTGTAAATATTTTTTGGGTTTTAGATGGTAGTAAAATACACATAATATTTACCATCTTAACCATTCTTTGTATAAAATGAAACACTTTATTATATCAGAATTATCTAGATGAGATTACTCCCCTACTGTTTTATTATGTTTCAATAATTTAAAACTTCAGAGGATCAAGATTAATTATTAATAGGAAGTTATTTTTTTAAACAAACCATTGTCTTTGTGTTCTTAACTGTTTTTAAATGTACAGTTCAGTGGTATTAAAGACATTCATAATGTGCACCCATCACCACCATCCATTTCTAGAAGTCTTTTCATCCTGCAAAACTGAAAATCTGTAATCATTAAACATTAACTCTCCATTACCCTCCCCACCAGCTCTTGGCAGACACCTTGTTTGAATTTTTTAACCTGGCATTTCCAAACTTATTCTACAGTACATAATATAGAACTCTTTTTCTTTTAACTTTCACTTATATTCCCTAGAGGTTCTATCAGTCAGAGAAACAGGATTAGTTTTCAGCTAGTATGTAGCAGATTAAGGATATTTTGTCCCAAGAGTTGTGTGAATCCTAAGAGAAAAGCAAGCCCTTCTGGAGTGGCTATTTGAATAAGACCTAAGTCCAATGTTTAGAAAGACGTAGGAGGAGGTTGAGAGGGAGTTTGGGGAGACACCAAAGGACCCTGGAACAACCCTGACCCTGGAGAGAGAAAATCTGGGTTCTGCTGTCTGGCTTCACCACTAACTAGCTAGCCTCTCCAGGCCTCTTTTCCCTGGTCTATTCCCTGTCTGTGAACTGGATGAATTCTGAGATTCCTTCCAATCTTAAAAGTTAAATGATTGAGGAATATTGTAAAAGGCACAGGATTTAAAGTAGTGCTGAGAATTTGATAATAGCATAGAAGAAGCAAGGGGGAAAGAATCTGGAAAGTGATATCTGCAGCAGATGGGCAGATACTCACCTCAAGGGGGATGTGGTGCAAGGCTCAAATAATGGCACAGCCAAGGCCAAGGAGCAAGTATAGGGATCTCAAAGTAAATAATAAGAGATCTAAAAGATTCATCCTGTGGCATACCTGGTTTTATCAGAGCAGCTAGGTGACTAGAGAGAAGAGAAAGTACTGTACAGCAGATAGCAAAATAGGATGTGTGCTAGAACTACTCAAATGAGATAATGTATGTAAGGAAAACTTCTGGTGCATAGTTGATACTCAGTAAATACTAATTTCCTTCCCCATGATTTCAGGTGATTAGCCAAAAAACATAAACCATCATATTTCCACTATGGGAAATGGGCAGAGAAAAGGAAGTTGTCATGCTCCTGAAATATGTGAACATACTATTATAAATACAGGAAAGGCTACTCTCTCCCTTCCCCAGTGTCCTCTTTATTGCTTTGCCTTTGCCAGTTCCGTTTCTCCTTCTATCGTTTAGTATCTTCAGTGCTTGGTTGACAGAAACATTTGTACTGAACTGTTGTTCTTCATTGAGTCCTAAGGCCTGAAAGTCTTTCTCAAAACAAAGGTTTCCCCAGATACAAACCCAGTGTCCCAGAGAGACTACTTTGGTTCAATTCAAATTCACTATTTAGTCCATAGTATGTATAGGAAATTAGACCACTACTCTTGCATGTTGAAATCTGGTTAAAGCAGCAACTTGTATCCTACTCTCAGGTTTTAAAGTGATACAGAACCACAATTCAGTTTCAGAACCAACATGTTTTCTAAGTTTACAGTGTTTAGAACTTGAAAGATTATACTTCTAAGAATAATTTGGAAGGTTTCTCAAGAAAATATATTGTTCAGTCTTCTCATGGAATTTTAGTTTTACCAAAGTTTCCCAAACTTGTTTTAAAGTAAATGTACTTTATAAAGTATTTAAAGAAAGAGCATTGTATAGTTAGTATAATGTGATCTACTAAACTAACGATGGTTATGATGATGACAATAATTTGTGATAATAGCTAATTAGGCACTGACTGTGTGCCAGGCACTAAATGTCATATAAATTTTGAGCTACATTATTTGATTCAGAACTGTACTTAAAAAAACCCAATGTGTTCTTTGTTTCTTCACTGATGAGAAAAAAAAAAATCAATCTACATTTTCTAGAAAGCAAATAGGCCAAGTTAATATTATTGTTAATTCATTTGTATAGCCCAACAGTTTCTTGTTTGTGTTTACTGCTCAAGAAGTAATTTAATAAATAGTTGACAGGTTCATATAATTTAAAAAGCATTACATGTTGCTTTGGAATATTGTTCTACACCTACATTTTAATATGAGTTTAATGTTCTGGAAATTCACATGCCAACTAAAATGATATATCATGAAAGTTTTACTCCAGAACTTAAACTGGAGAACTCTCTAGCCTCCCCTTTGCCTACCATTCAGGGTAGGTAAGTGTTTTTACATATAAAAAGGAATTCCACTGAGTTTTTACTTATAAAACATCATGCTGAGTGCTAAAAAGAATGTAGAAAAAGATCCCATAGTTTCAGTTCATTTAGCAAATCTCAAAGTACCTTAGTTTATGACCCCATAATACAAGTAAATTCACAGACAAGAATTCAGGTGTGTTTTCTTAGAGGTAAAAATCTGTTTCCAAGGAGGCCTATATATAACCTCTTCACAAATAGGACTACTGCTTCATTTTGGTGGGGAATAGGAATGCTTTCTTGGCTTCTCTAATTCTATTTTGAATTTTTTTTCTACTGTTCTTTCAAAAATTTTGTTTCATTATTTCATCGAGGATGAGGAGTCCAGGAGGATTTATTTGTGCCATCCTGCTTGAAACACATTTAAGCCAGAGTGTGTGTGGTCTGGGGTGGGGAGTCTAGGGCACCCAGCATTCTGTGTAAAGGCCTTAAAGGCAAGTAAGAACTTGGCAGTTTTTAGGAACTGAAAAAAGATACCTGTGGTTGGAGCATAGGGAGAGCAAGCGTAGTTAAGATGATAATGGTGAATAATATTGGAGACCATGGTAAGGAATTTGCCGCGACCACCTGGTTCACTTGACCCAATTGGTGAACATCAAATACTGTGTTGTTAGCACACCCAGGTTCAAATCTCAGTTTATCCACTTACTAAAGTCTCTAAATTCATTCCTGCAACTCTAAAATAGGAGTAGTAAGACCTGCTTCAGAAGTGGTCTGGGTGAGTAGTAACAAAGTTCAGTGCCTGAAATATAGTAAAGCTACACAATAAATGGTAAGTGTTAGAATTTCTACTTCTTTATTCACTATACCAAAAAGACCCTACTCTGGATTGTCAGACTCCAGGTTCTCCTTTTTGTTTTTAAAATTAATTCAGCTAATATGTATGAGCACTTAAATTTTATATCCTAGCTACCCCTCTTCCCCATAATGATGTCTCTCTCATAGTTTCAAGGTTATGAAATCCTCAAGGGCTTTCATAATAAATCTTTTGTAATCCAGGCACCAAGCACAGTGTCTCCTTCAGAAAATATTTGAATAAATGAACAACTAAAAGCAAGTTTATGAAATATATGATTACTGTATTTTAGCACTGCAGTTGTTTGAGTAATTTGTTTTAAATCAGTTCCATGTAAAAAAAACGAGCTCATTTCTTCCTCATTCCATTTTTCTTTAATGTTTAGCAGAAATTCAAACTATATCATTCATAAATCCATAACTTAAGGAAAAAGAAAATAGGCTTATCTATTTTAAAATGTATACATTGTCTTAAAATAAGTCACTGATAAACTTATATACTTTTTTCTAGATCAAATAGCTATTTTAATACATTACTAATTTTTAAAAAGTGTTATTCATCTTCAAATGCAAATAAGAATAAAGACAGACATATGATATTATATATATTTTTAGCAAGTTGAGTGCTTACTTTTAAAAAAAATCTCATTTTGAGATGATTATAGATTCACATGCACATGTAAGAAATGGTACAGAGAAATCCCATATCCCCTTCACCTGGTTTTCCCTAATGGTAGCATCTTACATAACTGTAGCAGGAAATTGATAAAATCCACAGACTTCATTCAGATTTCTCCAGTTTTTCATGCATTTAACTTGTGTGTGTGTTTGCATTTAGTTCTCTGCAGTTTTATCACATGTGCAGATTCATGTGACCACTCACCACAGTACGGTACTGAACAGCTCCATCACGAGCATCCCTTATGCTTCCCTTTTATAGACCCAGCCACCCCTCCCCCCTCTCCTCTTCCTAAAACCTGGCTACCACTAATCTGTTCTCCATTCCGTAGTTTTGTCATTTCAGGAATATTATCTAAATGGGATCGTACAGTACATAACCTTTTGGGGTTGGGTTTATTTACTCAGTTTAATCCCCTTGAGATAAATTGAGAGCTTTAAAAAACTGATTTGCAAAGAAAGTCTAACATCATTCCACTGGCCACTTGCTTGCCCTCTAGCAAAAAAGGCAGGAATGAGCACCACAAGAGCAGAGTTCTTCACCTGAACGTGAAGTAGAGTACCCCAATACTCATTGATTCTTCCGAGACTCAGAGAACTTGGGAATTCCTTTTCTGATCAACCTGTTGATCTCTTGGTAGAAAACAGCCCTATTTTTCTTAAAGGACAGGGTCCAACTCCATGCTTGTCTGTTTTATTTCCAAAGACCATTCCAATTAATTCCCTCTCCTGTTCTCCCTGTTTACTTCCTCAAAGTTTTTTCATCCCAACCAGTTGAAAAGAAATTGTTGTGTGAATTAAGTTCTAGATGCGATTTCTCCAAATTGCTATAATCTGACAAATAGAGATGGCAATTTGACTAAAAACTTTTTTTAGCTTGAAATTACATGCATATAAGAATCCTTATCATTTCCATTGGCTTGAAGGAAAACTATCATGGTAGCTACCTCACTAATAGTCCTGTTTTCATTTGTTTTGCCTCAAAAATAATTATGAAATGTATCCCTTGGGGATTTTATTACATAATATTTCCATCTCATATGAAGTCATTCAGAGTCCTGATTAACAGCTTAATTTTTAGACAATTATTTACATGTGCTAAATCACATTTTAAGCTGTAAATAAGAGGTTTAAAATTTTTTCCTAATGTTTATTTTATTTTATTTTATTTTATTTTTGAGAGAGAGCGTGAGCGGGGGAGGAGCAGAGAGAGAGGGAGACACAGTCCGAAACAGGCTTCAGGCTCTGAGCTGTCAGCACAGAGCCTGATGTGGGGCCTGAACCGATGAACTGCGAGATCATGACCTGAGCCAAAGTCGGACGCTTAACCGATTGAGCCACCTGGGCACCCCTGGAATATAATCTTTTAAAGCAAACTAGCTCACATTTATAGGAATGCCATACATTTACTGAGAGTAACTATAATTAACATTATCTGAATAAGCTTGAGAAAATTTTTACTGTGATAGGACTAATTAACTACTGACCTACCTGTGTATCCAGATGTTTATCTGGGTGATTGCTTTCAAGATTTTTTTCTAAAAAAAGCTATAGGATTTAGTGTTTTCCTCCATTGGTGTTACAGTCCTAAGCTACACTTGACTATATACTGAGGCAGATGTACGCTTCTAGTCTAGGAGCAAGGTTGTCACATAGAGAAACAAGCATAGGAACAGATCCATTAACTTCCACAACAATAACCCAATCTTTAGCTTCAGTTGAAAATTATTTGGTACAATATACATGTTGAATATGGTAGGTCAGAATTAATCTTTCTTTTGAAAATGCCTTATACTAAATGATAGCATGTGTATACACTGTGGCATGTTGCTCACGATGACGATCCGGGGCCTGACATGTTTACGTGTTAGAACTGCCCATATGTCCACCTGACTACCCAAAAATGATTATTGTCCATTCTTATTCTCCATCCCACACTGGCCATTTGATAGTCCCAGAACGCTGAGGCCTGGGTTTGAATCTCCGTGCTTGACCTTTCCCGTCTGTATTTCCACTTGAATATTGAAACTGAAATATTAGTCAACAAATATTGAACACGTACTATATGCCAGGCATTGTGCCAGGCACTAGAAGTGTTTTGGGCAATGTGTTACTTTATTGCTGTTACTTTTAATTTGGGACATAAACTTCATGTTCCCAAAGCAGTCTTTAACTGTTATTGTCAGCTGTAGGTAGTTTTAACTATCAGATTTGATAAAAATCTAGATATATATATTTATAGACTTAGAGTTTTTCATACTCTCTTTCTTCCCTACCCACAGAGGCAGTTAGGTTCTCTGTGAGGTAGATTTTGAAATCTCACTTAGCTTTTTGTTCTGATTTTATAGCCCAAAGCCACTTTGAAACTCTACCACGAGTTACAAACAAACGTTTTCTGGGGGCAGGTGGGTATCATAAGTGCACGAAGCAGGCCAGTGTGAATAAGTAGGGCCTTGTAGGTCTGTGTCAAACTGAAAAGCTTATGTCCACCCGTAAATATTAAAAAAAATTTTTTAACCTGTGCCAAACACAGCTAGAGGCCAAAAGTTTCTAACATTCTGAAAACTTAGATGCACATAAATTCTTTAGACCATTGATTTTGAAACAAAAGTGAAATACCAGTTTACTGGTGACAGTGATGCGTGTCAGTTTTAAAATAAGAAACACTGAGAACTTTGCCACATGAACCCATTTAGTGGTCTATATTTATGTGGTGGGGTGTGTATGTTATTTTGTTTAATATATTATGGACATCTTTCCTTGTCAAATCATACAGATCTATATTTCATGTCGTTTCATGACGTGCAGATTTCCATAGTAAGGATGTACTATCATTTTCCTATTTCCATATTGATGGATATTAGGGAAAATCTGAAGTACACTTTGGCATTGTCTCTACAGATTCTAAGGAGTCTTTTTTCCCCCTTTTTTCTTTGTTATTTTTAAATATTATAATTTGAATAAAAGCCCAATAGAAATTAATTTTGAACTTAAAAAGACGATTCTGAGAAAAAGTAGATTTCATATCATTTACATAATCCTTAGGAGGCTTGAATTTAATTACGTTTCTTTCTGGTTAAACAAACATGTGGCTGAACCATTATGAGGGGCAAAATTTCTTGAGCATTAATGACTGAAGGGCCCTGTACTACTGAAGAAGTGTGAAGCCATTGAAAGTTTCCGTATAACTTGAGAGTACGGTATATATTTATCAATATTTACATATAAAGAGACTGCTATGAGTAGTGTATCTCTGACAACTAAAATTTGTATTACATGGTTGTTGGGTTCCTTGCTTTAAGAATCACTCATTACTTAATTTGTTATAGGAAATAAATAAGTGGTACTTTCTTAAAATTTAATCATTCTTACAAACCATTACTTGAATTTTATTCAGATGGAACTCAAAGGGTTTACTTATTTACAGCAGTGTGATTTCATCAGATTTCTTCCTGTATTATGCTCTTTGGTCTGATTCCATTCTGGTTAGGAAAGGCGGCAAGAAATTCTTTCTGAACATACACAAAGAGCTTTTCACCTGGAATATAGATTTCTTTTTCTTTTATCTTCTAAAAAACTTTTTATGGAGATGTAATGCACGTACAGTTAGAATACAATTTCTCCTATTGTATCTGCCCCATCTAATATGGGATCCGGTCACATTGCAGTGAATGAGGAATTGTTTGTGCGTAGCATTTTTCTAGAGGACGTATTTTATAACTTTTAATACTTTTACAAAGTGCTGAGGCACTGGGAAGTGGCATTGGCCATGTTGATGATAGATAGTAAATCAGTGACTTGGTATCTTAATGTTTGGTGTTGGCGTTAGGCACCAATTTATTCATTGTAGACTTGGCCATCTTAAAGATGTTCTGGTATTTTTTTAGAAGAAAAAAGTATTGGTAACTGAAGAAGAGAGCTTGGCTAACCTGGGACTGAGTACAATTCAAACCAGTACAATGACGTTCTCTGTTCTTTATATATAAAGAAGCTGGGCTAGTCCCAGAACTCAGCTCTGGACTAGACCCAACTTTTGGCAAGGTCTTATTTGCTTTCTTAACAGAGCCTCAGAAGTATAGAAAACCCCACTTGGATTTCTGTAACATAGGGAAATGAATACCATAGTTTTTAAAAACAACATCAAATTAATTCTGGGTAGTAAAAAATAATAGAAAGTGAGCATTTCGAAATGTGTTACAAAAGGTGTAAACAAATATATTTATTTGGAAATGTAAATTCACCGGATCTCAAACATTTTAATTCCATTATTTATTTACCTTAGGTTATTCACTGAGTGTGAATGTATGTCCTTTGTCACACAGAGCTCCTCCTTTGCCCTCCCCAAATAAATGATCATGCATTTGGGATTGATGTAACTACTATTATTGATTTCTCCTTTAACCCCTGTAAAGTCCGTTGTTGTTTCTGGTTAATTTGTTTCGGTTTGAGTAATTTTTATAGGGTAAAATGCTATATATAAATTATTGTTTCCTCTTCATTTTTTCTAAGTAGATTATCAGCTAGATTTTTCCCCCATTTAGTGACGTGATCTGCAAGGTCAACACTTTTATTAGTTTTTCAGTGGAAAATGTGTATATTACAGTAATAGTGGGAACATATAAAAGTCCAATTCTGAGCATTGTTAGAGGAATTTAAATATAAAAGCATGACGAATTTTGATTTTCCTTTGTTCATTTATTAAGGCAAATATATCTGCCCCCACATATATAATAAATAATGGAAATAAAATCATATATGAAAGTCCCATTCTTTAAAAAAAGACTTTACAGAATTTAAATAAATAATCAAAAAAGTGTCATTTAGTAATACTTTAGATTGAAATGAAAAGCCTAGGAGTCATTTTTTTACTTTAAAAATTTCAGGATTTATATTAAAAGAATCATTGTCTTCTTTCAGATAAATTTGCGCCTCATCTTGGTAAGCGGGAAAACAAAAGAGTTCCTGTTTTCTCCTAATGATTCTGCTTCTGACATTGCGAAGCATGTGTATGACAATTGGCCAATGGGTGAGTGGTGTTTTTCTCTTGAGAATGAATAATGTTAATTCTTGATACCCTACCTTGTTTCACAAGCATTTTGAAAAAGTTATAAAGCTAGAAAAGATATAATTGAGGCTATCAGGCTTCTGAGTTAAAGGGGAAGGAACACTGTGTCCATCCTTAGACTTGGCTCTTCTGCTACCTCATTGCAAAATGGGGAAGGAGCCAGTTTGCAAAACCCCTATTTTTGCCTTAGAACCATTTTAATGTAAGTGAAAAATAATTTTTAAAAGGAAAACACAGCATAGCTAACACATGCGCACACTGTCCTATCAGTAAATCTGTTTATACCAGAACACAAAGTAAGAAGAAAAAGAACTAGTTTTAAAAAATTATAATGTGTTCTCACTGTTCTATATGTGATCAATTTAACACTGAGATTAACACAGAGTTTCTAATTCATGTCACTTCATATGTCCTCTGAACTACAGGGGGCAAGAAGATATAAAATCCATTATGCATTGCATTTTCAAGCCAGTATCCACGACAGAACAGAATTTGAGAGAGGGGAAAGTGGTATTTCTTCCTATCTCTGATTCTTCTCCATGTAGTAAGACTTTGTCGTGCTATCCTCAAGTGAGTGAGTCTTTAGCTTGTGTTTTTCCTTTGAACTTTGTCTAAGTCATCTTGGTTCTTTTTGGGGCGTGTATTATAGTGATAGGAACGTTTCAGCCGATTTAACTTAATTTTACTAGCCAAAACAATTTGGACTTTTAAAGGATAAGACTCATTTCAACAAAGAACACAGTATATTCAAAATGAATCAATCAGATCAGTGTTTCTGAACCTTAAATAATATATGGAACTCCTTTAGAGGGAGAAAATTCCTGTAGATTGGTTCCCCAGTGCTGATTCAAATTATTTTTATTACAGTGGTTTTTTTTTTTAAGATAGAAACATAAAACCCAATTAAGATGCTTTATCCTTATTAACTCCTATACAACCACAAAACTAAAAAAGACATAAAAGGAAAGCGCAGCTATAACTCTAAAACCAATAATGTTCAAATGAACAACATTAATGTGCCAGATGATGTATATTTGCTAAAACCAGCCCCCCGCTTATACCACGAATACGGTACTGTTGAGTTTGGCTCACCTGTGCTCCTGTTTGCTGTATGAGGACCCAGTTATCCACAGATCCACCCCAAAACCTTTCTTCATGCAGTGTACCCAGCTGTCACTTAGCAAGAATGCATTGTTTATGTATTCGGCCAATCTCTGTTCTTTTCCTATGAGCCTCCTGACAATTAAAGAGGTGCTGCTTGGCGCCGGCACAGTCATAAACTGCATATGTGGGCAATAAACCCCAAGGCTGTACTTGGCTATAAGGTGATTATTTGAATGATCTCGATAATCCCTTCCAGATTATCATTAAAATGAAAGCATGATTTAAAAATTCTTGAGGAGGACTTTCAGACCCTAAGAGCATGGCTGTATTGTTAATGAACTCAGGATTCATAGACCTGTGTTTAAGAAACACTGATTTAGACAAATACTCTCAAATGACTGTCTTTTTTCCATTGGTAACCAAGGGACTGGTTAGTGCTAGTTCCTAAATCAGGGAGGGACTAAAGCTAAAGATTAGAGGTAAGAAGGAATTTCAGAAAAGTGGAAGTAGATTAAACTTGGGGCTCTTAGGAATATTGGATTTTCTTCAGTCCAGGCAGGACAGATAACTATAGTAGGAAAAGGACTAAAAAAAATTTTTTTAATGTTTATTTATTTTTGAGAGAGAGAGCGAGCGAGCAAGCATGAGCGGGGGAGGGCAGAGAGAGAGGGAGACACAGAATCTCAAGCAGGCTCCAGGTTCTGAGCTGTCAGCACAGAGCCTGACATGGGGCTCAAACTCACAAACCATGAGATCATGACCGAAGCCAAAGTCGGATGCTTAACTGACTGAGCCACCCAGGTGCCCCTGAAAAGCATTTTTAAATACCTATTAGTGATGTTTTACTAAATATGATATAGAAGATTACTTCTCTGATTTGGGGAAGAGAGAGTAAAGGTCAGTTTGGACATCTGTGGTATTGTAGAAAATGTTACACAAGACAAGAAAGGGCCATCCCTCTTAAAAATTTATTTGTGGAGGGCAGCGTCGTAACTTGTGGTTAAAAAAAATACTTTTACCTTCTTAATTGTTTGACTTAGATATTAAAATTGCTTTTAATTCCTTAAAAATCCTGATTAATAGTAAACAAAGACAGGACTCAAGTGCAGGTGCTCGCCATAAATGGTGTCCCGTCTGAACGAACCAGCCATCCACCAGCAAGGAGGTTGTATCAATGCTAAGTTACTTATTTTCACATGCAAACGTTTGAGCCCAGCCTTTCCTAAGTTAACCACTTCTGCTCTGCAATTTTAGACAATGCAGGGAATAGGTATTAATAATTTTTATTTTATATAAAATATTTAAATTAAAAATCTAGTTCTACATTTTATCTCAGTACACTAAAGGTCAGCACATGTAAATATTTGTTGACGCTAATACTGAAAGTGTAGTAAATATTAAATGAGTAGGAAAAAAACACTTGGTGCAATGTATTTTTGGCAAGAGTTGGTTTTCCTTGGTCTGCTCTTTGGCAGTTCAGCGGAATATTGCTAATAGATGGACTCGTCAGACACCTAGCTCTTACCGGGTCAGGGGTGCAAAAAAATAGCCACTAAACATATGTTACTAGTTGCTGAAATTCCTCCTTAAAGCATTGTTCTATATTTTAGATCCTCTGAGAGGGGAAGGTAGATAGCTTATTAAACCAGGGCAGTACGTGGGAATCACTCTGTTAATGAAGTGTGTAGCTCTAAGTTTTTGCATCTCAAAACAATACTTTTAACTATTTTAGAATAGTTTTTTCAGTGAATTAGACACTGTCATTTGTCTTTATGTATATGGACACTTCCATCTTGACCAGAAATAGTCTATTAAGCAGTATTTTGGGGTGCAATGAATTCAAAGTAATCCGTACTAAAGTGTTAAAGGCTTAGTTGATCTTTCTTCTAGAAGAAGAGAGACCTGAGATCACTCGGATCAGAAGGCAGCAGAGGCACACAAGGGGCAAGGGCGGGGGAAGGGCCAGGAGAAAAGGCACCAGGAGCTGGGGAAGAAATGACTGCGGCCCATCTCTCCTCATTTCTGTTGTGCTGAGTCGGTTGGGGGGCACTCTTTTATCAAGTTCATATTCATCACTTTCAACACTCAGAAGGAAAGTGCTCTACTTATCTCTTGTCTGTCACTTCCCTTTAGGATATTTTAAACTCGTCCTTGTATTGATAGTTATCTCCTGGTACTAGGAGCTTCTGTGGGAAACAAACACATGATACTAGAATTCTTGAGAAAGATGATAATGGAATTCTCAAATCTTTGTCACAATCAGAACTTAAATTATTATATCCACCAGCTAGTGCATTTACTAACCCCGGACGCTGTCACCCTACCAGTCCTTATTAAATCATTATTTTAGCAGAGCAGTATTCCATATTTCACCATAACATATGTTATACACAAAATGAAATATTCTGTTACCCATCCTTCTCACCAGTTTGTCTTTTGATTTTCTTTATATACTTCCCTAGCTTTCATATTTGTGTAGTATCTTCTAATACATGTTATTTTTCGAGTTTTATCGAATATTTGGGCAACGTGAACTAAAAGTTGTGTCTTCTATAATGTTTATCATTTGGCTTCAGAAGACAATGTAATAAATCAACATTATCCAGAGGTAAACATTGTTAATTTTTTTTGTTATTTAAAAAATTTTTGTTCTCCAGTTTTATTGAGGTATAATTTTTTGTTATTCTCTATATTAATATATTAAAATCTTTGTAAAATTGTTTATAGTTCCAAATATATATTTTAAAGGTACAAATATTGGAACATTATAATAATCTTTGTTAATTACTGGTAATAGCAATTAATTTTCAAATGACATTTCACTTTACCTAGGATTAGATTTTTTTCCCAACTTACTTGTTTTAATTTTTAAACTTCAGGACTATACTTTGTTCTTTAAGAAGCAAAAACTAGTCTTTCTGTAGCTCTTATTATTTAATGAGCACTACCAAGAACCAGGTCTGCAATGATTGATTGTATGTGTGGTGACTGTTTCCGTTATTGGGAGGCTCCAGGTATCTTCTTAGATGTGTTCTCTATCCGATTTGCATCTGAATTTTTTGAACAATGAAATAATACCTTAACTCTGTCTAAATATACCTAATGAGTTCACTCATTCTTTTCAGACTGGGAAGAAGAGCAGGTCAGCAGTCCAAATATTCTACGACTTATTTATCAAGGACGATTTCTACATGGAAATGTCACATTAGGAGGTAATAATCACCTTTGTAATGGGACTTAAAGTTTATTTCATG